>CAUYUJ010022703.1:387262-409762 GCA_963575745.1 Prorocentrum cordatum
GCAGTAGTAGTAGTAGTAGTAGTAGCAGTAGTAGTAGTAGAAGTAGTAGTAGCCGCAACAACATGCAACATGCATGTGTATATGCTCATGTCTATGAGTACGTACGTGCGCCGTACTCGAATATATGCATGCTTGTGCATATTCTCATACAGACCTCTTGGAGGCCTCTTGGAAGCCTCTATGATGCCTCCTAGAAGCCTCGTGGAGGCCTCGTAGAAGCTTCGTAGAGGCTTCTTAGAAGCCTCGAGGCCTGTTAGGAGCCTCGAAGAGGCCTCTTAGAAGCCTCGTATGGGGTTCTAAGAGCCTCATAGAAGCCTCATAGAAGCCTATTAAGAGCCTCTCTTAGAACCCTCTAAGAGGCCTGAACGATGCCTGTTTGCGACGCGTGAGATTTCCTCACGCTTTTTCAATGTATTTGTTTCTCTTTGTTCTTTAAAGTAACCGGTGAATGAACCAGTTAGACTGGGGAAAACTCCATTCCACCGGTGTATATACCACCGAACCAATGTTTATCATTCGACCCAGCTCGGGGTGGGGGGGGTGGGGGGGAAACATCGACCCCGGGTCGGCGATGCGTTGCCGATAGATCGACCAAGAGGCCCCCGATGGCGAGTCCGCACGTTCCTGGGCGGGGTGCGGGCTATCAGACCGATCTGTGGGCGACTCTGGGCCCTGAGCCTGCCACCCGCCTTCGGTGGCAAGCCACGGGAGCATCCCGTGCAATCTTGTTGGCTCTTGCGAATCGACGCTGGTCGACGCTGGCCGACGCTCACTGACGACGCTTCGACCCCGACGCCAACGCTAAGAAAGACAGAGTTGCAAGGGTCCACAAGGCTCCCAACACATCGATTCCGGACCTGGCTCCGCCGCCCATCGAACTGCCAGAACCTGTGATCGGCGAGGGTACTGGCCCCCTGGTGCTTGTCGGGTCAAACATCGGGCCTCTGGCGTCCGTTCGTGAGACGATCCGGGCCCCCCGGGAACGCCGTCGGCGAGGCGCCGCCGGGCGGCCGCCGCAAGTCATCCCGAGGCTGTGGAGCTGCCGAGAGCCGACGACAGCTCAGAAAGCCACGAACCTCGGATTCCCGGGACCCCGCTGCCGACGGCCAGGCTCGCTCGTGCCCGGCCCTCGAGCCAGGCGTGCTGCCGCCCCAGACCCCCGACGTCGTAAATGTTTGCTCGCAGCGTCGACCCCGGAGGTCTCCACCCCTTCCCTATGGAGCCGGTCTCGTGGCTCTCGGGCCGGGCCGCGTGCGGGCGAGGGCCCCCCCTGTGCCTCCCCCCCCCCCCCCCCTGTAGAGGCCCACGAGGGCAAGCACGGAGGCCCGACACGTGCACCCTGAGAAGTCCCGCCGCCGTCCGAGAAGGCCCTCACGGGCCCACAGGCCTCCCCAGGGTGCCACCGACAAGACAACATGTTCTAAACGCTCATTATTGTTTAGGAAAACTTTCCTCATCAACAGACAGGAACTCTGAAGTCTAGACGCTCCGCGTAACCCCGCCATGCTGGACAAAAGAAGACAAGGGCTTTTCGCGGCCAATGCGGCCTCTGGAGGTCCTCGCTTGGTGTTTTCCGCCCCTCCCCCCCACACAGGGTTGCCCCCCTCACCTCGTGGGAGCCAAAAGAGCCGCCACCACCACCAGAAATCTATAGAACTCCGCCCCCAAAGGCCACCTCCCCGAGCTTGTGGCACTCCGCTCCAGGCACCCTCTGCGGGGGCGCACCCGGGACGCGGGGTGCCACAGCCCTCGGAAAACATTCGCGAGCACTCATGCCACACTCATCCGTCAACGCCCCCACCCCAACTTCGGTGGCAACTCATGGGAGCCTCACGTACTATCTTTCCGGCTCTTGCGAATCGACGCCAATCGACGCTAATCGATGCTAGATCGACGCTAAATGGGCGCTATCTCACCGACTCCCACACGCTGATCGACGCAAATCGACGCTAAAAACGGAATTCAAAAGGGTATACCAGGCTCCCATGATTTGCCACCGAACCCGATGATCAATATTGGCGGTGGGTTGAGTGAGTCGCACTTCGACCACAGTCTTCCCCGCGCGTGCCAATCCTGAGAGTTTGGGGGAGCGAGAGTGTCCACTCACTGCTTCCCTCCACCGCATCAGCTCAGGGGGCGGGGAGCGGTCAGCCCCCCTAGCTAGTGGTCCCAGACCCCCGACGTCGTGATTTTTTTTTGCAAAAAGTCGCCCCCCAGAGGTCTGGACACCTTCGTCGGGACCAGATTCTTCATCCGAATCGTTTTTGTTGACGGCCCCGCGAGGCCCGGCGAGGGCCTCCAGAGGCCGAAAGTGTGCGAAAAACCTCCCGCCGTGATCGCGAGGGGGTCTAGTGTGCTTCTTCTTCTCAGGTGACCCCCATGGGACGCACAAGGACATACTAATACTATGTATAATCCTCGAAGTCGTGCGCCCGACCCGAACCTATAGTATAACCATTTTGTCGCACATCGTTTGGCGCCCGCCACGACGCATGCACTACAAGATTTCTCGGCGCGCGCGTCGCCGTATGTCGCCGTTGGGGGGGGGGGGGGGGGGCGACACGCGTTCCCTCCCACAGGTCTGGACCTCTTCTTCGGGACCGGTTTTTCATCCGAGTCGTTCTTTGACGGCCCCGAGGCCCGGCGAGGCCCGGCTAGGCTAGAAAAGCTTCCTGTCGCAATTTCTGTCACAACGCAAGGGGGTCTGGGTACCCCGAGGGGGCGGTGAAAAGGAGGAGGAGGAGGAGGAGGAGGAGGAGGAGACGGCCGTAGAAAGAAGAGAGGAGGCGAAGGAGGCGGAGGAGGAGGAGGAGGACGACGACGACAAGGACGAGGAGGGGGAGGAATAGGAGGAGGAGGAGGAGGGGGAGGAGGAGGAGGGGGAGGAGGAGGAGGAGGAGGAGGAGGAGGAGGATTTTCCAAACATCGACAAATCTGCCAAGACATACTCTCTGGGAGGGCGGCGCCTCCTCCCAGAGGAAGTCCAACTCTGTAAGATGCTAGACCAATCCAGGCTGGCTTGGTGCGAGGCCACCTGGAATGTGAGGCCCCCCCGCTGTGGGGGGGCTCTGGGGGGACTCTTGAAAGACGGGTGCTTCTGACCCAAAAGAAAAGCGGAGTACGGAGAACAAGCACTGACATGCCCAGCAGCACGAGACATTGCCAGCGCCACCATGCAAGGAGGAACCTGCACATGAAGCCACACCCCTCGACCGCCAATTTTCATGGATATGTAATGTTTTGTGCCTGGCAGAGACAGTGCGATGCCAAGCCTGGCCCGCGAAGCGGAATTCCACGCCCGTCGGCGGAACAACATTGACGGAAACCAGCACCGTCTCACGGGCAGCAGCCCCCACAAGGAAAATCCAAAGGAAGCCGCCAGCCTCAGATGGAGGCCCGAGAGAACAAATCTATTTCCTGCGCCATGACACGGACTGGGCGGCGCTCAACGTCTGTTTCATCCTCAGCCACTTTCGCCACCAGCCGCGCTGGGACATGTCCCAGAACAATGGGGCATTGCTGGGTGGCGCTCGTGGTCTGTTTCGTCCGCTGCTATTTTCGCCTCCAACCTGCCCGACCGCTGACATCGCAGCAACCGTGGGGGAGTCACGCCGACGAAAAGAGAAAGCAAGGGACAGAGAATGGGAAGAGGCGGAGCGGCTGCCAGTCCCACAGTGCCGTGGAAACTGCGGTCTAAGAATGAGATGGCTAGTCTCGGGAAACTCAGCGAACCAGGAAAGCAGCGAGGTCAATCCGAGCTCCCCGAGCTGTCGTCCACTTAGAAACGGAGCAGGGGCTCCTCCCGTAGGTACAGCGCCGCTGCCACTCGAAACAATTGTGGGGGCACCTCCCTTTGGTACAGCGCCGCTGCCACTTTGAAGCAGAGCGGGGGCTCCTCCCGTAGGTACAGCGCCGCTGCCACTTTGAAGCGGAGCGGGGGCACCTCCCGTAGGTACAACGTTGCTACCTCTCGAGACTCGAGACGCATGTGGGGGCACCTCCCGAAGGCACCGCGCCGCTGCCACCGAGACTCCGACGGACAAGGGACCGCACCTCTCGAGCGTGACCCCGTGGCAGCCTCCTCAAGCCTGAGGGCGATGGCCACAAGCCGGATCCCATCGGCATCGTCATCTCCACACCGTCCCCACTACCCAGGGGCCCAGGAGGGAGAGGAGGATCGAGGACGAGGGAGTCAACTCTCAGAGAGGGTGACGGACAACAAGACGTCTGTTCAAATTCGTCTTCCCGTGCCTGCTGAGACGCTGTGCACACTCAGCGGCCATTCCACTCTTCACAAAACTGACACTGGTACAAAAAAGCTCCACAGCCCAGACGCAAATATCACTCGACGCCGTCGGAGCAAGAAAAGACCGCAACCTTGTGCCGAAGCCTGTCCGCTTCGTCAGGGTTCGTGCGCTCTTCGCCTTGGACCCCCGAGCAGCGACCTCCCCGGGGCACGGGGAAGAGTGAGAACCCTTAAAGCAGACGGCGCACCCACAGAAAGGCCTGCGTTCCAAGCGTGCTCCAGGGCCTGAGGGAGAGGGGCCACGTCCTGTGGCCTCTCGATGAACTCACAATGTGAACGGTCTAAGAGAGGCCACTTGGGCATCAGAGTGGCAGCAAGACGGCACACTGTTTTGGCCACAGCGATCAAATGCGTGATCCTACCTTCTACACCCGCGGAGGGCGGAGGATGGATGGCAGCACCAGCACGGGCGGCGGCATCAGCATGCGAGTTCCCTTTCCTATTTGCTCGCTCCAGATCCAAATTCCCTCTTCGTCAGGGTTGGTAAGAACGAATGTTGGACACGCTGGCGAGGAATGGGCTTCACATACCGGAAAACACCAGCAGATTTCCGTTGGTATGACAGTCTCCCAGACGCTGACAAGCTAAAACACTTACCTAAAGCAATGTAGCCGGACCAGCCATGGGCAGGGCCAGAAATTTGGAGGCTGGCCATGCCTGTCGCAAAAACCTCAGCCGCAAAGGCACTCAGAGGGAGAGGGGAGTGAACTGGTCCGTAGACCGAGGAAAGCAAATTCCCTCCTCGTCAATGCGGCATGAGCCCCATCCAGCCCTACATACATCCACGACAAGGTGCCTGAAGCAAGAGCCGTCAAAATGTACCTGACCACCCGTGCCCCCTTTCTCACCTTCAGGCAAGTCATCAGATCGGATCACCTCCTCTCTCGTCGATCGCGGAGCAGGCCAAACTGCCTTAGGGTGCTCGAACACCCAACGGCAGAACAGCAGACGATCACCATCAGAGAGATCGGACAGAACATCCGCGCGAACTGAGGCCGTGGTAGCTTCCATTTCTACCGTGCATGCTAATCATACCCAAAGGCGGTGGTGGATGCTGCCGGAAAGTCCACCACAGAGTGGGCACAACAACTTGACGTCAGGGAGCAGATCGCCGAAAGCAGCCGCACGGTCGGGTCTCCAAACCCCGTTAAAACATGGACTCCTAATGGAACCACGCTGCAAAGGAGTGTAGCGCTTACTACGTGCTTGACTCTTGATGATGTCCATGCAAACCCTGTTCCACCCAACATCCCATTCAGAAGCCAAGCTACACTCTAACAGGCGAACACAATGTCGACAAACAATGTCCTTAAGGAGAATAGGGCAAACAAAGGTGATAAGGATTCTGACGCTGTTGTGATCTCGTGTGGTCGCGAAGTTCGACATCGACACATTTAAACGCAGAGTGGACCTGTAGAACGCAGACCTCGGACCTGACACACTGGACCACTCGCGTGGGGGTCTTCACGCCTTCTCGAGGACCGCACTCCAAGGACAACGAAGCTCTGGGAGAGGGCTCGAGCAGAGGAACGGGTGGCCCTGTCCCACCCAGATCTCCTTGACGGGCGCAGTGGCACCGTACCAGCACGGCTCGTCATCAAATGCCAGGGCAGCCGTGAGCGATCTCTTACCGCTCGACGGGCGGAGGCAGCGGCCAGCAGCAGCACGCACACCCTGAAGCTCGCAATCGCTAACTCCGTGGTCTCCTGCTTCATGGTTGATGCCTGGCGATGGGCCCGGGACAAAAAACCTTGAGGCCGATCTACCGAGGAACTGTTTTTGACGAGCTGTGTGCTGAACTCGAATCTTGCACTGCTTGCGCCGTCGGAGATGCTTGCGATTCCTAGGCGAGTTTTGCCCGCCGTGTCGTCGATGCCTAGGGTGACCGCCGACGAAGCCCCTCCCTTGCCGCCGACATCTCCGAGCCAGTCTTGCAAGAGGCGACCGAGGCGCGAGCAACTCGAAATGACTCTATGGGGCGGGAGGGGGGAGGAGTAGGAGGAGGAGGAGGAGGAGGAGGAGGAGGAGGAGGAGGAGGAGGAGGAGGGTGCTTCTTCTTTCTTGCGCCCTCCCCCTGTCGTTGCCCCTTCCGCCTCGTGGCCAGGTGCAGCCCGTGCCTGGCGGCGGCCCGGCGGCCCCCCCGAGCGGCCTCCCCGCCCTCCTCCTCGGCCGGGGCGCCGCCGCCAGCGGCCGCCGCGCCCGCCATGGCCGGCAGAGCCCAGCGCCCGGGAGCTCCGGCGGGCCACGTGGTGCAGAGTCTCCGCCTCGGATCTTCCAGGACACGCGAGGACGCAAGGACACACTAGTAACTAGCACGATATGTCCTCCCTGCAGGCGTGCGCCCGACCCGAACATCTAGCAATAACATAACCGTTTTGTAGTGCATCGTTTCCCGACCTGTGTGGCCAGAAAACGCCCGCCACGGAGCTGATCATGTAAGAGTTCTCGGTGTGCGCGTCGCTCCAGGGGGGGAACCACACATAAATTAGTATTAGTAACCCTGTGTGGGTGATAATAATACCCATGAGATACTACAGTTCGGGGGTCTGGCGGGGATAATCAACGATTTCCCCGGAGAAGGTGAAATGATGATGATGATGATGATGATGATGACGATGATGATGATGATGATGATGATGATGATGATGATGATGATGATGATGATGATGATGACGATGATCATGATGATGGTGATCTTGGGCGTTCGGCACAATACTGACTCGTGACTAGGGCAAACTGAACTGGTGAGAATCCCACAGCCCTGCCACACGCTCGTGATTGCGGAAGCTGATATGGTGAGACCACCATGACCATGCTCAGCGTTTTCGATGCTGTTGCTAGTCAGCACGAAATGATAGCAACTTCGATTCGCAACTTCCCCCGTGGATTATCAAGTTCGGCCTCCGCGCCCCTCTTCACAATTAAATCCTAGTGAACGGGGATATTAAAAATAGAGGGGGTTAAGGGGGGGATGATTCATTATCGCCCGCACAGGGTTATGCGGGCTACGGCAAGTTCGTGTCGGGCCGCCTTCAAGGTGGGTTCAGGTTCCCAGACCTGCTCGAGTCAGGATATTTTGTCGGCCTCCGGGGGCGTTCGCCAGGCACCGAGGGCCGTCCAACAACGGCTCGGGAGGAGAAACGGGTCCATGGGAAGGGGTCCACGTTGTGAAAAACTTACGACTTCGGGGGTCTAGGTGCCTGACACCGCGTGGATCGTTCAACCTTGAACGATTGGTGTCGTTCTGGAACGTCGGATCATTCACCATCGACCGCTTCTGGCACCCTGGCGGCGTTCTACGCTGAACGCCCGCGCTGGGGTCGTCGCCGGTCGACACGACGCGAACCTGCCGTACCCGGGAGCTGGCGGGCTACATGGTGCCTCGGATCTCAAGCACGAACACCCGCGCCCCGAACGCCCGGCCCCGAACACCTGCGCGCGAGATGCACGCACGGGATGGGGACCGAGAGCGCCTTCAACGGCCGGTGGAAGTCACCGCGCGGCGCGCGGGCTGAATGGGTGCAGAGGCTGCGCTCGGATTGCATATTGGCGGCGCGCAGAGGGGGTAGGGGACGAGGCGAGGCTTCCTAGAAGGAGCCTGCTTCTTAGAAGACGCCAGCCTTTCATCTACTGACAGGGCCCGCGCCTTCTAAGGAGCAGGGACGCTTCTAAGAAGCCCTCCCCCTTCCCCTGCCCCCCTCTGCGCGCAGCCGAAAAGAGGCCTTCCAGGGGGCCAACTGGTGTGCATAATGAGGGCGGGGCCGCCCTCGTTTTGCATCCTCCCGCGAGCCTCCGCCGCATGCTCGCGCCGTTGGAAAAAAAAAACACGACGGCGGATTCCTGAAACCCTGGGCATAAAATCTCGTCACTTCTTGGCAGTGCCACCTGTACTTCCTTTTTTTCTCAACCACTGCGCCCAGGAACCTCCAAGGAAGGACACTTCGTGAGGGGCCTAAGGAAAAATCAACCGAAAACGGCGCATTCGGAAACCTATGATCCGAACGATGGGCCCACCGACGGGTGCGCATGCGGGCTCGGACGGAGAGGCCGTCCCCACCTGTACTTCCGCCAGTTTCCCCGGGCGGAGCCACCCTCGTCTGCAAACTTCCGCCGCCACTCCGCCGCCATTCCGCCGACGAAGAGGTGGCAGCTCCTTCGACCCTCTCGAAGGCGAGAGGCCCTCTCTGGCACGCCTCACACGGTGCACAGGCTGCGCTCGGAGTGGCTCCTCGACATGATGGTGTGCGCAGCAGCGGAAAAAAACCCAAACATGCTCGCGTTGTTGAAGATTCGCCAAGGCCCATTCCGGAAACCCTGAACCGAAACATGTTGCCATCGTTTGGCAAGGCAGCCTGTACTTCTGCCGGCCTCCGCAAGCGAATATGCCCTCGCTTGACACACTTCCGCGAGCTTCCGCCGCCCTTCCGCCACCTTCCGCCGAGGAAGAGAGGCCAACTCCTTCGATCCTCGAAAGCGAGGTCCCTTCTGGAATGACTCACATCGTGCAAAAGGCTGCGCTCGAATTGGCTCCTCGACGTGGTGGTGTGCGCAGCAGCGGGGGTACTCAGACATGCTCACGTCGTTGAAGAATCACGAAGGCACATTCCGGAAACCCTCAATCAACAAATGTTGTTATCCCTTGGCAAAGCAACTTGTACTTCCGCCAGCCCTTCGCTGGCTTCCGCGGGCGGAACCGCCCTGGATTTACGTAGCCCCCCGCAGTCGCGGATAAGAAAGAGGGGGGGGCGGCGGGGACGTTGGCAGTCTGCGAGGCTCTGAAAAAAAAGCCCGCCACAGACGTCTCACTTTTTACAAATTATACAACGAGCCCGCCCAGGCGCTGATTTTTCGTTCAAGCAATGTGGGTGGGTCGCGGGGTGGGTCGCGAATGGGTCGAGGCCGGGTCACGGGTGGGTCGCGGGCTGGGTCGCGGGTGGGTCGAGGGTGGGTCGAGGGTGGATCGCGGGGCGGGTCGCGGGCGGGTCGCGGGGCGAGTTGCGGGGCGGGTCGCGGGTGGGTCACGGGTGGGTCGCGGGCTGGGTCGAGGGTGGTTCGCGGGTGGGTCGCAGGCCGGTCGCGGGGTGGGTCGCGGGCGGGTCGCGGGCCAACAAAAACATCATCAACAACAACAACATAAACAACAACAACAACAACAACAACAACAGCAACAACAACAACAACAGCAACAACAACAACGCCACCACCACCACCACCAACAACAACAACAAAAGCAACATCATCAACAACAACAGCGACAACATACATAACAAAAATAACAGCAATAATAAATTTAAGACTATTCGCTCTTACTGGCACGCGTGACTTGCATTCCGTATACCCCAACTCTCGATACCCGCCCACTTCGTCTTCGCTTGCACCGCCTGTGAGGGCCCCGGAAACGGCAGGGCCGTTTTTCCACCGTTTCCCAAAAAACGTCCCTTGAAAATGGAAACGGCAAAAAAACGGCGACCGGAAACGGCAACAAAAACGGCTCCAGGATTGGACCCGGAGACGGAACCGGTCAAAAAACTGCGACGGAACCTGTAAACAAACGGCGTCGGAACCGGCAAAAAAACGGCTAAACGGAACCGGTAAAAAAACGGCCCTGTCGTTTCCAGGGCCCACTAAGTGCACCGCCTTTCGGGGGGAATATCTTCCTTGTCGGCGACTGACTGAAGTGCGAAAAAATCTCGTGCGAGAGCGCCGTTCCTGAGTTCGGGGGCCTCTCTGGCCAGGGGCTCTCGAAATACTTATGAAGGAAAATAAAACGGGAGCCCTTGTCGCCGTGTCCGTGCCTCCACCAACTTGCCTGAATTACGGGAAAGTTTCGGGCGAGTGCGCTGTTCCTGATTTCAGGGGCCTTCTTGGCCAGGGACTCTCGGAGTAAATCGTGAGGAAATATTGAGCAGGAGCCCTTGTCGTCCTGGCTGGGCCTCCGCCGACTTCATTGAATTGCGAGGAGGTCTCGAGCGAGAGCGCCGTTCCTGAGTTCGGGGGCCTCTCTGGCAATGGTGTCTCGGGGTAAATTTGTGTGGAAGTATCGAGCGGGAGCCGTTGTTGTCGTAGCTGGGCCTCCAAAGGCCCACATTCAGGCTCAAACCAACGCTCGAGCGGGAGCCTCGCTTTCACAGAAAAAGTAGCCGGCGTCGAGGCGAGAGCGCGCGGCTTCGTTTCTGGAGATCAACAAGAAATGCGCATTCTCTAGAAATGAACATTCAACAACAAAACAAACAAACAAACGAACGAACAAACAAACAAACAACAACAATAATCCGCATCGCGAAATCCAACTTCAGCCAAGCACCTAGGGATAATGAATGACCGTTCGGCCCACTCACTCTGATGTACTTCTGTGGGTTCTGCCGACCTTCCACCGCCTTCCGCAGACGAAGAGATGCCAACTCCTTCGACCCTCGAAGGCGAGGCCCTTCCTGGAATGCCTCATGGTGCAAAGGCGGCGCTCGGATTGGCTCCTGGGATTGGCTACTCGACTCGGATTGGCTCCTGAAAAGCCAGGCGCGACGGGCGCTGGCTTGAAGCCAGCGCTCCCGCTGGGCGACGGCAACGCGGGAGAGGGCGCCCGTGGCGCGGCACGGGCGCCAGCGGCACGGCGCGGGCGCCAGCGGCGCGCGTCCCCGAGGGGGGGGCGACCCGCGGCGCCGACCTCTTGGCGGGCGCCACGGGGATGGCCCTCCACGACGCGCCCGCTGAGGGCGCCGGCGCGGCTGGCTGGGTGCCGGCGGCCGAGGCCCCACGCGCCAGGGCCGGAAGCGCTGGCTCGGGCGGCGGCGGCCGCAGGCGCAGGCGCGGCACTCGCCCCCGAGAAGGCGCCCCAGGACATGCAGGCGCAGCGAGACCCCACCTGGGAGCTCCTCCCCCTCGGCGGATGGGACGCGGCGCGCGCCCTCGCCCGTCCCCTGGGCATTCCGACGCGGGGCCAGCTCGGCGCCGTCCGCCGCGCGCTCGAGGCCGAGCTGGACGCGCTCGGCGACGCCGCCTTCCAGCTTTGCGTGGCCAGGGCGGCCGCGGCAAAATCGGCCCCGCTTGGGCGATGGGGAGGCGGCTAGGCGGCTTGCCTCGGCTGCGGCCTTGGTGGGGTGCTGCGCGCGGCCGCCCTGCCATGGCCTCGGGCTCCTCCTCCTCCTCCTCCTCCTGCTCCTCCTCCTCCTCCTCCTCCTCCTCCTCCTCCTCCTCCTCCTCCTCCACTCCTCCTCCTCCTCCTCCTCCACCTCCTCCTCCTTCTCCACCTCCACCTCCACTCCTCCTCCTCTCCTCCTCCTCCTCCTGCCCCTCCTCCCTCGTCCTCCTCATCCCTTGAGGATCTGCGCGCGCGCGCGCGAGCGCGAGGCGCGCGTCCCCCCTGCCGCCGCCCGCGCCCCCCCCCCCCCCTTCCCGCGCTCTCTGTCGTGTCGTCGCTTCGTCGTCGTCTCCTTCTCTCGCCTCAGGGCTCCTCTCGGCTGGTGAAAAAAGAAAATGCTCAGCAGCAGGCCAGCCCCGGGCGATGCGTGTGTGGCACGAGGCGCTGGCCTCGGGAAAGCCGCCGAAGGTGAGGCAGACACGCGGTGGCGCAGCGAGTGGGGAAGGCGGTGAATGGCGTCAGTGGGAGGATCGGGTCGGAAGAAAAGGGGGGGGGAAGGCAAAGGGGGGCTACCGAATCGGCTCACGTGGCTGATTTCCCTGGCGTCGGAGCAGCCAGTGCATCGGGGAAAGGGCCTGGCGGCGGGGCCGAAAGCAAATGCATGCCGCAGATGTCATACCCACCGATGTCCAAATTCCCCCTCCTTTCGTCCGACCCGAGAGGATGGACATGATGAGATAGACGGAATATGGGAGAATGGGAACGACGCAGAATCAAGTAGACAGGGCGATTTAGTATCAGGACGATGAAAAGAGTGAGAACAGAGAGAGAGAGAAAGAACGAGATGAAGAGAGGGAGGAATAATGGGAATGGGGATGGAGGTCCACGTGCTTGACATCGTGGACATTATCGCGCCATACGACAACCGCTTAGCACGATCGTCCACAGAGCGGCAATGCTCACCTTTGGTGTGCTCGCCGGTACAAAGAACAGATCCTCCGGTAGACCAGTACAGCCCCAAATCTATCCCCGCCCGCACCCGTCCTCGCGCGCTGGCGCCAGCGCCCCTCCAGGGCGACAAGAGCGCCAGTCCCGCCGTGCCTCTCTACTGGCGAAGGTGAATTGAGCGACGAAAAGAAACGGGTCTTACGCAATGCGACGCAGCGACCCCGCGCCATGGCATCCCGCCGCCAGCGCGGCAAGCTGCAGCGGAGACGCGGGTTTCCGCGCGTCCTTGCGCGGGCAGCCTGCGCGCCACTGTCGGCGCAGACGACCCCGTGTTGTTTCCGCGTCGCTCATCTGGGGGTGGCAGGAGAGGGCGGCGGACAAGGAGGAGCCGGCTCGCCCGCCGCAGCCCCCTCAGTCGCTGGGGGGCTCCTCGTCCTCCCACTCCGCCCACAGCGTGCCCACGAGGCAGCTCACCAGCTTGAACAGCTTCTTGTTCTCGTGGATCATCATGTGTATGTCGACGCTCTTCGCCTCGCCTCGCAGTTTTCGGATCCCGCTCGTGAACTCCATGATGTCCACGGACCCGCTGCCATCTCTGTCCATCATCTGGAAAAATATCTTCACGTCACTGATGTCAACCTCCAGCGCGGCCATATAATCGCGCACTTCTTGCTCCTCCAGGCTCTGAACAAACTCATCGAAAGTAATCAGCTGATCCCCATCGGCGTCCATCAGTGTTAGCAAGTCAATGACGTGGCGCTCCTTGTTCTCGTTGTCCTCCTTCTGCTTCTGCATCATCATCGTGCGGTCGCGCTTGGAGAGCTCGATGGCACCGTCGACGAACACGCCGTTCACGATCCACCACCATGAGAGAGATATGTTGAAAATGGCATGTTTGGGTGTGCACTTTGGTCGCTGACGGTCCTTAGTACCCACACGGCAAGAAGGTACACGCGCGCCGGGGACAGATGCTCGAATCTCGCGGCGCTGGGAGAGGCGACGTCGGGGAACGCGAGGGTCGGGCGCCCATAGTGTTGCCGAAACGAGCGCGCCTCCCCTTCCCCCTCCCTCCCTTGAAACGCCGGCCACCCTGAAATGGCGGGAGATCGCCCGATGGTATCGGACAGCGCCCGCAACAAGCAGGGAACGGCCGGCCCGCGCCCTCCCGCGAGACGAGCTCGCATGGTCAAGAGGCAGAGAGGTGGCAGTGCCTTCGGGCGCCGCCGCTGGGGCAGAGCCGCCACGTGTTGCCCAGGCGAGACGAGCTCGCGTGGTCAAGGAGTCTTCGAACAGGAGATCGATTACAGAACTGATTTACCTTAGAACCGATGTGTTCCTCGAATCTGGCTTTTTTCAAACTGAATTGTCGCAGATCTACGTGGCGTAAAATGTGCGTGCTTATTTAACAAGTATGATAAGCCACACTTCTGGGGCTAATCAATTCCGTTGTCGTTCTGCTGCTCGAAGTCTGGGGCCCGAGGGCGTTGGGAGCAGCTCGCCGCTAGGCGGCGGGCCGGCCCCTACACCTCCGCTGCGGTGGCCGCCGAGGCATCCCCGGCCGCCCCCCGTGCGATGCGAGGTCGCGGGGTCCGGGCGACCCTCCACCTCCACCTTCCATACCTGCCGACCTCCGCAGAAGGTGCGGAAGAACTCGTCGAAACGAGTGGAAACCTTACGCAATTCAAGGAAACCCACATAGATCATATCGAAAAAGGGGCGGGAGGTTCGGGCGGAAGGTCCGGAAGAATGAGGGGGCGGGGAGGGCGTCCTCTCCGACAGGAGCAGGGCAAACCCCTCGTGTCACCAGCACGGGGCCGGCCCACGAGGGCCTCCAGGCGGGAAACATCCGGTGGCTCGCACACGGTGGGGTGGGGGGTGAGAGGGCTCCCTGGACCCCTGGGGGCCCTCGGTCCTCCACGGGACCCGACCCGGCGTCCACGGCGGTCCTCCCACCGAGCCCCTTGAAGCGGCGTGAGGCCCCGGGCGCCATCCAGTCCGAATCCAGTACAAGGGAAACGGCAGGTTGCTGGCCGAGGTGTTCAGACACTCGCCCTTTCTGCTCCAACGGTGTCCAATACGAACCAAGCGGCGCCCAAGAGGGCTCCCAAGTCGGCCCTAAAAGGCCCTGACGCCTGAAGGACGTTCGTTGATGCACCACACGGACATAGCTAAAAAAATCCGCCCTGCCCTCCCCGCCGACATGACCCCAATCCCCGGAGGTCCCAGGGCATCTCGAAAGGTCTCTCAGAGCCTAGAGGCACCCAAATGGCCCCCAACAGGCCACATCCTAGGGATGAGGTGTGACCTGTGACCGTTTCCAATGCGTCCTGACCCACAGCCCAAGAACGGTGGCGGGATGAACCGAAGGCCGCTGGATGTTCGCAACCGCGAAAACCATGAAAAACACATAGCCAATCACAACGGCCTCTAGCAGCCAGCCTGGACCACGCATCGGCTTTGACGCCAGACCCCAACTAATCCCTCCAGACATGCACAAGAATAGTGTATACATCGTGCTGAAGAGCGAGCCATACATGCTGAGCACTTGCTCGTACTCGTCAGTAGCGACAGCAGCGTTGGGACCTCTCAGAAATTCTGTGGCTCCCTGCGTGACAACGATCGCGACCATGTAGATGACTCCCACCATAATGATCAGGACCCAGAAGCACGACTGCAGGGAGCTGATGATCATGTACAGCATTACTCGGAGTTGGGCCAGTCTCCGCACCACGCGAAAGATGCGCATGATGCGAAGCAGGCGGATGGCCCTTCCGAGATTGCCCATAAACCCCCACGTTCCACCCTTGGTGTCCACACCCAGGCTGATAGCGGTGTCGATCAGAGATATGCCCACCAGCAAGAAATCGAAAATATTCCACCAGCGCTCCCTGAAGTGGGTGAAGAACTGCACGCGGTATACCGACAAACGCGCGCAAAGCTCAACAGCGAAAATAAACGTACAGACGTACTCCATTATGTCGAATGCCTGTTCGTTCCTGTCAGAGACGGCGGCGTGATTTACCTGTGCACCTATGAGCAGCAAGTTCAAGAACACAATGAGCATTATGAAATAATCGAACGCATTGGACGATACGACCTTACCAACGACACCAACCTTCTTGACCCTGCCACTTTTGAGTGTAGTCGCGTGCTTCAAGAGCCTGACCCTCTTCTCGAGGGTTTGACGGGCGAACTGCGACCCCCTGACGTGGACGCTCTGAGTCCTGCGGCCCTTCTTTGGAAACCAACTCACGGAAGCGTTTGGTCGCCCTCATGGCGACCAACAGCGAGCCCAGTCGCGCGCAGAGCGGGCATGCTGCATCTATCTCGCATGACGCTGTTGGTCGCTCTTTGTCACGGTCGGGCGCCACTGAACAACTGTTCGGCGCTGCTGGGCGCCATAGGGCGCTGTCGGGCGCTATGCGCCGAGATGCGCTCGAGCCACGACGAGCAGAGGCTTCCGTGAGTTGACTATCCAGCCTTCTCGGTCTTCTCCATCATGTTCAGGATCCCTTCAGCCGTGCTCATCTTGGAGGACAGCTGCTCGTGACTCATGCTGCAGTTCTTCCTCGCCTGCGAGAACCCCACCCTCTTGAGGGACAACGAAAGAGGGGGGGGGTAGGCATGGGGGGGGAAACATCGCCCTGGAATCGGCGATACATCGCCGATAGATCGGCGGTAGGCCCCCGATAGTGAATCCGCACTCTCCTGGGCAGGTTGGGGCTGTCGGGCCCCTATCGGCGATCAATGGGCGATTGGTATCCCCCCCATCTGTGGAAACCAATAAGTACCGACACCGCTACTCCCCCGACCTCTCCTGGGGTACGTTCTGACCAGGATCACGAGGCGGAACCAAGCGGTGGCGACGAGGGCCTCCCAGGAGTCCGAAACAGGGGAAAACGCCGGGAGGGTAGTGGCACGGGCACCCTCCTTCCCCCCTCTGACTATCGTTGCCCCTGACCTCTTCGGGCTGCTGGCTCCCGGGCTGCCGGCCCACGCACACCCCTGGGGCGCAGGCCCGACCACGTCGCTGGTGGAGCACGGCGAGGACGCGGACACCACGACTGCGGGCCCCTTGCGCTGCGGAACCTCCTGTTTTGGACGCCCGACATGGGTACGGATAAAATGCGCGCAGTATGCCCAACGACAGATGTTGTCCCAAACCAACAGCGGCCGCTGTTGGGCCGGCGGCCTTCTGTCTCAAAAATAGACGATGTCCGTGGTGACGCGGACGGCGAGTTCTGTTCAAAGTGGTCAGGACATGTTGTTGGGCATCGTACCCTTTGCACCCCTGGATGCCTCCTTGATGGGGTCCGAGTAAGTGGGGTCGGAGGATCGCGCCGCTTCGGCGATGCGTCGGCGATGCATCGACGATGCGTCGGCGATGCATCGGCGATGCGTCGGCGATGCATCGGCGATGCATTGGCGACGTCGGCGATGCATCGACGACGTCGGCGTGGAGAAAATTGGCCCCAAATCGAGCAGAATCGCTGATGCATCGCCGATGCATCGGCGACTCGGCGCGATCCTCCGACCCCATCTGCTCGGACCCCGTCTGGGAGGCCTAGAGCTCCGGGGCCTCCTGGGCCGCCTCCCGCAGCTCGGGCCAGGTCTGCCTCTGGCCCGGCTTCTGCTTCAGGGTCGGCCTCCTGGCGGGAGCCACGCCTTGGGCCGCCTCCGAGACGAAGCCAGGGCGAGGACAAGAACTGGTGAGGGTAAATGGAGAACCTCTGAGATCGGGCGGATCTGAAGGATGGCTCGGGCGCCGCGGCCTCCTCAGACCGTTCCGGAACACTCTTGGGGGAACGAAAAATGGCATAAACATCAAAACTCGGAGGTCCGCTCGGATTTCTTGGATCTGCGCTGGACCCCCCTCCCTGGCGCGCAGAGCGCGCCAGGGGCGGCTCCGGAGGCGCCGCCAGGGGGCCCCAGCGCCGATTCGAGAAATCCGCGCGGACCTCCGAGTTTTTATGTTTATGTCATTGTTCGTTTCCCTAACTCTGAGAGCATTCCGGAACGCTCTGGAACGGATCTGTCCTCGTCCTGGCCCCGTCCAAGCCTCCGTGGGCACCTGGCGGCGCGTCCCGCCGGCACCCTCTGGCGGGGCCTCGATCTCCGAAACGCGCCCGCCCAAGTCCGTCCCCTGCCTCAGCGCCGGCTTCATCATGGCGCGGTCCTTCGGCTATACACGCAAGAGTGACCCTATATAGGTGAGAGTGACCTCTGGTGCGCGGCTGCTTTTGACGGCCGCGAGGGTACCAAACCCGGGAGCGCCAGCCGCTGCGACCGCTGCGCGTCCAGCGATCGCGGGGGCCCCACGGGGCCCGCATCACAGGCCACTCCAGCGAAGGGCCACTCGCATGCGTGCCGTCGGGTCCTCCAGGGCAACCGCCCTCGCCCGCTCCGGGCGGCCCCCGGCGCCCTCTGGGCCGGACCGCTCCGCGAGCGTGCTGACGGGGCAATGGGCGGCCTTCGGGCGCGGCCTCACCGACCCCTGTAATTAGCAAGCCACATCCCCTTCCGCGGCGTCCTTCCTCGCCCTTCGAGCTGCCCTCTACGGCCACACACCTGCGCGTCTTGCAAGGAGAGGCCCGGGGCACGCCACGGCAGGGGACATCGTTCGCCATAGGGGCCGGTGAGGCCGCCCGTGACGCCTGGGCCGGCTCGGCGGGGCGGCCGCTCCCAGCAGGCCCCTCTGCCCCGTCCTCGTCGGAGACCACCGTGGAAGAAGTGCCCGCCGGCCGGACCTGGGGAGGCCGAAAGAGACCGAGACCCGACACCGCCGCCCCTCCGAAGGAGTGCACGCAGCCGAGGGGGGCGCGTGTCCGGCCCACGCGGCGGGCGAGGCGGGTCGCGCCGCAGGCAGGCCGCTCACGGCCGCCAGAGACGAAGTCGATGAGGGCGCGGACGCCGAGGAGGCCGCCGGGTGTGACGGGCGGCTCGCGCCGGGAGCTGCCGGCGCGGCCTGCTCAGCAGGATTGAAGTGTGGTGCTGATGCCCTTAGGGGTAGGCATAGCCCTTGTGAATCGGATGGGCACTTGGGCTCTCCCACCCTCAAAACAGGTGCTCGACGTTGGCACCTGGCAGTGGTGGGCGATGCGTGCAACGCGTATCCTGCGGCAGCCACCGTAGCACCGTGACCGAGGGGGTCAACTCATGTGGGTCAGCCGTCCCATCATGGAGGAACGGCGAATGATGGACCCAAGCATGATGTGTGACAGCAACGTGTGTACATATGAGCCGCATGTTTTGTCAATCGATTGGTGCCGGCAGTATGCACAAGACCGACTTCGAACACCAGGGTGCGTACCCATGGGGGGCACGGTTTTGTCCGCCCCACGGGAGGTGCAAACATAGCTCGGACTTCCAGTAGCCCGAGAACGTTTCCCACCCTCCAAAGGAAGAAAGCGAATGACGAACCCCCAAAAACGAAGAAGGAACAGCAAACCGAAAATTGTGAAATCGCAGGGGGGGGATTCGCCCCCGAACCCTCGGTCCTCATGGGATGTCGGCGGAGCTTGTGCGGGATCTGTCCGAGGCTAGTAGGTGACCGCCGCCCGAGGGTGACACCGGCGGGTCGGTTGAGGAGCCCCGTAGCAGCCTCTGTAGGTTAGGTTTTCAAGTCGCTCGCCCCTCGGCCGGCGACCACTTAGATTGCCACAGAGAGTTGGCTGTTGGGGCAGCTCGGTGCTCCAGGGACACCTGCGAAACCAACCAAACGATAGCGGATGGGCCGGCACGCCAGTTTCAGGAGGAGGAGGAGGAGCCGTCGCCGCACTCGCTGTCGCCCCACGCGCCCCGCGGTACGGATACCGCAATTCCCGGGACCTCTCCCGAGGCGAATCCAGCGGTGGCGACGAGGGCCTCCTTGCAAGGCCCAAGAAGGGGGAACACGAGGGGAGGTTATAGCGGCTCCCGACGTCACATTTTTTGACAAAGTCGACCCCAAGAGGTCTGGACGCCATGCTCGGGACCGGCTTTATCGTTTTTCGAGGGTCCCGGGGCCTTGTGATCGAGGCCGGAAATGGCGAACAAACTCCCGTCGCGATGTTGCTCACAACGCGAGGGGGTCTGGAAGGTAGCGGTATGTGGGTACCTTCTCCTCCTTTGAGGACCTCCGCACAGGACTCCGACCACTCGCGCAGGACCTCCCCCTCGCTGCCTCCAGGCAGCGGCACCGCCCAGTTGGACCACTTGCGCAGGGCGCCCGCCCTGCTGGCGCGGCCGCCCGAAGCCGCCCCGCGCAGCTCCGCGAAGCTCTTCCGGGCGGCCTCGCTCCTCCTGTCGGGGGGGGGAGCGAAAGGGCACAGCGGAGGCCAGCCCACGAGAAACCTTCCACAAGGAACCCCAGCCCGAGACCCCGGGATGTCCATGGACTTTTGGTGTGGGAACGTCGCGCCTTCCACAGCAGAACCATCGAAGCCCAAGAAGTCCAGGGCACCCTGCAGGCCAGCAGGCGTTTCTTGGCATGGGTTTCCTCTGTAGGATGGCAAAGGGTAGGGTAGAACATCAGCTCGCGCAGCTGGTTTCGCTGGCGCTTCCTGGAGCCGGGAGGCGCACGTGCATCGAGGAATGGGCCCGGCGGCGGGGCCGAAGCCAGCTGCACGCAGCAGATTTCGCACCCCCCCCCCTTTCCCCACTACCCCCCCCTTCGTTCGGCCCGATCCTGGCGACCTCGCCTTTCTTGGCGGCCTCGACCCTCTTGGCGAGCGCCACCTGGGCGGCCTCCGCCTCCGCCCGCTCCTCGTCGGCCATCTCCGCCATGATGCCCGCGAAGAGGCTCCTCCTCGGGAAGGGCAACGAAGTACCGCTGCCGCTGTACTCCCCAGACTCCTCTCGGGGTGCGCCCTGACAAGGCGTTCAGACGAAGCCAGCCGTGGCGACGAGAAGTGGGTGGCGGTGTCGGTGTACACTCAACCCGTATCATAAGGATGTGCGGTAAGGATGCAAGGGCCTTGGAAGGCCATGAGAACGCTTGTCGAACGAGATTGGCCGGCGAAGGTCGCCAAGGATGGGCCGAGGAGGCAAGGATGCAAGGGTACCCTTGGGGGGGTTGCCCGTCCTTGCTCTGCGGGTTGAGTGTGTGTTCCTCCAGCCCTGACGCTGCAGACCACAAAAAGCAGCACCGCACAAAAAATCACGACAAGGGCCCGGGACTCTTTCCTTCTGCGCCACTCTTCGAGCCCGATCGAGCTGTGAGGGCCCCGGGGCCCAGCGCCTGGCGGAGACGCCCGCCATGAAGAGCTGCAACGCCAGAACCTCAGGGTCTCGGGCCCAGATCCCATACGTCGGGATCTTTTCGCTACGTCGCCCCCCCCAGGTCTCGACCCCTTCCTTCCCTGGGGCCGGTTTTTCATCCTGAGACGTTGTTGGACGGTGCCGAGGCCCGGTAAGGCCCCCTGGAAGACAAGAGTAGCAAATTCCCGTCGTGCTTGTTTCGGGACGCGAGGGTGTCCAGGATGAAGAGTTGCAGCGCCAAGGCCTCAGGGTCTCGGGGTGCGCTCTGGCCAGAACTCCGCGGAGCATCCGGCCGAGGCGACGGGGGCCCTCCTCCGTCCTCCCTCGTCCCTGCTCCCTGCTCCTTCCTCCCCGTGCCACAGGTGCCCACGGCCCCAGGCTGAGTATTCGGGGAGGACGCACGGGGCGGCCTGTAAGGGGACAAGGAGTCTCCGACGAGCACCTCCCTTGAGCTCACTGGGGTTTCGCCACCAGGGCGACACAGGCCAGTGGGTAGCTAGAGTTCCCCAGGCCCGTAGCAAGTGCTCCCCTCTCCATGCACGGATCGTGGGGCATGTTCCACCCTTCGTTCCTTACACGTGCTGTCCCTCACCCAGGCAGCTCCCGTATCCCCCTGTCCCTCCCAGTTCTCTCGCCCGCCCCCGTGTCTCACCCGCTCCAATTCCTCTCTGACCCATTTCATTTGGTAAGCATTGCTTCCATCGCGGTCCCCGAATGGAGGGGCAAACCGCTTGGAGTAGGTAGCCAGCAGGCCGGTCAGCTTCTGGTCGTACCATTTGTTCATCATACTGCCCGTCCGCTAAGGCTCTGTATCGCATACCCAACTAGCGCGCTGGCCGTCTATTTTTGGCCAGCCCAAATCAACAACCCGGCAAACGTCTTTGCATTAGCCGCACTGCGTCTGGATAGGCTGGCGCCGTTCGCACTGGAACTCTGCCAAAACTGCGGTACGTTGTTTCGGCTGGCCCGACTCAACAACCACGGCTGGAGTTATGGTCGCACGCGGCACGCATGTAGGCAAGATCTCGGGTAGTATGCTAGGGGTTCGCGCCTTCCGCACTGGCACTCGGCCAGGAGTGTGGGCTACGGCTATGCTTCGCAAACCAATCTAGCCTGCAGTCCGTTGTTTCGGCCGGTCCGCCTCAACAAACACGGCTGGAGTTCTGGTAGCGAGCCGCATGTACAGGACTGGTTTTTCGTCCTCCCTCCTCCTCCTCCCCCCGTCCTTGCTTGGCCGCTTCTGGCCCGCTCCTCCTCCTTCTTCTCTTCCCCACCTTACATCATTAGCATTGCCACCAGCGTGTCGCCGAACTGAGAGGTAAGGCTCTTGGAATAGGTGGCCAACAAAGCCAGAAGGGTGCACAGTAAGATTGGAACCCGAGCGTGGGCTGGGGCGAATGCCATTCCCCAGCCACGCCAAGGGAATAGGGAAGGGTTGTGTCCAAGCGTGGACTGGGGCGAATCCCATTCCCCAGCCACGCCAGACGACGTTAGAGTTGGGGTGTTATCCTGCGTGGGCTGGGGCGAATTCCATTCCCCAACCACGCCAAAGGGGTTGTCAGATTGGGTTCGGGCGTGGGCTGGGGCGAATTCCATCCCCCAGCCACGCCGGATGGGGCTACAGAAGGATTGGCCTCCGTACGGGAACTGGGGCGAATGACATTCAGCCACGCCAAAGGGGTAGAGTGAGGTTGGGTATTCTCAGTCCGCGTGTTCTACCTACTTGTAGGGGACGAAGGGGCCCATTCATATCACGACAGGTTGCATCAGATGCGCTGCGGCTGTATATGCTGGCGCCGATCGCACTGGAACTCTGCCAGGACTGTGGGTTACGGCTGTGCTTCGCATACCCATCAAGTCTGCGGTCCGTTGTTCCGGCTGGCCCGACTCAACAAATAAGGCTGGAGTTTTGGTAGCAAGCACGGGATTG
>CAUYUJ010022703.1:419762-443613 GCA_963575745.1 Prorocentrum cordatum
ACACATCGAACCCTGAGATCCGACTATGCAAAATAAATTGCAACACTGCAGAAAAATCGCGGCCCGAAGCCCGGACCCTGCCTTTCTGCGGCATCTTTCGACCCGGATCGATCTGTGAGGGTCCCATGGCCCGAACGGGGGCGAAAAGCGCCGGGTGCGAAACAATTGCAGCGCCAGGAACTCAGGGAACCGAACCGAGCTGGAGGAGTCGAGATGAGCCCTGCTGCCTTCCCCTCCAAGCGGTCCAGCTGCTCGGCCAACCGTCGCTCCACACCCGCGAGCAGCGGGCCGACGGGCGGGTCGCTGCCGGCCCGTAGGAGCTCCCGCGGGGGGGGCGGCGCCGGCTCGTCCGCGAGGAGGACCTCGACGAGCTCGGGCGGCTCGGGCACGTGGGGGTGGTCGCTCATCGCTGCGGGAGGGCAGGGGTAGGGGCGCCAGCTGCACACAGACACCGGCCCAGACCCCATCGCGCTGGGCAAAACAACGAATCACGACGGGAGGTGTGCTTCGCTGTTTTCGGCCTCCGGGGGGGCCAGAACCGGCAGCATGATACGCCGACCAAAACTTCCCGCCCGCACACATACCCATCGGTCGGAAGAAGCAGGTAGAAACATGAAGCAGAAAGGCGTTGAAAATAGATTGGGTGCCCGCCCGCCCCAAAAGAGGACGGAAAAGGTGAAGCCACTCGAGCATTGAAGTGGAAAGGCGATTGAATTATTTGAATTAGACTGGAATATGGGAATCCAGAACTACCTACTTTCAACAACGGATGGGTATACCCACCCTGGCCAGGCCAATCCTGGGCCAGAGATCGGTACATACGCCCTCCTGGCCTAACCAGGAGGGTGTACTGTACACACCAATCCTGGACCCATCATCGACCCGGCCAGGGTCGGGTACTGTCGGTGCACAGCTGCCGCCACCCGAGGAGGACGGCCGCGCCAGCGAGCCCTGGCCACAGCGGCGCTCGGCTCGAGTCTGCAGCAAGGGCGAGGAGGGCGAGGAGGAGACGACCGCACAGAGAGGAGTCGTCCTCTACCGCGGCCGGAGGCCCCGAGAGCAGCGACGGCTCCTCCTCCTCCTCCTCCTCCTCCTCCTCCTCCTCCTCCTCCCCTTCCTCCTCCTCCCCTCCTCCTCCTCTCCTCCTCTCCTCCTCTCCTCCTCTCCTCCTCCTCCTCCTCCTCCCCTCCCCTCTCCTCCTCCTCCTCCTCCTCCTCTCCTCCTCCTCCTCCCTCCTCCTCCTCCTCCTCCTCCTACCCTTACTCCTCCTCCTCCTCCTTCTCCTCCTCCTCCTCCTCCTCCTCCTACTCCTCCTACTCCTCCTCCTCCTCCGCGGGCAGTGGGTCGCACGCCTGCTCGTCGCGAGCTCTCGCGCGGGCCACCTCTCTTCTGTTGGAGAAGGCGAGGGCCCACCCCCAACCCTCCAAGTCCCGACCCCATCCCCGAACCCGCGATCCAGGGGGAAGAGGAGGAGGAGGAGGAGGAGGAGGGGGAGGAGGAGGAGGAGGAGGAGGAGGAGGAGGAGGAGGAGGAGGAGGAGGAGGAGGAGGAGGGGGAGGATGAGGAGGAGGAGGTGAGGAGGGGGGTCGGGACTAGGGGTGGGGGGTGTTTTTGTCGGGGCCCAGGGGGATGGAGATACCCCCCCCCCCCCGTCCCAGCCCCTTGAATCACGGGCTCGGGAATGGGCGTCGGGAGCGGGGGTGGGGATGGGTTGTCGCCTTCTGATTTTTCAACGTGGAGCACAGCCTCATGCTTATGCCACCGTTTGGCAACGGCCTTCTTCCCCCATCCTCCTACTCCTCCTCCTCTTCTTCCTCCTCCTCCTTCTCCGCCTCCTCCTCCTCCTCCTCCTCCTCCTTCTCTCGCCATCCCCCTCCCCCCCTCGCCTGGCCGACTTCTCATCCATCGTCCTCCTCCTGCTCCTTCCTTCTTCTCCTCATGCTGTTCCTTCTGCTACTGCTCCTCCGCATCCACTCCCTCCCCGTCCTCCCACTACTGCCTCTTTATTGTTCCTTATCCCGCGGCCTTCTAGAGAACTCCTCCACGTCACGCCACCAGACGTCCCAGTAGAGGGGGGGACTGCGTGCTTCGATTTCCTCACAGATGATAATCCTGAAGCTTGAAAACCTCATGATCATAAGGCTACCCATCAGCTGCAATGATGGGGAGGCGGGACATGTTTCGGACGGTGGCTCTCGCATTGGTGCAATTGATTCGGCGCTAAGCAATGCAAACCGCTGCCAAACAAAACACTGATCACGTAAATGCATGGGGCCTCAAGTGCAAAACATGTCCGCAACCAAGGGCGCAACCTACTGCTACGAGAAATCACCAGATCCGCAGGCGCAACCCATGTGCGCAACAATGGTGCAACTCCTGCGGTTCACCTCCTGTGGCCACGACAAATCACCGGGGCCTTAAGCGCAAACCATTCACTCATCCGATGGCGCCACACATGGGCGGAACCTAGGGCCACCAGAGGCCGTCTCACTCAGTTCGTACATTGTCACCAGCCATGTGGGCGTGGGTGGTTTAGCAAGTTAGCAGACAGGTTTACCTCTCCACCTGCCTCCGTGGTTCTAGATGAAGGGTGGCGCGAGGGGTCAGAGCGACCAACATGGCCCATGGCGGCCCCAGATAACCCAATATGGCCTCCAACATGGCACAAGAACGCCAAGGATGGCTCAAGATAGCAGCCGACATGCTTCCAAGAGGCACCATGCCCTTCTCAAGATTGCTCCAAGTGGCCGCGGATCCCCCCAAGGACCCCACCCGAGCCCAAACTCCTTCCAAAACCTGCGGAATCGATGGTTTGTGTCTTTTCGCCTTTTCGCTTCCGATGAGCTCCTGGGGCCTCTGGATGGCTACAAAAGAGTCCCAAGAGGGGCTCAAGAGAGCCGTAGGACGACCCCTAAGAACGCCTTAGACCGCCCCAAAAGTGCGACAAGAGGGCCCAAAGAAGGCCCCAAGAGGCAATTGCGGGCTCCAGCGGGGTGACCGTCACATATTATTGCCCCCCTTCTTAGGTCGAGAGGGCCTTCAAACTCCCCTGGCCGCCGCACCTCGCTTGGGCATCCTCTATGGATGAGCCCGGTGGGATACTCCAAGCATCTATACTTCACACTATCGTCAGCGTGCAGCCGGTACTCGAGTGGAGGGCATAACCTTCAGCGACGAGATGAGACCGGTCTTGCACAAGAATGGGACGCACAGAGACACACTAATACTAAATGCCCTCCTTGGAGGCGCGCGTCCGACCCGAACATATAGTATAACCATCTTGTAGTATATCGTTTCCCGAGCGGTGTGGCCAGAGAGCGCCCGCCGCGACACATATACTGTAAGATTTCTAGGTGCGCGCGTCGCCCCCGGGGGGGGCGACGCACATATAGTATAAGTGTGTCGGGGTGACGCCGAAAGAAGGCAGAAAGACCGTGCGCGGTGGCTTGCGCTGGCCGCCGCACCCGCGGCCCGCTGCATTTGTGGAAACAGAGGGGCCATCACGCGCGGCCTGGCGCGAGCAACTCGCACGCGAACGTGAACGTCAGCGCAGCCCGACACGCTTGTCTGCGTCGCTCAGGTGTTCGCCGTGTGAGTGCTGCAGTGTGCCCTCGCAGTAGCTCCGCAGGCACTCGACTGCAAATCATGTGCAGGTGCACTTATGGAGGCCAGCTGTTTTTCATGGGGCTCTCGCTGGATGCCTCATCTAAGCTATGTGTGTACATATGTGTATATATATATAACGCTACGACATTTCAGACAGACGCCTCACCTCCTCGGACGGAGGGCGCATCGATCTCAAGATGGTGCTCTGGCTTGAGACACCTTCATCACATATGACCGAACATTGTCACATGCGCAACGATTGCGCGGATGGTCAGCGGTTCCTGTTGAGTGTGGCACTCGCTCGACACTCCCATTGATGGTACACATTGGCCGACCCAGCACATGTAAGGTTGGTCCTCTTCGGAACGCGGCACTCGCTTGAATGTCAGGCACATGGGACGGTTCCAATTCACAGAGGTGCTTACCTGATTGAAGCAGATGCGGCTTGGAGAAGGGGAGACTATTTATTGCGTCGTTGATGAACCCTGGGTCTACTCTGCTATAAATCCTCCTCGTCGCCATGATCGTCGTCCTCGTCCTCTTCATCCCCGTTCTCATAATCTTCCTCTCCCTCTGCCTGCTCCGAAACCCTCTACCTCCTCCCTTGTCCTTTGCCCTTTTTGACCCGTCTCACCCCCGAGCTAAAACAGTGCATGATGCACAATGTGCTCAACGACAGGATTGCCATGACCATCACGCTGAACTGAACTTCCATACCATTTGCATCGTCCGAGGCTCGGCTTTTGCAGGATGCATAGGCGTCCAGGGGTGCAACAATCTGAGCCTATATGGTCTCGAACTTGTGCTGGACTGGAGCTTGGTGGGCCCAAGACTGAGCCGATGGTAAACTGTGAGCACTTCGATATATGTCTGTTGCTGCGAATGCTGCCTATTACAAGGGCATCGGTAAGATTGCGATTAGCCACGTCGCACTCGACTCCGATTGAACAAAACCTTGCACGTGCACAACTAAAGCAAAACTCCAACCTGCTTCTGATGATACTGCGAACCGGAGCAAGTACGAACCTCGTGGATGAATACATCATTGTCAGGATTCTACCCAATGCCCAATGCCACGGGGGAAAGGAATAATGTATCGCGCAACGGCATACAGCAAGGGGCGAACTGGAGCCTTCAGATGGAGCACTTGTAAGAGACCAGGGCGCTTGGTCCGTTCACAACCGCCGACACGAGCACCACTTTCCATGTCCTCTGCTTCCTCCTCCTCCTCCTCCTCCTCCTCCTCCTCCTCCTCCTCCTCCTCCTCTCAATCATCCTCCAACTCGTCGTCCTATGCCTCCACATTTCCCCCTTCCTCCTCCACCTCCTACCCTCTCCCACTGACTCCCTCCCCTTCCCCCCTCCTACAGACTCCCCTCCTCGTTCAAACACACAAACGCTCCACAAGTCCAGGTCGCCCGAAGGCCCTGCCTGAATGAACTGCTCCCACGGCGCGTCGCTCGCCCTCAGGAGGTCTGCGTAACTTCTCCTCCCGTTCCTTCTCGTCCTCCTCCTTTTCCACCTCCTCCTCTCCTCCTCCCCTCCCTCACCCTCCCTTTCCTCCTCCCCCTGTCTCCTCATCCTCCTCACTCCTCCCAGAACAGAGCGAGGACGTGGAGGCAAGACAATACAAGACAAGACAAGAAACCCTCGGGTTCAGAAAGCACGGCCATCTACTGCAAGCTCAGTTAGTGTGCAAATGTTCAGCATGCAGAGTATTTCCAATGTTTTGGATTCGGGGAGGGGGAGGAGGAGGAGGACGAGGAGGAGGAGGAGGAGGAGGACGAGGAGGAGGAGGAAGAGGAGGAGGAGGAGGAGGAGGAGGAGGAGGAGGAGGGGGAGGAGACGACGTACCCGTGAAGGTCCGTCCGACCGCCGGCCTTGACCTCAGCCAACGCAATAGCATCGACAGAGGGAGAGTGGGCTCCTGTCGGGTGGCACTTGGGTTCTTTTTCGGCCTCCCGAGGGGCAGCGAAACCCTTTGCCACTTCCGCCACCAGCAGAGCCCACAAAATGGCGCTCGAAACAGGAGGAGGAGGAGGAGGAGGAGGAGGAGGAGGAGGAGGAGGAGGAGGAGGAGGAGGAGCCGCCGCCGCCGCCGCCGTCGCCGCCGCACTCGCTGTCGCCCCACGCGCTCCGCGGTACCGATGCCGCAACTCCCTGGACCTTGCCTGGGGTGCGCTCTGGCCAAGAACCCGAGGCGAAGCCCGCCGTGGAGACGAGACGTGGGTAGCGGCATCGATACATGTTCCTCCTCGTCTGAGGTCCGACGTTGCGAAAAAATACAGCATCGCAACACAAACACGAACAGAGCCCCGGACCCCATCTTTCTGCGCCAATGTTTTTCGAGCTGGAACTATATGTGATAGTCCCTGGGCCCGGCCCGACACCGGGCAGAAGTGACCGTCGTTAGACAATTGCGTCGCCAGGACCTCAGGGTCATGAACGGGATCGGCGAAAATCGGCAGCCAAGTCGGGAGAAGTCGAATCGGCGGAAATCGGCAGGCTAGTTCGTGGAGCCCCACCCCAATTGAGGAATCGGACCCACGTCGGAATCCGATATCGAATCGAATCGGAACCAGCACCGATCGAAATCCAGTCGAACCGACCCAGAGGAGTCGAAGTAGAAACAGCATGAACATACACTTTTGGCGCTCCGCGCGGATTTCTTGGATCTGCGCTGGACCCCCCTCACTGGCGCGCAGAGCGTGCCAGGGGCGGCGCCGGAGGCGCAGATCCAAGAAATCCGCGCGGAGCGCCACAAGATTATGCTTCTGGCTTTTTTCTCCTTCGGCGAAAGGAGCCCGCGGGTGTGGGGGGGCGGGCGGGCACCGCCCAGAGTCGACGACTCCGAAGGGTGTGGTTTGCAGAGGGTGTGGTTTGCAACTGGCACCCTGGGGGGGGGGCACCCTGGGGGACGGGCGGGGACCTCGACAGAGCTCTCCGCCGCGCCCCGAGGAGGCCCGACGAGGACAGCGTCGTGCCCCCCAAGCCCCAGTGGCGCCGATCGCAAACCACACCCTGGCGTAACCATACCCTCTGTCCTCCCGCCTCCCCCCTGCATCCTTCTCTTCCTCTCTCATCCCGCCTGCTTTCTGCCTCCTGCCTCGTGCCCGCGGTCCAGCGAACGTGTCGCCACTCTCGTGGGCGACTGAGAGGTCCAGCGTAGGGGTGTCCCACGGGGACCGCTCGGATCACCTCTCGTGGGCTCCCGGGAGGTCCAGCGAAGGGGTGCCCCACGGGGACCACCACATGTGAGCCCTCGCCGCCCCCAGGGGGCTGTGATCTGCGAAACGCCGTCGCCACTCTCGCGTCGGCGGTGGACAAACCTCCCTTTGGTAAACCTCCCCTTCGTGAAAATGGCCTGGGACCGAAACCGACGGACCTGGACCCGCAAAAATGACGGCCGCGACGCCCTCTCGCGAAGCGAAAACGGCCAATTCCTTAATCGACGTGTCAGGGTAGGAGGCCTGTCCACCCCCCATCGTGGGCTCTCTCGCCGACAAGAGGAGCGGCGGGCACGGCGGCGGGCGCGGCGGCGGGCGGGGCGCGGCGGGCGCGGCGGGCGCGCGGCGCAGCCGCGGCCGCGCGGCGGCGGGTGCCCCCGCGGGCGCCCGCTCACGGGCAGTCGTGGGCCCCTCGCCTGCCCCCGCCCGCGCGCCGCCTCACGCCCGATGTGCCCCCCGCCCCTCCGGGGGGGCGCCGCGGGGACGTGCCGCATGAAGCTCGACCGGACGACGCCTGCCACGAGAGGCCCCGCACCACGCGTGGAGGCTCCGCACCCTTCCGCTCCCGGGCTCTCGCGGGAGGGGGCCCACGCCATGGGCCCTGCGCCCCCCCCCCCCATCCTCCTCCTCCTCCTCCTCCTCCTCCTCCTCCTCCTCATCCTCCTCCCTCATCCTCCTCCTCCTCCCTCCTCCTCCTCCTCAGTCCTCCCCCTCCTCCTCCTCGTCCTCGTCCTCCTCCTCCTCCTCCTCCTCCTCCTCTTCCTCCTCCTCCTCCTCCTCAGTCCTCCTCAGTCCTCCTCCTATTCCTCCTCCTCCGCCTCCTCCTCCTCATCCTCCTGGCGCCAGACCTGCGCCGTGGTGCGGAGGCCCCAGGACGTCCATGGACTTCCGGTGTGGGCGCGCCACGCTGCCACGCTCCCCACAGCAGAGCCCTCGAAGCCCGAGAAGCCCAGAGGGCATCCTGGAGGCACGCAGGGTGCATCTTGGCATGGGCCTCCTCTGTGGTACTTCGATGCGTCCTCCTCGGAGGCGCGCGTCCGACCCGAGCAAATGGCCGAATCCGGGAGCCCTGAACCCCAAAAGCGGGCCTCGGGGGGCCGACTTTTGCTTCCGCCGGCCTCCGCCGGCGGAGGCGCCACCGTTGTACTTCCTCCGCCTTCCGCCGGCCTTCCGCCGGCCTTCCGCCGCAGAAAAGCTGCCAGCTCCTTCGATCCTCCACGTCGAGGCCCTTCTTGGAATGCCTCACGCAGTACAACCGTCGTGTAGCAGATCGTTTCCCGCGCGGTGCGGCCAGAAAGAGCCAGCCACAGAGCAACAGTTGCAAGACTCCTCGACGCAGTATTGATTCGTTTGATTGGGTGGCGACGACCTCCGCTCGAGTGGCCTCTCGCGACCAGCCACCGTCTCGTGGTGGTTCGACGTTGGAGTGAGGAGGATATTGCAGTTAGGTCGGGCATGTCCTCCGTTCAAAAATAAGCACTAATTGTCGGAACATCGTCCCCAGACTATTTTTTACTGCTTTCAGGTTTTCCCCCTTGTAGAGGGACATGCCCGACTTGAGCTTACAGCCGAAGTCAACGAGAAAGAGAGGGGCGGTATATGGCCCTGGCCGCCGAAGGAGCGCTCCGAAAGATGTGGCCGGCCCGAGGGCATACCCTCGATGGGCTGGCCCGTTGCAAACGGCAGAGCCCGGGGCCGCAGAGGCAAGGACGCAAGAGTGAACCAAGGAACATCGCTGGTCCATTTTGGAGAGACCAAAAAGGAGGAGCAGGAGGAGAAGAGGGAGGAGGAGGAGGAGGAGAAGGAGGAGGGGGAGGAGGAGAAGGAGGAGGAGGAGGAGAAGGAGGAGGAGGAGGAGGAGGGGGTGGAGCCGCCGCACTCGCTGTCGCCGCACGCGCTCCACGGAACCGATACCGCCACTCCCCGGACCTTTCCCGGGGCTCGTTCTGGCCAGGCTTTCGGAGCGAATGCAGCGGTGGCGACAAGGTCCTCCCAGGAGGCCCCCAAAGAAGGGGAAATAAACGGGCGAAGGGTAGCGGCGTGGGTACCTGTCCCTCTTCTGACTTACTACGGCTTCTGCATGTAACAGCCCCAGATAAGTCGCAGGGCAAAAGGTGTGGCGCTCCCAGACCCCCGGCGTCGTGATTTTCTCACAGACTGTCGGCCCCCACACAAATCGACCCATTCCCTGGGACCAGCTTCTCATCCCGAGCGGTTTTGTTGACGGTCCCAGGGCCCAGCGAGGGCCCCCGGAGGCCGAGCATAGTGGAGCAGAGCCGCCGGGCCTTTTCTCACGACGCGAGGGGGCCTTGGCACCCAGACATGGCGCGACCTCCTGATTTTGTTCAAGGCGGCGCCCCTGGAAGTCCCGAACCTCTCCCCGGGACCGGTTTTTCGCCCTGAATCGTTCTCTGACGGCCCCGAGGCCCGGCAAGGGCCCCCTGGGGCCGAACATCGCTCGACACCAGCCGTCCTGATTGTCTGCACGACGCGATCACGTCTGGGTAAAAAGTCGCAGGGCAAAGGGGTGTGGCGCTGCTCGGCACGGCTACAGAGGAGCGGAGCCCCCTGCCGCCATGGGCAGGCCGCAGCAGATCGCTTGCCTTTACCTGTGGCCACGCCTCCAAGCGCCGCCATCGCGTGTGCTTCGAAGTCTGCCTGCTGGGGCTCCCTCGAGGTCGAGGCGGGGAATGGCGCGAAGCCTCGAGGACGAAGCGGGGAAGGGTGCCAAAAGGGCTGGGGGATGCTGAGCCTGGAATCAGGCAGGACACCTATCAGCTCTCTGCTGATGGCCCAGACCGCGGTTCTCGAGCTTCGACGCGGGGAGAGGGCGAGGCAGCGGACGACGGAGACGAAGAGGTTCGGTTCGGTTCGTCTCGGGCCCCACGTCTGCATCGAGGTCGGAGCAGCGCGCTGGCCACAGGAGAGGAGAGCGGACAAGAGCAAGAACGAGCGACGCCCGTCCAGGGGCGAAATAGCGAAGTCCGCGGCCTCTCGAGGTGGCTTCCCCAAGCGCGAATGACGAGCTGCACCATGCACAACGGCTAAACTGCAACAGTATGGCATTACACGATTCATGCACTGCACTGTGCTGCGATAGGCAACTACCAACACGTGGCTACATGGTTTGGCTAACGGCGAACAAACATATACAGTACACACCGCGAGCAATACAAGATGAAGATGATGCGAAAGATGGTGATGATGCTGGTGGTGATGATGATGATGCTGATACTGATGCTGATGCTGATGATGATGATGGTGATGATGCTGATGATGAGGAGGAGGCGTTGGAGAAGGCGGAGGAGGGAGAAATAGGAGAAGGAGGGGGAAGAGGGAGGGAGGATGAGGGAGAACGGAGAGGCATAAGGGAAGGGAGGAGAAGGAGGCGGAGGCGGCGGAGGAAACCGTGTGCGGGAACTCCATCCCCCAAGCTCGAGCATGGTTGTGGCCGCCCTCATTGTTTGGCAGTTCACTCCAGCACGTTCGGCCGAACGTCGTCCCTCCCGTCCCGTCCCGTTCTGCACCATGGCTGGCGGCTGGGCGGCAGGGCGAGACCAAGAAGGGCAAGGGTGGGGAGGGTCCCAAGTGGACATGCCGCCAGCGCGGACGCAGGGTCTCATGTCGGGGAGCTGGAGACATAGAGGGAGTAAGGATCCCTATCCCTGGCCGTCCGCCCAGCCTGCAGGATCTCGCGCGCTCGGCAGGAGAGCGCGAAACCATGACGGTGTCGGGGCAACAGTCAGGAGACCCAACCGTGGTGCATCGGTGCGAACGTGCGCTGGGCATCAAACTTACGAGAGACGAGGGCGCACCGCCGTTGCCGGTGCAGGTTTTCACTGCACATTCGATGTTGGCGAGCTTGGAGACGAGACTCAACGTGGAGCTTGGCACCCTCGCGCTCTGGCAGCCCAGCCTATTGAGTCAGTACGAGTTGCGCAGTCGTCTCACCACGGAGTTAGAGGAGGCAGATCAGAAGTACAAGACAGCGGTGGGCAAGACGCACTGCGATATCCAGGAGTGGCAGCAGGCTGGGGCCAACAACCTCAAGCGCAAGCTGGACCTAGGGAAATAGCTTGGCGGGGATAACTCGGAGTTCGAGATCATGGGGGCCCACGGGCTCTTCGGGCTCATCGAAGTTGTGTATGTGGAGCAGGAGGACCAGGTTGTGGCCGAGCGCCGCCGAGTCCAACTTTGTGATGCCATCAAGGAAACAGCGACACCGCTGTTCGGAGATGCGAGGGTCACCGCTGACCGCCTGGACAAGGAGCTCGCTAAGCAAGATGCTCAGTTGCAGGGCAATGAGCAACCGGTCTACCAAGCTGCTGCAGCGAAGGAGAAGTCCCTAGCCACATCGGGGAGGGTGAATGTCAGGAAGGCGCTGCGACGCATACTCCTGCTCATGCTCCCCTCGGTGCAAGTGGCAGTGGAGCTGGGACTGCCAGCAGCAGCAGCAGCAGCAGTCAGAGCAAAGGTGTGCGTGCCCCAGCTGCAGCGGCGTTGGCCAAGTAGGTGGCCACATGTGAACCCTGCCCCCCCCACGCCCCACGATTTCGAACGGGGGGGGTCACATGTGGCCATCGACCCAGGGCCTGCCCGCTGGATGCGGGTCGGCCAGCGCCAACTCCGCGGGCGTTGGGGGGAGCCGTGCCGGGCCGGGGAGACAACGAAAGGGAGGGGCGCAGGCTCCGCACCCTGGGAGGCGCAGCGGAGCTTCACCTGCCGCCTCTGGCGGTCCCTCCTCCCCTGCCCTGCCCCGCTCCTCCTCTTGCTGCTATCAGTCGTCTGGCCTCCATTCAGGGCCTAGGGGGCTCGGAGTCATGGACGGGCTGGCGTTCATGAAAGGCCCAGCGGCCTGTGTCTGATGATTAGGAGCCTGTGAGCGCATCTGATGGGAACCCAAGAAGAATAGAGGCCGTAAGTCTAGTGTAGCTCGTGAGGAAGACCGCTTTTTTATAGAGACGTGCAACTGGACAAGGCGGGGCTCCTTGGAGAGCTGCCTGGAGTGTGAGACCGGCAGCAGGGTGATCGTATGCCAAAGAATCATTTCATGATTGAACCAGGAGAGGTCGATTCGCAAGTCGAAATCAATGAGCTTCCGAAGCAGGGGTGGAACTGCTGCCGTCATGCCTCGGAGGTTGCAGAAGCTGGGAGCCTCTCGGCGGGGGCGCGAGTTTGTTGGCGACCGTTCGCGGGGAGAGGGTCCCCACTGTAAACAAACACCCTGCCCCAAACCCACAGAGTGTCTGCACGATGGATAAACGCCTGTTGAGCAGGGACCGACTGTCCCGGCATTCCTAGAGGCTTCCCACGAGGTGTTCTTAGAACCCAAGCACGTTCTAAGAACAAATGCCATGCGCTGACAGTATAAGCCCGATGTGTCAAAACAATACAGCATCAACCAGAAATGCTCTAAGAACACTCCGTGCAGACCACCAGATGCTCTTAGACATTCCGCTGGTTCGAATGTATGCAAGAAGGGACGCTTCGCCACTGCTCGACCGAAGCATCCGGAGGTTTCAGCTGGCCCGCCTCGATCTGCCGCAGGGCGGTGTCTCGGAAAGAAGCGAAAGACCACACTCCTCCTGCTTGGCAACGAGCGGAGCTGTACGGCAGAGGGCTGCCATTCGTGACTGTCGGCGGCGAGCGAGGGTTAGGGGTTCTTTTGCTCCCGATGATGGGGAGAGGTGGTTCAACGTGGGTCTCATTGCAGCCAGTGGCAGGGAATGTGCAGGAGGTACTCCCCCGGGACCTCAGGAACAGGTTGATCCACTAAGAAAGGGTTAGGTGAATGTTTGGGACTCCAGCTGGCTCCGTGCCGTATGACCCCGATCCCATCGAGTACCTCACAGCACAGCCAAGTACGCAAGCGTCAGAACGCAACGTTGGGACGACCTGGAGCCGCTGGGACGTGCGGCTCGTCGGCGCAGGCTGAGCGGCCTCGGGCCAGGCTCGCCGGTGCCCGCAGCGCGGCGTCTACAGAGTCACTCAACAACATCCGGAGACGGCCCTTACCTCCACTACTCGGCGGTGGACAAACCTCCCTTTAGTAAACCTCCCCTTAGTGACAACAGGCTGGGACCGAAACCGACAGACCTGGACCCGCTAAAATGACGGCCGCGACGCCCTCTCGCGAACCGAAAACAGCCAATTCCTTAATCGACGTGTCAGGGTAGGAGGTCTGTCCACCTCTGAACTACGGGGCAGGTGCGTGCACGGACGGGGGCTTTGCCCTGTCGCCCGCGGCCAGAGGAGGGCCTGCCGCAGAGACTCCGGGTTTGGGGTCCCGGGCCCCTGGGGGAGAGGCCGTGCAGCGGGCTGGGCTCCTTTGCGCACGAGGTACCTTTGACGTTTCTTGTCCCTCTTGCGCCCTCCTTCGGCTTCTGGCATTGGTGTGCGATTTCTGCCGACACCTCCCTTCCGGGGGGGGAGCCTGGGCATGAGGTGCGCCGAACCCGCCATTGCTGTCTGCCGAGGCGGCTCGCGCAGGGTTGCGGCTGGGAAAGGGGGTGCCTCTGTTGAGGGGGGTCCTGCTCGTCGTCGTCCTCTTCTTTGGGGGCTCGCCCTAATCCGGCTTGTATAGTTTAAGTCCCGCTGGCACCGAAGATTGCCCCTTTCGTGTCCTATCAGCGCAACGCTGATATCCCTCACTTGTGGGGTGTCCCCCCCTTGGGCGGGGTGGGGCACGAGGGTGCGCTGCGATCGCCAATATGCGCGCGAGCACGTGCATGTTGGGGGGGATCCAAGTCCCCCCCCCCGCGCACGCTCGTTACCGTTACCTTTGGGGGGGCGAGGGGGAGCGGGGTTGGCCCGGGTGACGGCCATTACGCGCCAGAGGATAAACTTGGAAGGCCATGTGGATCACAACATGGGGAGCCAGGGTCCTGCGAGTTCCGTGGTCGCCGACACTCAGGCCAATGAGCTCAGACCTCGACTGGCAAGCCTCCGTGGGCTTCGACACAGTTTCAATGGATTGATGACTGTTGCTAGAGTTGGAGGCATGGCCTCAAGTACGTACGGCGTGAGGGTTCGAGGCATTGACGACCACGAGGCTTCAGACACTTCGGAACACCATACGGTGAAGGCTTTGGACAAGAAACCCCTAATATACGGAATCCAGGGTCTGGCAGACGATGGAACACAATGAGGCTTGGCCATGGATATCGCCGCCGCCCTTATCAGATAAGGAATCCTCTAGGACTCCTTAAAGAACGCTGCCAGCGTGAGTCTTGAAGCTGACAAGGGGCGCTGTCGTACTTCGGAGTTTCTTCTGAGCGCGAACTCCCGCGCCGACCCGGCCTTGCGATGCGAGTCGCTATGTCCAGTATTGTCTCGGGGGCGAGGGTTGCGTCTTGGTTGGACCCCGCGAGCGGTCCTGGAGGGGTGCTTCGAGGAAGCCCGTGGCTGGCCTGAGTTCAGATGGGCAGACGTCCGTGGGCCTGCAGGTGCAGTGTTCTTGACGAGCCAAAGCCATCAGATGGTCAGTCCAAGCCGTCGACGCGTTCACTACCGAGGAGGGGTATCAGCCCAGATGAATGTGTCTTTCCTCAGCCATCCTGTGGTGTTGGATCCTCGTTGTGAAGCAGCATGGCCCCGCGTTCCTCGCGTCTCCTCCCCCTCCCTCATCCCAGTCCATCCTCTGTTTTCCGCATGCTCCGTGGCCCTATCAGGCCCTCGCACGGGCAGATGGTTGGGTCATTCGCCAATGTACTTTTTGGGATCCGAAACTTAGAGAGCATCCAGTCTCGAGGCAGGGTGCTGGCCATGCGCGGCTGCCGCTCTCTGCCCTCCTCCGCCTCACTCTCCTCCGGTCCAGGCGGCGGCGCCAGCGGGCGCCGAAAAGGTGCCCGGCCTGGTTTACCTGAGCGACGTGCCGCCCGTGGACTCGTACCCGTGGAGGTGGAAGTCGTGCGTCGGCTTGGGCGTGAACGACCAGGTCTCCGTCGTGAAGTTCTGCGCGTAGGTCTGGAAGACCAACAAGGAGGTGCATGTGGACACGGCCATGACGCCGTCGCCGAACGCGATGGCCGCATCCTGGAAGGCCGAGCCGGTCGTCAGGGTAGAGAGCAGCTGGATGTCCTTGGCCCCCCCTCCGTTCGCCGCACCGATTCTCTGCAGCACGCCGACCTGGTTGCCGACGTAAATGTCACCTAGCGCATCTGTCACGGGTGCAGACCAGCTGTTCGGTGAGCATGTGGCGCGGCCGCCCATGGCCCGCCGGATGTCCTGGCCCTCCTTGTCGCTGGCACAGTGGCTGGTCCACAGCGTCGGGCCGTTCAACATCCAGCGCTTATTGCCGTTGTTGGGGTCCATGCTCCAGATTTGGGTGGGAGAGTTGACGAAGCAATTGAAGCCCATGGTCAAGATCAGGCGGGTGCTGAATGAGCCCATGGTGGCCACCTGGCCGATGCTGGCGCCAGACGGCGGCTCGGGCGTGCTCGTCTCCCAAAGCTTCCTGCCGGAGCTGGCATTGTAGCCCCGGACGAAGCCCCTGAGGCCTGGCCACGTCCAGCAGTGCGGAAGGATGCCGGGTGCCACGTACGGATTGCAGTGTTTGATCGGGACGCCGAGGGCGTCGTCCATGTGGTAGTTCATCTTGTTGTAATGGATCATGCCCATGGCTATAACGACGTTGTGTCCTGGAGAATATACCGCAGCTGCATGGGTGTGCGTCCCCCAGTCGCCACCCACCCGGAATCTTCGGACGCCGGTTTGGAGGTCCAGGCCGTACAGCCTGCCCTCCCAGTCCTGGAACATCACTTTGCCGTCGTTGCCCCAGAGCGGGTTCATGTTCCACACGGGCGACGTGGGCTTGAACTCCCAGATCGCGGTGCCGTCCGCTGCGCTCAAGCCCCGCACATAGGCGTTGCCGGGCGTGAAGACGTTGGTCTGGTTGCGGTACCTGTAGCAGTACCGGTCGGTGCAGCGGTCGGTCGCGACCACCACGACTCCGTCCTTGGCAGCCACAGACCCCTTGACGCCAGCGATCTCGTTCGAGGCCCAGGTTGCCCACAGCTCGTTTCCAGTGGCGAGGTCGATCGCGAACACGAAGCCGGCGGTGGTGCTCCCGACCAGCATGGAGCCGGATGCGGCGGCATACCTTTGCCCCGCGTGGACGAAGCGGTCCTTCATGGCGTGAAGCTGCACCGCGCTCTTGTGCCCACTGTGTCCCCACTGGATGACGGCCCTGGCATCTTTGCCCCCCTCGTCGACGATGGCGGAGATCACGCCCTGGTCGCCCTCCTTGTAGAGCTCCTTGCCGTCCGCCATGTACCTCGCGCCGGGCTTCACCTTCACGAGGTCGCCGAGCTTGAAGTCCCTGAAGAGCTGGGCTGAGGGCTCCGACTCGTTGCCCTGGACCCAGTCCGGCCGCACCAGCGCCTCTTCCAACTCCTCCTCCTCGCTCACGGGGTCCGCCACGCGCCTGCTGCCGCCCATGTACAGGGTGGGTGCCGCTGCGAGCTGACCTCGGGGGGCGTAGCTCCAAATGATGTCGCCAGCCACGCTGAACTTCCGGATGGCGTCGTCGGATCCGACGTAGATGTTCATCTCGTCATCGATGAGGGGGCTGCCGACTGGGATGGTGGCGTAGAGGCCGCTCGGGTGGTGCCAGCCCCAAGAGAGGTTGTCCATGAGGTCCGTCGCGCCCGCGTAGGCCTGCCCGTTGTGGTTGGACGAGTCGCCCCAATAGAACGAGCCGTGCTGACTCTCGGCTCTTCGGGAGATGCGACGCTTGTAGCGGGTGACCCCCATCTTGTTCATCGAGCCCAGGGCGGTCCTGTCCAGATTCCCCTCGAGCGCTCCGTGCCTGGTAGATCCCTCCTGCATCGCGTACCTGGTGGTCTTCCCCTCCTGGGTGCCGTACCGGCTCATCCTCCCCTCCTGCGTCCTGGATTTTGCGGCCTTGCCCTCCTGCGTCCCATGCTTGTTCGCTTTTCCCTCTTGCATCTCGACTTTGATGGCGCTTCCCTCCTGCATCTCGTACTTGGCCGCTTTTCCCTCCTGCATCTTGCGCTTTGCCGCTGTTCCTTCCTTGATCGTTTCTGCCTTGATCATCTTCTCGTGGACACTGGAGTACATCAGGCCGCCGACAGCATGGGCAGGCAACAACTGAAATATGACCAGGAAATTTGCACGTGCAACAACCATGGCCGATAATAGTCTGCAGAACCAAGCGAGCGAGGTCCCGTGAAGGTGCAGTGTGCTGATAGAGAACGGTAACAGATCCGCAGCGGCCGGAACCCTGTAGCTTGAGCAGAATGGCTAGGGAAATCAACATGGCAGATTCTGGAAACTCTGAACGCAAAAGAATGTCACCTCTTGGGAGGTCGACTTTTGCTTTCGCCGGCTTCCGCCCGCCTTCCGCCAGCGGATGCGGCCTCGTTCTCCTTCCGCCGCCTTCCGCCGACCTTCCGCCGCGGAAGAGATGACAAGTCCTTCGATCCTCGAAGGAAAGCTCTTTTTGGAACGCCTGTATTGCTTTGGGTCTCGGTCCCTCAAGATGGTCCGAACAAGTGCACGACCATCTGCGAGCGTATGCTCCTGGGCTGGACCAGAGTCTGATCGGCGACCAGGAGATGGCCTGCTGGACCCCTTTGCGCGCTCGTGGCCAGCAGGAAGCGGGAGTGGCACCGACCTCTCGAGGATCCGGGCTGGAAACATAAGTCCGCCCGCAAGGAGGACGAAGACGAAGCTAGGACGAAGACAACATCGGGCGAAGATGAACCGAGAATCTTTGAGATCCGACGGCTCTGGAGGATGTCGTCTCGGGCGCCGCGGGCCTTCTCAGAGCGTTCCAGAACGCTCTGAGAGCGCTCCGGAACGCTCTGGAACGTGTTTATCCTCGTCCTAGCCCCGGCTGGTCCAGGCTGGAAGTGGAAGTCCGCCCGCAGGGAGGATGTCTGAAAAGCAAGATCTGCATCGACGGGTCCTGCCTGGACCCGACGTTGCCTTAATTTTCCAGAGCTGGGTGGGCGGTGGTGGGTGTCATCGACAGGGCCAGGACACATAGCTCCAGTGTTATTGTGATCGCAGGTTCGGCGTATGGACCACTTCCCCACCCAGTGCAAGCAAGCGATTGCGGTAAGGTGGTTGCTTTGTTGATGTGCCTTAGGCTCGCAGGACCGGGCGAGCTGAGAATATGCATGAGCTGGAAAATGGTGTTCCACCTGTGGCTCATGGGGCCCCAGCAGGTCATTAAGAATCTTGCCCGTTCGGAGCTCTGGTAGAAGATCTTCTGGAGAGGGGCGGACGGACTACGGCTGGGACCTCATCAGGCCAAGTCAGATCGAATCTCACCTCTCCCTCACTAGACCTAGGCCAGATGGATTCAGACCCTGCATGTGGCAGGGTAATAAGCGAGCTAATGAGTTAGCCAAGCCAGGAGCTCAGGGGCACCCGCACTGCTCCTACGTGAAAACTGCATGGTGGCAAGCGGTCAGCGCTGTCTCGGAGAACGACCCGAGGTTCAGAACCGTGCTGTAACCCCGAATCCCCACTTGGGCGACGAAAAGAAACGGGTCTTTCGCGAGATGGCGTAGCGACCTTACGCGGCGGCTTACGCGGGCCGCCGGCGCGACACGCTGCACTGGCAACGAGGGCGCTTGCCCGCGGCCTTACGCGGGCTGCTCACGCGCCCAAAGTCGGCGCAAACGACTTCTTGCGTCGCTCACTCACTCACAGCGCCGCGCGATCACCGCACCGTGGGCGGGAGCCCGCCCTGCCCCCCTTTTGACCGCCTGCGCGGCTCCTCGCAGCGGCCACCGCACGGAGCGCACGCGCTGAGCTCTGGGCCTCAGGCCCCCCACACGCAGCACGCCACCACCATGCACGCCGCCGCCGCCGCCCCGCCTAGCTCCGCGGCCCGCAGCGGCCCTGGTAGGAGGCCACCAACTGGGCGACGATCAGAAACGGGTCTCACGCGAGATGGCACAGCGACCTTGCGCCGCGGCTCACGCGGCCCGCCAGCGCGGCACGCTACGCTGGAAGCGAGGGCGCTCACGCGCAACCTTACGCGCAACCTTACGCGTTAATATTGGCGCAGTCGAGCCCGTTTCTGTTCTGCCTCGCCCCACTGTGCACCGACACCGATCCTTGCCAGACCCCTCCTGAGCCCAGGATCGGCGCCTACGCCGTCCTGGCTTGGCGAGTACGGCATATCTGATACCGATCCTGGAGCCAGCATGGTCGGGGAGATGTGAGACTCGGGTTCGGGGGAATCGGGTTGGCCTGATGGGGCGCTGATGGCAATGACGAGACCCAATCTGAAATTTGGTGGAGCCCCCGCTGCAGACATCCCACGAGCACTGGACCGCCCAAACCCAGGACGCGCTCGCCAAAAAGCGCCGGCAAACCCGCGTGCCGGCGTGCTCGAGTCTTACGCTTCCCCGACACGGGCCTGGCCAAGATCGGTGTGGGTGTATCGTTGGCGCCCTCTGACCTGGGCTCCCGTCCCGCGCGCTGAACCGGTAGACGGCCGTCAGCGACCAGGCCACCACGAGCGGATACACCGGGTCGCGGCGGGCGGCCGAGACGCAGCCGGCGGCCGCCACGGCAGCGGCCACCGAGCCGTAGGCCAACACCAGCTTGGCGCGGAGGCCCGAGCCGCTGTTGGCCATCCAGTTGTTCAGGTTGACCAGGGCGGCGCAACTGATCCTGCAGAGGGCAGAACATCCACCCTCATAATGATCAGCCGCGAAGTCGCTTAGTAGACGCACCCAAAGAAGGAATCGAGCAGGGCAGGGCTGTTTAGTAAACGCCCAAGGCCGTTTAGTAAACGCCAATGATCAGGTCTGGGTGGTGTTTCCTCCCTTGATCCTGGGGGAACCCGGAAAGGTACCGATACCGGCGCCGTCGGCGATGCATTGGTGATGCGTCGGCGATGCGTCGGCGATGCGGCGCGATTCTCCGCCCCCATCTACGGCGCAGGTTTTAGATGTTGAACACAATATCAAGAATGCGCCAGGGCCTTGAACCCGGGAAAACGTTCCTCAGCCAATGCCGCCGCAGCACTCCGACCCCAGATCGGGGGACACCAAAGGTACCGATACCGCTACTCCCCAGACCTCTCCCGGAGCGCGTTCTGACCAGGAGTTCGAGGCGAATCCAGCGGTGGCGGCGAGGGTCTCCCAGGAAACCCAAAAAGGGGGAAAACGAGGGGAGGATAGAGTTATGGGTACCTTCCACAGACATGCGACGTCCTGATGTTTGCAGGACGGCGTCCCTGGAAGTCCCGACCCTTTCCCCGGGACTGGTGTTTCGTCCAGAGTCGTTTTCTGACACTCCCGAGTCCCGGCGAGGGCCCCCCGGGGCCGAACATGGCCAACAACCTCCCGCCCTGATTTTTCTTCTAACGACGCGATGCTGCCTGGGTTCTGCTCCTCTGACCATCCAGGAGGCCTACAGTCGACCCGCATAGTAAGGATGGGCGACTTGCCAAGGGTGCCCTGGCGTCCTTGCCCCTTCGGCCCGTCCTTAGCGACTTGCGCTGGCCAGCCTCGCTCGAACAACCGCTCACCTGGCCCTCCGAGGCCCCTGCACCCTTACCGCGCATCCTTATGATTCGGGTCGACTGTAGTGACTATGCCCCCTCCGATCTCCAGCCGAAGTGGAGCGTGATCGGCAGGCGCACCAGCGCGCCCGCCACCGCGCCGAGCGCGCCCTCGGCCGCGAGCCCGCACAGCGCCGCGTGCGCCCCGCCCAGCAGCACGGCGCAGAGGCCCAGGCAGGCGGAGGACACCAGGAGCCCGGGGACGCCGAAGGCAAGGCGACGAAGCCTACACTGCAGTCAACCCGTACAGTAAGGATGCGCGGTAAGGATGCAAGGGCCTTGGACGCCCATGCCGAGGCTCTTCGAGCGGGACTGGCCTTCGAAAGCGGTTGAGAATGGGCCGAAGATGACCGAAGAGGCAAGGATGCAAGGGTACCCTTGGGAAGTCGCTCATCCTTACTGTGCGGGTTGACTGTATACACTATACCCAGACAGGATCGCGTCATTGCCAAAAAACTGAGGACGGGAGCTTTTCGGTCATTTCCGGCCCAAGGGGGCCCTCGCCGGGCCTCGGGAGCGTCAGAAAAGGACTCGGGACGAACCACCGGTCCCGGGGAGAGGGTGGGGACTTCCAGGGACGCCATCCTGAAACAAGCAGGACGTCGCATGTCTGGGCACATATCCACTGCTCCCTGGCCAGGCCCATCCTGAGCCCAGGAGCTGTGTAGACGCCCTCCTGGCCATACGCCAGGAGGGTGTGGCGTATGCACCGCTGCTGGGTTCAGGATGGGCCTGGCCAGGGAGCAGTGGATGTGTACAGATTTCGTCGCCCTTGAAGGGCTCGCGGAAGGTGGCGCACCACCCGATCTGGGCCGCGATGCTCAGAGGAAGGCAGGCCAGTCGCGGAACAAACAATCTCGGTGGGGACTCATGGGAGCCTCCCGTACCATCCTGTCGGCTCTTGCGAATCGAGCTAGTCGACGCTGAATCGACGCTAGCCGACGCTGAATCGACGCTAGCCGACGCTCAATCCATGCTAATGGACGCCAGCCGACGCTAAATCGGCGCTATCTCATCGACTCCCAGACGCTAATCGACGCTAAAGACGGAATCAAGAGGGTGCACCAGGCTCCCATGACTCGCTACCGGAACTGATGGCATAAACATACACTTCCGGAGGTCCGCGCGGACTTGTTGTTCGGATCGGCGCCGGGGCCTCGCTGGCGGCGCCCCCGGCGCCGCCCCTGGAGCGCTGCGCGCGCCGAAAGAGGGGGGTCTAGCCAGCGCCGATCCGAGACGTCCGCGAGGATCCCCGAAAGCGCCTGCTCATGCCAGCAGTTCGGCGGTGGACAAGCCTCCCTTTCGTACACCTCCCCTTAATGAAAACGGCCCAGGACCGAAGCCGACGGGCCTGGACCCGCTGAAATGACTGCCGCGACGCCCTCTCGCGAAGCGAAAACGGCCAATTCGCTTATCGACGCGTCAGGGTAGGATTAAGTCGGGCGTGTCCCCCTACAGCGGGACTGTGGGCGAATTCTGATTATTTTTGATTATTTTTGGAACATTTTTACCTAGCAGCGAAGACTGATAGGTTTTTAGTGGGGTCAAAAGAGAACATCTTGACTCCCCAGGAAGGTCTGGGCGGATGCCGGGAGAATCCGGGGAATCCGGGGACTCCCCAGGACTCCTATAGATTCTTATAGTTTCCTATGGATTCCTACGGATTCTGTTCCCAGAACACCACTTCCATGCCACATTTTGAATGCCCGGAACCAACTGTAGGCCACTTCGTGTTCTTCGTCTTCCCGGGACACCATTCCCAGGCCACATTCTGAATGCCCGGAGCCAGCTGTAGGCCACTTCGTGTTCGTCGTGCTCCCAGAAGACGGTTCCCAGGCCACATTTAAATTGCCGGGGCCAACTGTAGGCCACTTCGTGTTCTTCGTGTTCCCAGAACACTATTCCTGTACCATATTTTGATTGCCCGAAGCCAACTGTGGGCCACTTCGTGATCTTCGTGTTCCCAGAACACCAGCCCTGTGCCATGCTTTGAATGCCCGAGCTGAGGCCGGCTGAGGCCGAGGCAGGCTGAGGCCGAGGCATACTGAGGCTGAGGCTGAGGCACGCCGAGGCAGGCTGAGGCTGAGGCTGAGGCAGGCTGAGGCAGGCTGAGGCTGAGGCTGACGCAGGCTGAGGCCGAGGGAGGCTGAGGCTGAGGCTGAGGCTGAGGCTGAGGCTGAGGCAGGCTGAGACTGAGGCTGAGGCAGGCTGAGGCTGAGGCTGAGGCCGATGCAGGCTGAGGCTGAGAGGCTGACGCTGAGGCTGAGGCAGGCTGAGGCTGAGGCTGAGGCAAGCCGAGGCAGGCTGAGGCTGAGGCTGAAGCTGAGGCAGGCTGAGGCTGAGGCTGAGGCTGTGGCTGAGGCTGAGGCAAGCTGCGGCTGAGCAGCTGAGGCTGAGGCTGAGGCCGAGGCTGAAGGCAGACTGAGGCTGAGGCTGAAGCAGACTGAGGCTGAGGCTGAGGCAGGCTTAGGCTGAGGCTGAAGCAGGCTGATGCTGAGGCAGGCTGAGGCTGAGGCTGAGGCTGATGCAGGCTGAGGCTGAGGCAGGATGATGCTGAGGCCGAGGCTGAAGGCAGACTGAGGCTGAGGCTGAAGCAGGCTGAGGCTGAGGCTGAGGCAGGCTGAGGCTGAGGCAGGCTGAGGCTGAGGCCGAGGCTGAAGGCAGACTGAGGCTGAGGCTGAAGCAGGCTGAGGGTGAGGCTGAGGCAGGCTGAGGCTGAGGCTGAGGCATGCTGAGGCTGAGGCAGGCTGAGGCTGAGGCTGAGGCTGATGCAGGGTGAGGCTGAGGCAGGCTGAGGCTGAGGCCGAGGCTGAAGGTAGACTGATCCTGAGGCTGAAGCAGGCTGAGGCTGAGGCTGAGGCAGGCTGAGGCTGAGGCAGGCTGAGGCTGAGGCCGAGGCAGCTGAGAGGTGGCGCGAGCCGAGGGCAGGCTGAGGCTGAGGCTGAGGCTGAGGCAAGCCGAGGCAGGCTGAGGCTGAGGCTGAAACTGAGGCAGGCTGAGGCATCCGTAGGAATCCATAGGAATCCTGAGGAATACCCAGGAATCCTTCGGAATCCGTAGGCATCCTTAGGAATCCGTAGGCATAGTTAAGCATCCTCAGGAATCCTTAGGAATCCTTAGGATTCCATAGGAATCCTTAGGAATCCCTAGGAACCAGGATTCCTAAGGATTCCTAAGGTTTCCTAAGGATTCCTATGGATTCCTAAGGATGCCTAAGGATACCTTAGGAATCCCTAGGAATTCTTAGGATTCCATTGGATCCTAAGGCCGTTGCCACTGTGACTGTCATTGCGAATGCGACTGCGACTGCGAGAACTGCAGAATTCTAAGGGGAATGCTTCCAGATATGCTTGTACACATCGCTGCTAGGTTGCTTTGCCGGGAACATCTTAGCTTTCATCGAAGATCCCCCTGTGGGGGGACACGCCCGACATAAGGCAGGAGGGCTGTCCACCCCCGAGCAGCGGCT
>CAUYUJ010022703.1:443713-498713 GCA_963575745.1 Prorocentrum cordatum
CCGCGCAGCGCAGCGGCGGGCGCGGGCATCGGTCCAACTCACCCTGGCTTTGCAGGACTTCCCCTGCGCAGTCGGACCACTGTCACCGCGCGACGGCAGCGCGCAGCCGCCGTAAAGTGCGCGCGCGGCCAGGCGACAGGCCGGCAGCGCAACGGGCCCCAACGCGGTCGGATCAACCGTCGCCGCCTCGAGAAGTAGGAGCATCGCACTCTCCGCCCGCGCTCTCGCAGCGCGCCCGCCTGGCCCGAGCGCGGGAGGCTGGCCAAGCCAACCTCGGCGCAGCAGAGCGCAGCTGTGGCGTCTGGGGCGCCCCCGCCGGCAGCCAGAGCACTGCCGCTGCCGGGTGCGCCTGCCGCAGAGGGGCCACGCCGGCTGCCGCGCCGCCGGCACCAGGAACCCTGGCGCCGCCGAGCGCCCCCTCGGGCAGCGCCGCCGCCTGCGCTTGCGCCGCGCCGGCAGCCAGGTCGCCCCCGCGGCCACCTCCGGAGCCGCGCTGGCGCCAGCAGCCAGAGCCAGCAGCCAGAGTCCGCCGCAGCATCGCGGTCTGCGACTTCGCCGCCGAACTCGCGCGAGGCGGCGCGGGCACCCTGAGGTCGCCGTCGACTCCGTCGTCGGTGTCCGCCCAAGCACGGTCCAGCGCGCGGCGTCGGTGCCGCAGCGGGGGTTCGCGGGCGCCTCCAGCCCGCGCCGGCGGATGAGGAGCTAGTCCTCCGTGAGGCTTGTGATCGCGAAGCCTCCCGGCCCCTATAGGGCCTCGTCTGCTGCGGCGCCGGGCGACAGGTTTCCAGTTCTGCGCCTGGCGCCCCGCCTGCCGAGCTGGCTGCCCGAATCGCCTCCGGCGGCGCCGTCGAAGCAGCCCTCGCTGCTACCGGCGCTGCCGGCTGCCGTGCGCGCGCAGCTGCTGGAACAAGCGGCGCGCCCATTTCCCCGCTTGCGACGGCCGCGCCCGCGCGCCACGCCGCCTGCCGCCTGAATGGCGTCCGCGGACTCCGCCGAGTCACCTCCTGCGGGCCCGCGGCCAAGGGGGCAGACCCTGCCGAGACCGCTGGCGCCGCCGCCGCCGCCGCCGCCGCCGCCGCCTTCGGCGACCAGGGCCCCTCGTCCTCGCTCGGGCGCCGCGGGTCGCCGCCGATCGGGGTGACCGCTACCGCCGGCGGGGAAGCCCGGCTGCAAGCGGGGGAGAAAACCTGCCCGCGCCGCCTTCCCCATTCGGGGGAGCACCGCCGGGGAGCCCTGCGCGCGTCACTGCTGTTGCCGTCGCTGCTACCGTGGCGGCGGCTCCGGCTGGGGCGCGCCCGCCGCTGCCCCACGGGGTCGCGTGTACCCATTTTTATTCACGCTGCTACAGCGCATCGGCTCACAAGGAGCGAAATCACGCCTTCGGCGTGATTCCTTCCAGTGCTGACGAACAGCGTTCGGTTTCTTGTCTCATTGCCTGTTCGATGCGCTTTCTTCGCATCTTCTGCACACCATAACTTATCCTCTCCATGGTCTTCTATTTCCCTTCCCTCCGTCCCTGTCCTCCTCTTCTCCTCCCTCTCCTCTGTCCTCCTCGTATTCCTCCTCTCGCCTCTCCTCCACTCTACTCAATCCCTGTTTCCTCCTCCTCGTCATCCTCCTCCTCCTCATCTTCCTCCTCCTCCTCCTCCTCCAGCTGCCGTTTGCTCGCGAAGCTGATCGCTCTCTCTAGGCAGGCGAGGAATAGCAAAAGCTGCTAAAGCTAAATGAGGATATTGTTGGCTAGATCGGCAAAACAACACTTGTTCATCCCACAAGGGACCGATGGCTTCAATCGGCTTCTTGTGATGTCTACACGATCCACCTGAACAAACACATGTAGGGCGCTGCGGCAGGGTGATGCTGGACGGCGATGTGTGCGATGAGGCGCTGGAGGTCCTCATCGGCGTACGACCAGACTTGCATCGGGTAGATAGCGCATGCAAGATGATCAAGAATGTGTTGCGTCTCGTGCAAGTTCGGGTTCATCGTTCATTTCCATTATTTGTTCCTCACCGCCTCGAATTTCATATTCCGACAACGACCCGGTATTGTAATACTGATGTGTCTGAGACAATCCTTGTGGCCCTGCGTGAAGAAACAACCAAAATCGTCGTTGTGGTATACTTACGCGTCGTTCAAGAATCTGCAGACAATGAATCGGCGGACATCGTGGTCACTTCCCGAATTGACTATCGATGCCAGATGCGTGATGCACGGGACTGCGCGTCCTGCTGCTGCGGCATCGGCCTTGAGAACAGGCCAATCTACAGCTGCCCGCACTCTCTCAGAAGAGAGCCGACGTCGATTATGACAGCCTTTGTTGAATATTTGCGATACTTTTCAAATCGTCATTCACACGGGCCACTCGCTCGAGTACGATGGCTTGGGCCCCAATCAGCTTCCTCCGTGGTTTCGCACATCGTATTCCCAGCAACCTGACTCGCGAAGCCTTCGCCTATGCCATGCATGGCGTTGGGTAGAGAACCTTCGAGCTGAACCGTATTGACCTTCATGAGCGCGCATGGGGGGGTATATTGCGATCAACGCACTCTTCAAGATATGCCTCGTGAGACTTGAGCGCCGCCCTCCAACCTGCATCATCACGAACGTGGTAGCAGTGCAGAGGGCCGTCCACAGGACTCGCACGACACATCCAGCAATTACTGGGAAGCGATTGTCGTGCCAGGAAACCACGCACAGATGAATCAAACTCCCCATCGCCTCCGCAGAAACAAAAACACTGCGAGGCGCCAGCCCTGCGCCAGGTGTCGACCGCCCTCGAGGCGCCCCCCTTGCTGACCCTTCACTGGCAGCCTGCCGTCACACAGAGCATTGGACGCCCACGCGAGGCGAGTGAACCCTACATCCAAGACACCCTTCGACTGCATCCATGACGTCTGGACCGTTGTAAAAGCATAGCGCGTTTCTTTCGTCGACCCACTACCATTCAGAGATGACCAACATATAGTCATCAACCCATCGACCCTTGTGGTTGGCGCCCCGTCCGCGTGAACTGTCACGGCCATCATGCGCTCGATGTGAGGGGGCCTCGTTTGTGTGGGAATTGCGACGATGTCTCAAGCGGACCCCCCCCCTATGGGGCCCGCACTCACTTCATGTTGGTAATTCGAGCAGGTCATTGGCATGTTCTATCAGGCGTAACACTGGAACACCCAAAGGGGGCAAACCGTGAGGATGTTCCAGGCGGGGGCCTCGTCAGTTAATGAATCGTCCAGATGGTAGCCCTCGTCCAGATGTGGTCCGCAGATGATGTTCGTAATCCTAGCGGGTCATCGACGGCATCGAACGGGAGCCCCCTCCCTCTGGGGCCCGCAGGTCCAACAAGCCCCACGGGTCGCACCGTTCCCACGGGCCCCACATGTTTCAAAGGTCCAGCACGGCGCATTCTGGTATCCTCGCATCTTGGCAGCATCACCATCCTCAAGATAGTTGAGGGTCAACCTTATTCACATTAAAAGGCTTCTCATGTGGGGCTCTTCCGTCGGAGTATGGTTGCCCAGGCCCTTCTGCTTTCACAGCCGATCGTGAATCTGTCTCAAGCGAGGCGCCGGCTTCAGCACTCTACGGGGGAGCCGACATGAGTGGTTTCGCTCCCCCGTTCGCGCCCAGATTGTAAGGATGTCTCAGTCTGTTTGCCTCTTTGGCTGCCCAGGCTCCTCTGCTTTCAGGACAGACCGTGAGGATGTCTCGAGCAAGGCGCTGGTCTTTAGCACCCGAAGCGGGAGCCGCCCATGCGTGGTTGCACGGCCCCGCTCGCGCCCAGATTGTAGGATGCCTCAGGCTGTTTGCCTGCTCGGTTGCCCAGACTCCTCTGCTTGCAGAGCAGATTGTGGGGATAGTGGGCTGTCCGCGGCGAGCAATCACAAGGGATCGTGGAATCGTGGCCGTCCGAGACCAAGCATAAAGCCGGCATCGAGGCGAGCGCAGGATTCCTCAATACACCGCGAGGATGTCTGTGGCGAAACGGCCGCTGGACCTGGCGGCCTGGAGCTCCCCCGTCCCCCCCTTTGCGGGACTCTTCGGCGGCCCCCGCTTGCGAGGGCCGTGGCACCCCACTCGCGAGACGCCGCCAAACGAAATGGGAGCGTCTTCTTATTCGGCGCCTCGACATTGAGCGAAAGTGGGGGGGGGGGGGCGAACTGGCTCCAGACCTCTGCTTAACGCCACTGTTTGCAACAGAGCGTCCCATGGGGAGCCCCCGCCTGCTTGAAACATGCGCTTCAAGCAGCCAAGACCTACTCCATGGGGGGGGGGCCAGACATGCGACGTCTTGATCTGCTTCAGGACGGCGTCCCTGAAAGTCCCGACCCTTTCCCCGGGACCGGTTCTCCGTGAGTCGCTTTTTGATGGTCCCGAGCCACGGTCAAAAACCTCCCGTCCTGACTTGTTCTACGACGCGATCATGTCTAGGGGGGGACGGGGGAGGGGGTGCCAGGGCCTGTCTGGGGGGGGTGGGAGGGGGTGCCAGGGCCCGCGCCGATCGGCAAAACAATACATAAGAGAACGACGGCGCCACCGTCGGAGGGGTGCGCTGTCTCAGGCTGGCCCTCCTCCGAGATGCCCGCGCACCACCAGGGCGCAACTGCCGCCCCCACGCGGGGCGGCGCCAGCAGCCAGGCCCAGCGGCCCGCGGCGGCCTCGGGGGCCGTCAGGCCCGTGAGGTACACCATCGCCTGGGGGGGGCAGAAGAACAGCCAGCGCAGGGCTGAACCTAAACGGAGTTTTTCGTTTTCGTGTTGTTTTCGGTTTGCCTCGTTTTGTCTTCAATCCACCTCTACCGCAAAACGAAATCGAAACGAAAAAGGCCCACGAAATCGCCAAAACACCGTTTAGGTCCAGCCCTGAGCCAGCGCCAGATCGGTCATGTCCTCCCACGGGCGGGATTTGGGGAGAACCGTGGAGCATGGTCCGAACATCGACTCAAGAACAGTCACGTCATAGTCTTACAAAGTGGTCCCCACCACATTTGCTTGGCCTATCTCTGATTGCTCCTCCTGCAGAGGGACATGCCCGACTTAAAAAAAAGCCAATGCTGCACGGACCACGCGCCCTCGTACCCACCATCTCGTGCCGACCCGCGCCTCACCATCCGAGGGCGCGTCCATCGCGTCCATCTGTATGGGCGCGGGCCGTCGGGCTTCTAGCGGGGGGGGCTCCCAGAGGAGCGCGGGGACCCCCCTCCCACAGTCCAAGACCTCCTCGCGTTGTACCAAAAAATCACGACGAAAAGGTTGCTCGCCATCTCGGGCCCTTCCTGGGCCTCGGGACCGCGAACAAAAGACTCAGGACGAGAAGCCGGTCCCGGGGACGGGGTGCAGACCTCTGGGGGTCGATGTTGTGAAACAATCACGATGTCGGGGTCTGGGAACACACGCCCATAGCCCATAGCCCATAGCACACCGAGAATTCTACCCAGGGGGGTTCTGGGGGGGGCTCGTATAAGTAGGGGCGCCGGTTGTCAGCTCATGAATCAGGTCCGCGCTGGGCCCCTGGTAGGGAGTTGCTTGAGTGCCACCAGAGCCCCCCGAGCACTGACCTGACCAATCAGCCGTGGAGCTGCCGCCTCAAGGCCGTACTGAGCCAGGCCAATGCTCGGGCCTCCCGGGCAACACCTAATGGGACCGGACAGACGGGAACGATGACCATAGATGGACAAACAACTGCGGAACCAACATTTCTATGAGGTCCACGCGGGTTTCGTGGGTCGGCGCTGGATCCCGCGCCAGGGACGGCGCCCCAGGCGCTGCGAGGGGGGGGGGCAACGCCGATCCAACAAAAACCGAGCGGAACTCCGAGAAACTATGCTTCCGTGTTTTATCCTTGCCAATTCTGAAACTGAGTCGCCAGGAACTCGCTGGTACTGAATGACCAGACCCTTTCGCAGACATGCGATGTCCCCGACATGCGATACCCTGCTTGACAATTCATTTATTTAAGCTCTCCCTCTCGCTTCCTTTTCCTGCGCATCCGCTTCGCCCCCTCCCCTCCTTCTCCCGACGCTTGCGTAAGGCAAGCATGCAGACTCTCGTGTGAATGCTGTGCGTACACGATTCCATGCCGATGCGCCGTTGCCTGGCGCCTCGCTTGACTGACTGACTGACTGGTCCCCAGAAGTCCCGATCCTTTCCCTAGGGCTGGCACCTCATCCCGAGCCGCTTCTGGACCGCCCCGAGGCCCAACGAGGGCCCCCGTGGGCTGAAAACTATCACAAACCTCCCGTCGCGATTTCTGTTTAACACGGCGGCTTTTTCTGTCTGAACCCCGAGCACGTCTGGCTTTTTTTGGAGAAGAGAAAAAAGAAACTGTTGGTGCTCCGCGCGGATTTCTTGGATCTGCGCCGGACCCTCCCCCCCTCCCTGGCGCGCTCCGCGCGCCAGGGAGGGCGCCGGAGGCGCCGCCAGGGGGGTTCAGGGGCCCCCGGCGCCGATCCGTGCGGAGCGCAAAAAAGTTCACGGTGGGGGCATTGGATAAGGAACCCTTAGATAAGGAATCCAGGGTCTGGAAGCTTGTGGAACATCAACTTGGGCTTGGCCATGGATATCACCGCCGCCCCCATTGGATAAGGACCCCCCCAGGGTGTACAGCCTCTTCGGCGCATTCCTTAACGAACGCCCCTACCGTATGTTTGTGGCGTTTCTTCTTCTTCTTCTTCTTGGATTTCTGATGCCAGGGATCGCCAGGAACTCGCCCAGGAAGATGGGGCCCCAGATGGCGAAGGCCCAGCCTGCCGGGGTGAGGAAGCGCGCTGGCGGCTCCGCGGTGCCGCCGGGGACGGCGGCGCCCCTGCCGTCGAAGCGCCCGGGCGTGGCAACGGCGGAAGGGGAGAACACGGCACAGAGACCTGCGGTCGAGAACCGAGAAGCCACCAGACCCCCTCGAGCAAGGAAGAGATCACGACGGGAGGCTTTCCGCCACTTTCGGCATCTGGAAGACCTTGCTGGGCCTCGGGGCCGTCGCACAGCGACTCGGGACGAAAAACAGGTCCCAGGGGAATAGGTCGGAACCTCTGGGGGTCGACGCCGTGGGAAAAATCATGACGTCGGGGGTCTGGGCACGCCGACCCTCTCTTTGCCGGCCCTGCACTGGAGCTCGCACAGGAAAGCGGATCCTGGTGTGCACGGGACCCTGGTGTATATATGTTCCCGCATATATATATACACATATATAGCTTTGCCTGTTGCACGGAGCTTCCCCAGGTTCCCCAGGTTCCCCGCCCCCGATACCTCCTATTGCTACGTTGCCCGTTACCCGAAGGTTCCTCGGGTTCCCCCGGTTCCTCGGGTTCCCCAAATTCCCTGGGTTCCCGAAATTCCTCGGGTTCCCGAGGTTCTCGAAACATTCCACGGGTTCCCCGGGTTTCTCGGGTTCCCCTGGTTCCCCGCCCCAGGTGCCTTGTATTATTACAGCGCCCGCTCCAGCCAACGCCAAGCACTGCGAAGCATTGCGAAGCACTTCGGCGCAATGCCAGACGCAGTGCCAAGCAATGCCGAGCAAACGCCAAGCGATGCCAAGCACTGCCGAGCAGTGCCGCGCAACGCCAAGCGCTGCGCCGATGCAATATCGGAAGCTTTCGCGCCGGGCCCATCGCATGCTTCTGCCGCGCCAGATCTCTGCCCCACCCCCGAGCGCGCCGCCATGGGGGGGGCCAAGCGTAGATGCCCAAGGACTCCTCGCGGGCCCATGGCGACTTATGCTGCAGCCCCCCGCAGCCGGGCATACCAGTGAGCGGGTGGGGCGGGGCGCCGGCAACCTGCGAGACTCGAAGGCGCACGCGAAGAAACCCGCCGCAGGCGCCGACTCGTATAGAAGAAGCAAGAGAAAGAGAAGAAAGAAACAAACAACCAGAAAACGGCACAATCATAGACTGGTGGCGCTCCGCGCGGACTTCTTGGACCCGCGCTGGACCCCTCCCTCCCTGGCACGCGGAGCGCGCCAGGGGCAGATCCAAGAGGTCCGCGAGGAGCGCCAAAATGAAGGGGCCCTGGGACACACAAGTAAATGCACACAAATAACAAGATTCCCCATATGTTCTAATAGTTCCTGGGTTTTTTTACCTTCCCCCCCACTTCCCATATCTTCCCATACTTCCTGGGGGATCGGCGATGCATTGTGTCTGTGTTTTGTTCCCTCCTGAAGAAACCCGCGCGGAGCGCCAACAGTTTATATGCATGCAGTTTTTCTTCTTCGCGTTTTCGCTCGGTATGCAACCAGACCGCCGCAGCCGCCGCGTTTCCGCCAGCGCACTGCGGACGGGTCGCGGGCGGGTGGCGGCGCGGGCCGTGGCGCGAGCGGGTCGCGGGTGGGTCGCGGGGCGGGGCGCGGGGCAACGAGGACGAGAGCAGTGAGAAGAAAGCGACGAACCAGAATAAGAAGACGAAGAATAATCATCATCATGGATACAATTCGCACCGCGGGACCCCGCTGCAGCCATGCACCCAGGGAGCGATCAAGGTCGTTCGGCCCCCTTGATTGCGGGCTAGAATCACACCCATATCCACGCCGTCTGGATGTTGGCGAAGAGATGCCCCAAAACCGGGAAGCAGTGACGATGGGTAAAAATCGGGCCTCTAGAAGCTAAGCTTTATCCATATCAACTGCGCATCGGGCCTCCAGGGAAGGTAGCCCGAAAATCCGAGATGTGATGGGTACGGGCAGGAATCTTACCCGAACTGGTGTCTATGCCGTTGCTGGGCAACCCGCAAGGTACCGATTCCGCTACTCCCCAGACCTCTCCCGGGTTGCGTCCTGACCAGAATCCCGAAGCGAATCCAGAGGTGGCGACGAGGGCCTCCCAGGAGGCCCGAAAAAGGGACAAAACAACGGAAGGGCAGGGGCATGGGTACGCCTTGACCTCTGGGGCACTACAGGCCTCCTAGATGGGGTCGGAGTAGATGGGGTCGGAAGATCGCGCCGCATCGCCGATACATCGACGATGCATCGGCGATGCATCGGCGATGCATCGGCGATGCACTGGCGATGCATCGTAAACGTCGGCAGTGCATCGGCGACGTCGACGTGAAGCAAATCGGGCCCCACATCGAGCCGCATCGGCGATGCATCGGCGATGCGACGCGATCCTCCGACCCCCCCTACTTCGACCCCACCTGGGAGGCCTTAGAGGTGTGGATAGAAGTCCCACCCGCACTGTGCACTGATGTCCGTGCCGATTCGTCGGGAAACAAAGAACGACATGAGCACAAAAGCTCGGCCCGGGCGCTGGAGCGCCGCCAGGGGGCCCCAGCGCCGATCCGAGAAATTCGCGCGGACCTCCGAGCTTTTGTGCTGATGTCCTTCTTCGTTCCCCTGTGCCTGTGCTTGCGGATGCCACGACAATGGACACCCTAACAGTCCTATCAGTGAATTTAAGGTGTGTTTGAAATGTCGGAGATGTCCTACACATGTTTTCAACATGCTTTTTACATGCAGCATCCTTATTCTGTATTGGCAGTATGCTTCCCCTCTATAGGAAATTATTGGAAATTATTTGGCAGCATGCTTCCTCTCTATTAATCGTCCTCCACAAGTCTGTGCCCTTTCGCCCCCTTCGAGATGGCCACCATGTTCAGGGCCCACGCCACGGCGAAGCCGGCCTGCCAGGGCGCCGGCGCCGCGGCGCAGCCCCGCGCGAGGTCCACGGCGCCGCGCAGGGCGGACGGCAACAGGGCCGCCGCGGCGATCCGGGCGACGAGCGGCGCCGGCGGCCAGGGAAACCGAGCGGCCTCCGCGGCGGAGGGGGCACCTGGCGCGGGCCTCCTCAAAACGGGCCCTGACCCCTCGCGTTGTGACAAAATCGCGGCGGGAGGTTTCTCGCCAATTTCAGCCTCCAGGGGCCCTAGCCCAGGAGGAAAAACCCCTCCCGGGGAAGGGGTCCAGAGCTCTGGGGGTCGACGTTGTAAAAAACACGACGTGGGTGGTCTGGGCTTCTCAGGACGAAGCCAGGACGAGCATAAAATCGGGCGAGGCGAAAATCCAGCATCTCTGAACTATGGCGGCTCTGGAGGATGTCTCAGGCGTAGCGGCCTCCTCAGAGCGTCCCGGAACGCACTCAGCTCTCAGATTTTTTTGATGAACGCTCTGGAACGAATTTATCTGCGTCCTGGCCCCGTCCGACGTTCTCCACCTCCTCCTCCTCGTCCTCCTCCTCCTACTCCTCGTCCTCGTCCTCGTCCTCGTCCTCGTCCTCGTCCTCGTCCTCGTCCTCGTCCTCGTCCTCCTCCTCCTCCTCCTCCTCCTCCTCCTCCTCCTCCTCCTCCTCCTCCTCCTCCTCCTCTTGGCCCCTTGAAATCCGAGCGCTGCAGTGTCTTCGCGCCTGTGCGTTTTCGTCCGGTTGCAGGCCCCGAAGCCCTCACAGATCGAGGCGGGTTGAGAAATGCCGCACACAGATGGGGTCTACAGCTCCAGTCGTGACTCGTCGCGATGTTGCAATCTTTCGCATCGTCGGATCCCAAGCCCCTCTTCCTTTTTCTCCTCCTCCTCCGCCTCCTCCTCATGGTCATTCTTGTGATCGTCCTGCTGCTCCTTCACCTCCCCGTCTCGTTCGTCGCCTCTTCTTGCGTCCCTCTGCCCCAGATCTCCGACGATATGACTTTCTGAATCTCGGTGCCGTTTTCTCGACTTCGGCCTCTCGGGGGGTTAAGCACTGGGCTCCGCGACAATGAGAACATGGTGGACCTCTGGGGCCTCTGCGGCCACGGATTGACAAGACATGGCCGCTGACGTCTGGATCTTCACTGTCCTTCTTGTCGTCCTCCTCCTCCTCCTCCTCTCCCTCCCCCTCCTCCTCATGGCCCTTCTTGTCATCATCCACCTCCGCCTCCTGTTCCTCCTCCTCCTCCTCCTGTTCTTCTCGTCGTCCCTTTTGTCGTCCTCATCCTCCTCCTCATCTTCCTCCTCCTCCTCCTCCTCCTCCTCCTCCTCCTCCTCCTCCTCCTCCTCCTCCTCCTCCCCGCTGCCCCTCCCCCTCCTTCTCATGGCCCTTCTTGTCATCGTCCTCCACCTCCTTCTCCACCTCCCCGTCTCCTTCCTCGCCACCTCTCGCGTCCCTCTGCCCCAGAACTCCGACGACATAACTTTCTCATCTCGGTCTTGTTTTTTTTATCGAGTTCGGATTGTGTATGTTTGTGGGGGGGGGGGGGTATGCGCTGAGCTGTGAGAAAATATAAAAGCAACGGGCAACAAACTGACCCGCTGAAGCGCTGGCCTCATGTTTGGGCTTCCGCTCGTTCCGAATCGTGCTCCTGCTGCAACGCTGGCCTCATTTCCGCGCTTCCGCTCGTTCCGATTCGTGCTCCCGCTGCAGCGCTGGCCGCATTTCCGCGCTTCCGCTCGTCCCGAACCGTGCTCCCGCTGCAGCGTTGGCGCCATTATTTCCAGTGAGCATGGTTTTCGGTCCTTCCAAATAGGCTCCAAAATCTAGAGAATGGCCTCCCGAAAAAAACCATCGGAAGTGACCTACACATTCGCTGTCGATTCGTTGAGTTTTTGGGCCGCAGACCCCCCCACTTTGGGGCGCCGCCACGCCATGCTCTGTCATGCTACGCATTGATCATCAATACCACGCCATGCCATGTAATATGCCATGCCATGCTGCGACATCCGATTGTGCGAATAGAAAGGAGATCTGCGCCATGGTATGGGATGGGAGGGAGGGGTAGGACGTCAGATATGACGCGAGCGCAGCTAGCTTGCCCCCTCCCACCTCCCCCCTCCCCCCCTCCCCCCCTCCCCCCCCCCCCCCCTCCCCCCTCCCACGCCCCCCCTTCTCCCCCCCTCCCCCCTCCCCCCCCTTTCCCCTCCCCCCCTCCCCCTCCGTCCACGCCTCCTTCCCCCCTCCCCCCTGCACCCCCCCCCCCCCCCCCTCCCCCCCCCCCTCCCCCCTCCCCTCCCCTCGCCCCTCCGCGCCCCCCTTCTCCGCCCCCCCCCCCCTCCGTCTGCGCCCCTGCCGCGGCAGGGGGGCTCCCTCCCCAGCGCCGTGCGCACTCCTGCCGCGGAACCTGTGCGCCTTCGGGCTGGCGCCGCCGCCCGACCCCTCCCCCGCCTCGGGGCGGCCCCCCCGCCTGCGCGGACCGACGGCAGCTGACGAACGAACAACACACACCCATACCCATAGGGAGGTCGGAGGGAGAAGGACTGGCCATGGGTATGGGTGCGGGTTGTCGAACCCCTGGGGAGGCTCCCGTTCGAGCGGGGACCCCCATCCGACAACACGCACCCATAGTTCATTCCGTCCCCCATATGGGTATGGGTGCGTGTTGATCGTTCGTCAGCAGCAGCAGCAGCAGCACGCCCTGCACGAGCAGCGTGGATGGGCCGGCGCACGGGGACCTCGGACCCGGGCAGCGTGATCTGCGCGCGCGCGTGCGCTCGAAGAACACGCAAGAAAAACCATGCACACACACACACACACACACACACACACTTCGGGCGCTCCGTGCGGATTTGTTGGATCCGCGCTGGGCCCCCCCTCAGGCGGAGCCTCCGGCGCCAGGCGTGCTCCGCGCGCCATGGAGGGGGTCCAGCGCAGATCCCAAAAATCCGCGCGGAGCGTCACACGTTTTTATGTTTGAGCCGCGATGTTGTTCTTCTTTCTCCTTCTTGCTTCTCTGTGCGCGCCTTTTGCCTGTGGGCGCCCGAACCGCTGCCCCGATGCGGGCTGGAGTCTTTGGCACTGGAGGGAGCCGCTGAGAGAGGGCCGCAGCAGTGTCGGGGGCGGCAAAGAGGGGGGCGTCAAAGAGGGGGGGGCGCAAATCATGACCGGCGGCATGTGCGCGGCCCAGCGGGGGGGCCAGGGACGTAATGAAACAAGAAGAGGCGCCATGAGGGCTGGGGAAATATCATGGCCCCCGCCATGATACCCCCCCCCCCCTAGTCATCACCCCCCTCTTCAGCCCCCGAGCTGAGAGAGGGCCGCGGCAGTGCCCGAGGGGGTTCGCCGCCAGGGTGGCTCGCCACCTCCCCGAGGAAACGCGCCGCTGCCTGGAGGGCGCGGGCCCCGCAGGGCACTCTCGAGTCTCTCAAGGCGGCTCCGCCCCAAAACGCCCAAAGAGCCTCCTCGAGCTGCGATCCTCCTCCTCCTCTTCCTCCTCCTCCTCCTCCTCCTCCTCCTCCTCCTCCTCCTCGAGCTGCGACCCTGTAACTTCGATTTCCAGGCCAGACGGGCGGACGGACGCTCAAACGCGCGCTGGGGCGCGGTCGTCCAAGGACGGAGCAAGGGCGCCTCAGCGCCTCAGCAGTTTGCGTAGCCCCTCCCCAGTGGTGACCTCCTGAGTGGCGACCCCCTCGGCACTGCCCCAAAGGGCGCGAAGGGCTCCCCGCACGCGGGAGCCGCAGGCCCCTGCAGGCCGGCGCAGGCTGCCCAACTAAACTCTGAAGGTCATACGTGCGCGGCGGGGGCACTAGATCGGGGAGACGTAAGGCTCGGGCCCCGGGGACATCATAAAAATGACGAAGCCCAATCTGGAACTTGACGCGAGCTCCTGCTGCAGACATCCCACGAAAACTGGGCCGTCAAAATCCATGACGTGCTCGTCAAAAACAGTCGGCAACTTCGAGTTCTGGCTTACTCGAGTCTTGCGTTTCCCCAGCAATGCATGGCGGGCTCCAGAAACTCTGCACAACAAAAAAGGGCCTTGCCATCTCCTGGAGGGGTGGGGGGGTGGGGGGCGATTTTTACTTCCGCTGGCTCCTGGCGGCCTTCCGTCGGCGGCACCACCCTCGTTCTACTTCCGCAGCCTTCCGCCACCCTTCCGCCGCCTTCCGCAGAGGAAGAGATGCCAGCTCCTGCGGCCCTCGAAGGCGAGGCCCTTGGTGGAACCCGCCGTGCACATATCCGCCGCCTGGCGGGTCGACGACCTGAGGCCGCAACGGGCGGTGGACACCACTATGTGCTGGCCCCAAAGGGGGGCCGACGATATCCGTACCGCCAATCCGTAGCAGAGGGACGCGCGATCCGAGGACGCAAGGGCCTTGGAGGGCCATGCCGACACTTTGCGAGCGGGCCGCGCCCAGCGAGAGTGGCCCAGGATGGGGGCCGAAGGGTGGGGGTTAGGATGCAAGGGGCATCTTGGCAGGTCGCTCGTCCTCACTGGCAGGGCTGACTGCATGTCCATATCCACCGTGTGCCGATGTCGCGAAGGTCGACCCCCCAGGCGGCGATTACGGATGAACCCCCGCCTCGGAACATGGGCCGAACTGCTCGGACCAGAGAGACCTCCATCACAAACGCTGGGTGGCACCTATGCGCCGCCGCGTGGGGCCCGCCGCGGTGGGGAGGCTCCGGACTGCAAGAAGAGGACGAGGAGGCGGAAGAGCACCCCGAGGTCGGGGCACGACATGTATTTCCACAACTCCGAGGTGGTTCAGGGCCCCGAGGCCCTCACAGATGGGTATGGCTCGACGAATGCGGCCAACAAATTGGGTCTGGGGCTCCAGTAGTTTTTCGCAATGCCGTTGTGTTTCGCGAGGTCGAATCTCGGGGAGGAGGAGGAGGAGGAGGAGGAGGAGGAGGAGGAGGAGGAGGAGGAGGAAGACATGTGATGAGCGAGCCGAACATGAAACGTCCGCGCGGCCGAAGCCAGCGCCTACAGCTCCTCGCTGTGCTTGCTCTTGGCCACCTGCTTGAAGACGTTGATGCGCTGCTTGACCCACTTCTTCGCCTCGGAGCGTGCCAACTTGCCACCCACACCGATCCCTGCCAGGGCAGTCCTGAGCCCCAGGCCGGTGCAGACACCGTCATGACCAGGCCCGGGGGGCCCACTGGTCGATCTGGGCCCAGGAGTTGGCCTGGCCAGAATGGGTCTAAGTGGATAATTGGCGTCACCGTGTCGCATCTGGCTTCATGTCGCCACCCACCATTTTAGAGAGGCGGGCGTGCTGCTTCTTGACCTCCTCTATGGGCTTCTCCTGCCACTTGGTCATGAATTCCCTCTCCTTGTCGGTGCATCCCTTGCGGGGCCACAGAACCTATCCGCCTATGCTGGTCCTCAATGTTCTCCTTCGCTCGCACCGCCTCCACTGGCATCCCTCTCCTAGAGGCCTCCTAGATGGGGCCCCAGTAAATGTGGTCGGAGGATTGCACCGCATCGCCGATGTATCGCCGATGCATCGGCGACATCGACGTGAAGAAAACTAGACCCCACATCGAGCCGCATCGGCGCGATCCTCCGACCCCATTTACTCCGACGCCATCTTGGAGGCTTACATATACGTCCCCGCCCCTTCCCCTCACGCCTCGTCCTCCCCCAGTGCTCCGCTCCGAAGTATTTCCCCCTCGCCTCTCCCCCTCTCTGGCCTCACCCCGCCCGGGGGGCACGGGGAAAAGGAGAGCCGCCGCACCAAGGCCGAGCTAGGCGCCATGATGCAGAAGTAGATTTGCGGCATGGTGTGTGTATCGAGTCGTCTTCCGCAGCATTTCCTGGACTGCCCCTCTGCGACACTGCTCCAAACAAAGCTGCGTTCCACCAGCGGGAGCGATCATGTCAGGCCGCAACGCTTGGCAGAAGATGTTCAGCGTGCTGGGCCACCTTCCGCAGATGCCACTCGTGCGAGCACGGTCTGAGGGTTTGTCGAAATGGCGCTCTCCTGTTCTTGCAATTGTCTCCGGCATGGATGTGTGAAATGAACAAAAATGTTGGGAGATGTGCCACACTTGCCAGGTGTAGCCCTGAGGTACGAAAGATTTCAGGACCGATCCGGTTGAAATCCGCCGACACTAGCTTGCCGGGGGCGAGAAGGCGTGTGAGATCATTGGCTGTCCCCCTCCCCCGTTCCACCTCACCCAGGGTCAAACATCCAACTTAAAGGGGGGAGGGGGTATCCCGGTTCCTCGGCGCACTCCCCGAGGTTTCGGAGCTTCCAAATCTGCCTTCCGTGGCTTCAAAGACGTTCCAAGACGACCCTGAATTGCGGAACGATTCGCCCAAGACGTTTGCGATGGCTCCAAGGACGCCCTAAGACGCCTTCGAGAAGCCCCACCCCGAGAGGCAAAAATCAACCGACGCTCCAGGATTGATCAAGAGACCCCGTGGACCGACCCTACACTGCCCAAGAGGCCCCCACGAGGGCCTCAGGACAAGACATTCCCAAGACGGCCCAAAGAGGGGCCCAAGACGGCCAAGGGTCGCCCCAAGATGGCCCCAAGAGAGGCGAAGAGGGAGAGCACGAACCGAACCTCCTATCTTTCCGCCCCAAGAGGCCCCCCAAGGGACTCAAGAATTCCGCAAGTGGCCCACAAGAGGCCCCGAATAAGCCCCAAGAGGCCCAAAAGAGGTCCCAAGGCGGCCCCCCGCAGCACGCTTCAACACTGTCTCCCAGGAGGCTCCGCCAGGCCCCCGACAAGCTCCCAGGACGCCCCGCGAGCATCCCCACGTGGTGCCCCAGACGGCCACGGCGCCTCCACCGTGGACTCCACGCCTCTCCTGGGGGTCGGCGGACAGGCGGGAGCCTCTTGAATCAAACACTTTTTTTGATCCGCGGGTCGAGAGCGCACCTCTTCCGGTCGAAGCTAAGCGGGCCGCGTCTTGAATCAAACCCTGCAAACAAAAAAACTGTCACGCTCGGAGCTTTGCGCGGACTGCTTGGGCAGGCGCTGGGGCACCCCCCACACGAGTCCCTGGGCGGCGCCGCTGGCGCCAGCCTGGCGCCGCCTCTGGTCGCGCTCCCCGCGCCAAGAGGGGTGTGGGGAGGGGGGGGCATCGCTATAGGCCACCAGGTCCACGCGGACCTCCACCAGCTGGTGTTGATGCAGCTGTGCATGTTGGGGCGAAGAACTCGAACATTTCGGAACCAAGTTTTTCGACCTGGAGATGTTCCACGCTGCTCCCGACGCTGTTCCACTGCCGACCAAACATGTTTCTACCTGATCGCTCGCTGAAAGCTGCTGGCACAATTTCGTTAGCCGGGAAATGGCGACTTTGAGGGGTCCTACACCAACTCTCTCAGAACACAGAAGCCCGATTCCCACCATCGGGTTGTCGAAGCTACAGAGGGTCGCGTACTCCTCCACCAGTTCCTGCATGTACTCCGTCTTCGGGCCGAGCTCGTCGCACATGGCCTGACTCCATGCTTGCACAGCCATCCCATAGGCGAATGGAGGCCAGGAGCAAACGAAAGAGCACACACGCAGAAACACAGATTAATCGAACTTCCCAGATATGTGAACTGTTGTTTATCAGTGATCTCTCAAGCTGGGGGGTTCTCTATAAATTATTCATGGGCACCCCTGCTGTTGGCAGACAGATTTCGACCCCATCTTTCGCGCTGATTTCGGGTCACGGTCTGCTCTTGGCGGGCCCCATTGATATGAAACGGATCACTGGGAACAGGAAGCAAATCGCCCTCCGGATTTTCTCCTGGGAGCTGGAGGCCTGGCTCGTCTTCTTTTCGTAGGCCTTCCCGCCGTAGCCCGTCTCCTCTCGGCTGCATGCAAGACTGACCCTAGGCAAGGGCGATCTCTGGTGTGCGGCTGCAGGGGGCCGCAGAGGAAGCCGAATCCAAGCAATCCAAGCGCCCGCCAGTGCTGGTGGGAGCCCCGTGCGCCCGCACCAGGAGGTCACTCCGGCGAAGGGTGACACTGACGCGGTGCCGATCCTTGTTGAAGATGCGGACGGTGGGCCAGCCCCCAGCGCCGGGGCTCTGGTCCACCCCATGGATCTTCCGGACCTGGCACGTGGCGAGAAGGATGGCAAGGAGCGGAAGGGGGGGAGGGATGAGGTGGATGGGCGGATGCAGGGGGGGGGGGGCGCCCGAGTCGGCGTCACGTCTACTTTTGAGTCGGGCCTGTCCCCCTACAGGGGGATTTTGGACGAAAGTTTAAAAAGTAGGCAAAAATACCCCAACATGCTCAAACATTAAAGTAGGGAAATCGTCCCCAGACTATTTGTTTGACTATCTTTGAATATTCCCCCTGTAGAGGGACAGGCCCGACTGAAGTCTACCTCCTCTGGGTACCTCCGGCACGGCAGGGCCACGCGTGCAGCCCCGCGCTCTGACGCAACTCGCCCGTGCCACCGAGCAGCGAGTGATCAAGGGGCCCATGGACACACAAATCAATACACACAAACAACAGGATTACCCATACGTTCCCATATTGTCAGGGTTTTCGTCTCCCCCCCACTTCCCATATTTTCCATGATCTTCCTGGGAGTCGACGATTCATCGTGTCTGTGTGTTTCTCTCCCTCCTGAAATGAGGTGGGCACCGAACTCTGGCAGCGGCAGGACGACACGGCACGCCAGAGATCCAGTGAGGCCCCCAAGACGACCCCACAGGCCTCCAGCACGATCCTACAGTGCCCCAGGAGGGCCCCAAGACGGCCCAGCGAGGCCCACAAGACTGCCTCCGAGAGCCAAGAGGGGCCATGCAGGCCCCCAGCGGCCCCTACGATGTCCGCCGGCGGCCCCAGGATGCCCCCAAGAGGTCCCTTCTCTGAGGCCCCTCCTGGGGAGGCCACGAAGCCCCAGCGAGGCCTCAAGATGACCCCAAAAGGCCTACTCTTCTTTTTCTTCTTCTTATTCTTCTTCTATTTCTTCTTCTGAGTATTATTATCATGATGTTTATATGTATTCCTCTTCTTCGTATTCCTCTTCCTCTTCCTCTTCCTCCTTCCTCCTTCTTCTCCTCCCTCTCACCCCCCCGCCCCACGCGCGGGCGCTGGGTATACCACATCCTGGTACTCAGCCTTCACGTACAAGGCACACCATCAGGGCTGCCCGCTGCAGCACGTACGGCTCGCCATCGCTCGGACGTCCATTCCCTGTGCTTTTTTTGTTTCGCGCGTGGTTTTTCACCAAATGATCCAGGACGCTCCTTAAGAATCCCCGCCGAGGAAAAGTGCACATGTCCGAGCGATACCAATGTAAGGAGAACAGCAATCGGGTCCAATTGTCGGAACCAGCGGCAGGCGATTAGCTGATTCGCATGTGGCGCCTCAGCTCCGCCGGAACCGTGGAGATTGGTACCAAGCGCGGGGGTTGCGCAGCTGGTCGGGAGGTGGAGTCGTGTGGTCCGTAAACCCCATGGGACCTTGTGCCCACCCGCCCTGGGTTGGTCGTATTCATAAAGACCAGTTGTGCATGCCACTCGAATCGACAGGGTTGTTTGTGGTCTTCCTGGCGGGTAAACCTGAAACCACGGTTAATACTTCAAGTGACCTTGCCGCCGAAAGCACCAAGCCGTCTCGGGTGGGCAGCGAGTCACGGCCGGCGTGGTCTTCTCACCATGCGTCAATCTGCATGTTGGGAAAACATCGTATCGTATGATACAGTCTTCAGTCCCTCGCCTCCCCTCTCGCTTCATCCCCGAAGTGTTCCCCCCAGGGTCTCCACAAGAGCTTGGGGAACACATCGCCCAACAGCTGGGCCAGACTCTGGCCCGTCGCTTCCACACAACAAGGGGGGCGATTTGTCGCAGGCGTCGTCAGTAATTGCTGTGCTAACACTGAGGGGCCAGCGTTGTCACTCGTCGCTCGCGGCACGGTAACAAGAGTCGGCGATGACGAGGAGGAGTAGGGAGGAGGAGGAGGAGGAGGAGGAGGAGGAGGAGGAGGAGGAAGAGGAGGAGGAGGAGGAAGAGGAGGAGGAGGAGTGAGAGGGACTGCTGGAACCTACCACGACCAAAGTGCGCGACGATGTGGCGAGACCTGCGCCTTGAAGGCGGGCAGCCCTCCGCCTTGTGTCACTGATGAGGTACTGGAGCTCAGGGCCGCGAGCGGGTAGGGAGGCTTCGGACGAGACGCGCGGATCGCCATACTGTCACGCCTGGTGGCGCACTGAGGAAATATGACTTATTCCCCACACAATGCTTGCACTTGGGCGTCCGTGCCTGTCTTTATTTCTACGCAGCTGTCTCATTCCCCGTGCCGTGCTTGTACTCATGGGCCCTGAGTTTCCCAGGCAACGCTTGCACTTTGGAAGTCTGGACGGGTGTGGTGTGGGTTAGCTAGGGCGCAAACAAACCTACCTCGCTTTTGACCACCCTCGCTCACAAGAGATACCAAGCGACGCCAAACTACGGCCTGCGCTGGTCAGGCCGCTTGACGAGGAGGCGCGTGGTATGACCTGGTTTTGCCTGGAAGCGACAGCGGGGTAGGTAATTCACGCTCTGGTCAGCCCCTGGTGTGGGTGCGTCGGAGATTCGCCACGCTGGAGGAGGAGGAGGAGGAGGAGGAGGAGGAGGAGGAGGAGGACCGGTGGCCGCTCGTTTCAGGCCCGTTGCCGCACGTTCGCCGCCACAGATTTCCCACCACATAGCTTGCACCACGCAGCCTGCACCACTTAGCTTCTGTAGCCTCCACCACCTGGCTTCCACCACACAGCTTCTATCACCAGAGTGCGAAAACTTATTGTTTGAGCTTCCACCATACAATAACTCACTGTGTGTTGGCTCCAAGCTGGCTCACATGACATGAGGAAAAGTATAGAGGGGGTGGGTGGAAAGGATGGGAGAAGTACAACAAGAACGGGAGGCGGACCTGATTCTTGGAGAGGCACACGTCCCCGAACGCGACATCAGGATTGCCCTTGAACTTGGCAGCGACTTCATTCCAGGCCGGGGCCTGCTTGACTCATCAGCCTCAGCCCTCCGAGGCGATCCACCGTATGAGCGCCGTCTTGCCGGCGTCCACCTTCTCCTGCACCCACGCGTCTGCGGTGTCCGCCGTGAGCTCCGTCGCGTGCTCCCAATGGTCGTCCGGGTAGATCCCTCCTTGAGCCACCGTGGCCGTGAGAAGCACGCCCACGATGGTGCTGAGCACCGTCATCTAAGTGGCAGCCGCCAGGCTTGGGCGCGCTGGCGGGGATCGACGGAATCCAACGTGCGGGAACTTGGGCCAAGCCTGGCTTGAGCCGCAATGGCTACGTAAGAACGGACACGAGGATGAGGGGGATGAGGGAGGAGGGCGCATGGGGACCCTCTCCTCTCTCCGTCTCGCGTTGGCTCCTCCGAGCTCATCCTTCCTCCCCGATCCTCGCTTCACATCCTCCTCGTCTCCCTCTTCCTCCTCCGCCTCTCTCCGCCTCCCTTCGGACCATCCTCTTCTTTATCGCCTCCGCCTAGTCCTCCGCCTCCTGCTCCTCCGCCCCCTCCTCCCGCTTATTATCCTCCCCGCGCTCGCCCTGCCCCCCCACCCACTTTCTCCCTCCTCCCCGCTCTCCTTCCCCCTCCTTCTCCCTCCTCCACCCCTGCCCCTCCTTCCTCCAACCATCCTGCAACTTCCGGAAACACTCACCGCGACACCTTGGACCCACTCGCCACCGCCGCGCCTCTGCGAGACGGGATGCCTCAGTCGCATGAGGCATCTACGGGGATCAGCCGAGGTCTCCAAAGCGGCCATCTCCCTACCGCTGTCCCCTCCCTCCTCCATCCTCCTCCATCCCTCCCCACCCTCCTCCTCCTCCTCCTCCTCATCCTCCTCAACCTTCTCACCCCACCCCCTGAACAACTCTGGCTGGAATGACTTTGGGTTCGCTGGATCCTCGTTTGCTCAGGCTCAGGCCAAGTGCAAGGGTAGCCCAATTCTCCTCCTACTTCTCCTCCTCCTCCTCCTCCTCCTCCACCTCCTTGCCATCCCCCCTCCATCTTTTCCTCCGCATCGCTCTCCCCAGGCTCTTCCCCCTCCCCAAGTGGATGCAGAGGTGATGCAGAAGCCCAGCCTGGCCGTCTGGTCGAGCGCATACCTATGCTTTGGCTGCTTTGGCTGCTTCCCTGCCCTGCTTCCGAGGCCATATGGGCGGATGACGGAAGCAGCTGCTCTTTTTTTTTTGTTCGGGACGCCCGGGCCACTGCCGCGGGATGCCTGTGTTTACGAGGAACCAATCAATTTTTCCTACAAGGTGCCACTCGAACCAAAAAAAGAAGAGAGAAGGGCCCCCTCAGGAGGCACTCAGGCCGCGGCGCAGGCTGACGCAGATCGGCGCAGGCTGCCCAGCCACTCTGAAGGTCATTGGCCGAACCGGTCGACCTCGGGACCTCCATCACCAAAGGCTGGGGCCACCCGCGCCACAAGTGTGTGACCAGTCGCCGCCACTGTGGGCCCGCCTCTCCCGGGCGCCCCGGGCCCCACAGGAAGAGGGCGAGAGTGATGACGAGGCAGAGTAGGACGAGGAGGACAAACGGGGAGGGCGGGTGAGCAGATCGGTGGGACTGCCCACGCGGCCGAAGCAGGCGCCGAGAGCTTAGAGCTCCTCGCTGTGCTTGCTCTTGGCCACTTGCTTGAAGACGTTGATGCGCTGCTTGACCCACTGCTTCGCGTCTGGCTTCATGTCGCCACCCACCATTTTAGAGAGGCGGTCGTGCTGCTTCTTGATCTCGTCCAGGGGCTTCTCGGCCCACTTGGCGATGAAGTCCTTCTGCTTGTCGGTGCAACCCTTGCTGGTGTCCTCGATGCTGCAGAGGGTCGCGTACTCCTCCACCAGCTGCTGCATGTACTCCGTCTTTGGGCCCAGCTCGTCGCACATGGCCTGGCTCGTCTTCTTCTCGTAGGCCTTCCCCCCGTACCCCGTCTCTTTGTTGAAGATGCGGACGGTGGGCCAGCCACCTGCGCCGGGGCTCTGGTCCACCCCGTGGATCTTTCTGACCTGGTTCTTGGAGAGGCACACGTCCCCGAACGCGACATCAGGATTGCCCTTGAACTTGGCAGCGACTTCATTCCAGGCCGGGGCCTGCTTGACTCATCAGCCTCAGCCCTCCGAGGCGATCCACCGTATGAGCGCCGTCTTGCCGGCGTCCACCTTCTCCTGCACCCACGCGTCTGCGGTGTCCGCCGTGAGCTCCGTCGCGTGCTCCCAGTGGTCGTCCGGGTAGATCCCTCCTTGAGCCACCGTGGCCGTGAGAAGCACGCCCACGATGGTGCTGAGCACCGTCATCTAAGTGGCAGCCGCCAGGCTTGGGCGCGCTGGCGGGGGTCGACGGAATCCAACGTGCGGGAACTTGGGCCAAGCCTGGCTTGAGCCGCAATGGCTACGTAAGAACGGACACGAGGATGAGGGGGATGAGGGAGGAGGGCGCATGGGGACCCTCTCCTCTCTCCGTCTCGATTTGGCTCCTCCGAGCTCATCCTTCCTCCCCGATCCTCGCTTCACATCTTGCGCCTCTCTCCGCCTCTCTTCGGATCATCCTCTTCTTTATCGCCTCCGCCTAGTCCTCCGCCTCCTGCTCCTCCGCCCCCTCCTCCCGCTTGTTATCCTCCCCGCGCTCACCCTGCCCCCCCACCCACTTTCTCCCTCCTCCCCGCTCTCCTTCCCCCGCTTTCTCCCTCCTCCACCCCTGCCCCTCCTTCCTCCAACCATCCTGCAACTTCTGGCAGCGCTCACCGCGACACCTTGGACCCTCTCGGCTGGCACCGCCGCGCCTCTGCGAGACGTGATGCCCCAGTCGAAGGCATCTACGGAGATCAGCCAAGGTCTCCAGAGCGGCCATCTCCCTACCGCTCTCCCCTCCCTCCTCCATCCTCCTCCTTCCCTCCCCACCCTCCTCCTCCTCATCCTCAACCTTCTCCCCCCCCCCCCCTGAACAAATCTGGCTGGAATGACTTTGGGTTCGTTGGATCCTCGTTTGCTCAGGCTCAGGCCAAGTGCAAGGGTAGCCCAATTCTCCTCCTCCTCCTCCTCCTCCTCCTCCTTGCCATCCCCCCTCCATCCCTTCCTCCGCATCACTCTCCCCGGGCTCTTCCCCCTCCCCAAGTGGATGCAGAGGTGATGCAGAAGCCCAGCCTGGCCGTCTGGACGAGCGCATACCTATGCTTTGGCTGCTTTGGCTGCTTCCTGGCCCTGCTTCCGAGGCCATATGGGCGGATGACGGAAGCAGCTGCTCTTTTTTTTTCGGGACGCCCGGGCCACTGCCGCGGGATGCCTGTGTCTACGAGGAACCAATCAGTTTTTCCTACCAGGTGCTACTCGGGACAAAGAAGAGGAGAGAAGGGCCCCCTCAGGAGGCACTCAGGCCGCGGCGCAGGCTGACGCAGATCGGCGCAGGCTGCCCAGCCACTCTGAAGGTCATTGGCCGAACCGGTCGACCTCGGGACCTCCATCACTAAAGGCTGGGGCCACCCGCGCCACAAGTGTGTGACCAGTCGCCGCCACTGTGGGCCCGCCTCTCCCGGGCGCCCCGGGCCCCACAGGAAGAGGGCGAGAGTGATGACGAGGCAGAGTAGGACGAGGAGGACAAACGGGGAGGGCGGGTGAGCAGATCGGTGGGACTGCCCACGCGGCCGAAGCAGGCGCCGAGAGCTTAGAGCTCCTCGCTGTGCTTGCTCTTGGCCACTTGCTTGAAGACGTTGATGCGCTGCTTGACCCACTGCTTCGCGTCTGGCTTCATGTCGCCACCCACCATTTTAGAGAGGCGGTCGTGCTGCTTCTTGATCTCGTCCAGGGGCTTCTCGGCCCACTTGGCGATGAAGTCCTTCTGCTTGTCGGTGCAACCCTTGCTGGTGTCCTCGATGCTGCAGAGGGTCGCGTACTCCTCCACCAGCTGCTGCATGTACTCCGTCTTTGGGCCCAGCTCGTCGCACATGGCCTGGCTCGTCTTCTTCTCGTAGGCCTTCCCCCCGTACCCCGTCTCTTTGTTGAAGATGCGGACGGTGGGCCAGCCACCTGCGCCGGGGCTCTGGTCCACCCCGTGGATCTTTCTGACCTGGTTCTTGGAGAGGCACACGTCCCCGAACGCGACATCAGGATTGCCCTTGAACTTGGCAGCGACTTCATTCCAGGCCGGGGCCTGCTTGACTCATCAGCCTCAGCCCTCCGAGGCGATCCACCGTATGAGCGCCGTCTTGCCGGCGTCCACCTTCTCCTGCACCCACGCGTCTGCGGTGTCCGCCGTGAGCTCCGTCGCGTGCTCCCAGTGGTCGTCCGGGTAGATCCCTCCTTGAGCCACCGTGGCCGTGAGAAGCACGCCCACGATGGTGCTGAGCACCGTCATCTAAGTGGCAGCCGCCAGGCTTGGGCGCGCTGGCGGGGGTCGACGGAATCCAACGTGCGGGAACTTGGGCCAAGCCTGGCTTGAGCCGCAATGGCTACGTAAGAACGGACACGAGGATGAGGGGGATGAGGGAGGAGGGCGCATGGGGACCCTCTCCTCTCTCCGTCTCGATTTGGCTCCTCCGAGCTCATCCTTCCGCCCCGATCCTCGCTTCACATCCTGCGCCTCTCTCCGCCTCTCTTCGGATCATCCTCTTCTTTATCGCCTCCGCCTAGTCCTCCGCCTCCTGCTCCTCCCTCCTCCCGCTTGTTATCCTCCCCGCGCTCACCCTGCCCCCCCACCCACTTTCTCCCTCCTCCCCGCTCTCCTTCCCCCGCTTCCTCCCTCCTCCACCCCTGCCCCTCCTTCCTCCAACCATCCTGCAACTTCTGGCAGCGCTCACCGCGACACCTTGGACCCTCTCGGCGGGCACCGCCACGCCTCTGCGAGACGTGATGCCCCAGTCGAAGGCATCTACGGAGATCAGCCGAGGTCTCCAGAGCGGCCATCTCCCTACCGCTCTCCCCTCCCTCCTCCATCCTCCTCCTTCCCTCCCCACCCTCCTCCTCCTCATCCTCAACCTTCTCCCCCCCCCCCCCTGAACAAATCTGGCTGGAATGACTTTGGGTTCGTTGGATCCTCGTTTGCTCAGGCTCAGGCCAAGTGCAAGGGTAGCCCAATTCTCCTCCTCCTCCTCCTCCTCCTCCTCCTTGCCATCCCCCCTCCATCCCTTCCTCCGCATCACTCTCCCCGGGCTCTTCCCCCTCCCCAAGTGGATGCAGAGGTGATGCAGAAGCCCAGCCTGGCCGTCTGGACGAGCGCATACCTATGCTTTGGCTGCTTTGGCTGCTTCCTGGCCCTGCTTCCGAGGCCATATGGGCGGATGACGGAAGCAGCTGCTCTTTTTTTTTCCGGGACGCCCGGGCCACTGCCGCGGGATGCCTGTGTCTACGAGGAACCAATCAGTTTTTCCTACCAGGACAAAAAAGAAGAGAGAAGGGCCCCCTCAGGAGGCACTCAGGCCGCGGCGCAGGCTGACGCAGATCGGCGCAGGTTGCCCAGCCACTCTGAAGGTCATTGGCCGAACCGGTCGACCTCGGGACCTCCATCACCAAAGGCTGGGGCCACCCGCGCCACAAATGTGTGACCAGTCGCCGCCACTGTGGGCCCGCCTCTCCCGGGCGCCCCGGGCCCCACAGGAAGAGGGCGAGAGTGATGACGAGGCAGAGTAGGACGAGGAGGACAAACGGGGAGGGAGGGTGAGCAGATCGGTGGGACTGCCCACGCGGCCGAAGCAGGCGCCGAGAGCTTAGAGCTCCTCGCTGTGCTTGCTCTTGGCCACTTGCTTGAAGACGTTGATGCGCTGCTTGACCCACTGCTTCGCGTCTGGCTTCATGTCGCCACCCACCATTTTAGAGAGGCGGTCGTGCTGCTTCTTGATCTCGTCCAGGGGCTTCTCGGCCCACTTGGCGATGAAGTCCTTCTGCTTGTCGGTGCAACCCTTGCTGGTGTCCTCGATGCTGCAGAGGGTCGCGTACTCCTCCACCAGCTGCTGCATGTACTCCGTCTTTGGGCCCAGCTCGTCGCACATGGCCTGGCTCGTCTTCTTCTCGTAGGCCTTCCCCCCGTACCCCGTCTCTTTGTTGAAGATGCGGACGGTGGGCCAGCCACCTGCGCCGGGGCTCTGGTCCACCCCGTGGATCTTTCTGACCTGGTTCTTGGAGAGGCACACGTCCCCGAACGCGACATCAGGATTGCCCTTGAACTTGGCAGCGACTTCATTCCAGGCCGGGGCCTGCTTGACTCATCAGCCTCAGCCCTCCGAGGCGATCCACCGTATGAGCGCCGTCTTGCCGGCGTCCACCTTCTCCTGCACCCACGCGTCTGCGGTGTCCGCCGTGAGCTCCGTCGCGTGCTCCCAGTGGTCGTCCGGGTAGATCCCTCCTTGAGCCACCGTGGCCGTGAGAAGCACACCCACGATGGTGCTGAGCACCGTCATCTAAGTGGCAGCCGCCAGGCTTGGGCGCGCTGGCGGGGGTCGACGGAATCCAACGTGCGGGAACTTGGGCCAAGCCTGGCTTGAGCCGCAATGGCTACGGGTCCGGATGAGGGGGATGAAGCAAGAATGTTCCTGCCGCAATGGCCACCTGAGCTGCAGCCTGACAGGCGCAACCAAGCTACGTCTCACTCCCTAACTACTTCGTCTTCTTCTCACAAGAAGACCTGACGCGCTTCCGCACGCCCCCCCTCTCGATACAGAAATGCCCTTGGGGCGATGGCTACGTAGATCTGGCTACAGGAAAAAAGGGGCATCATCTGGCAGCGTTCTTCAACCCGGGATCCACTGTGCACGTCGGATCCGCGTTCGACAGTGTGCTGGGCATACTCATAACCGCAAATGGCAGCAGAACAATTTGCTTCGATAGGAGGCTTGGCGGATCGATTCCGGATGTTAAATATGAAGTTGAGCTTGCACTGGCAGCGCAACGAAAGATGCTGGGATCTGTGCGAGCTCGGCGACTCGTGGCGGCAATGAGGTCGCTAGAACAGCTCCGACATGCGTCGGCGACCCTGGCATTGTCGAGGAACGCAAGGAACGAGCGCAGCGGTACATAGAAGTCGGATGTTGCCAAAGGTGTTCCTGGCCCAGGGTGCCCAAAACTTTTTGCGCCGCAAGGTTGGACCGTCCGGGGCCCGCTGGGCTGCGTGAAGAGAGGGGCCACCTGGAAGCCGAGCGGGCCTTCCTGAACGCGCTGGGGCCATCTTGAGCCAGGGCCACCTCTGGCAGCACCCGAAGCAGGGCTCAGTCAAAACATGGTCTGGGCCGCAAGGCTGCAGCTCCAGATCACAGATCGTAGATCCTGGGGCCATGGTGAGCGTTTTCTTATTCTGCGCTTCGACATTGGGCGTAAGGGGGGGTGGGCTGGCTCCGGACCTTTGTTTAGTGCGACTATTTGCAGCAGTGCGTCCCATGAGGGAGACTCCACCTGCTCGAACCGGGCGCCAAAGCCGATCGGCAAAATAACGATTAAGAAACCGATAAAATCCACGGGGAGTGTTTCTCCCTCTTGCTTTCCCGCGCAGCCATGGCCTCGGCAGCCCAGCTTCGCTGGGCCATCTGGAAGTAGGAGAATAGTGGCCAGCAAGCCGTCGTCAAGGCGTGCACGCATTGACAGGCTCATCGTGCAGGCTTGCTTGTTCCCTGTCTGGGCGCCAACGATGCGGAACACGCCCTTGGTCAATTTGCTCCCCTTGGCATGGATGTCGACAACGCCGTGAATGTGGGCCATGAGCACAATGGATTCCACAGGCGAATCCACACTCGCTTTGTTGTGAAGCCCCCTTCGGTGCACCTCCAGGGCTTGTCCGCTGCGCCGCAGGCTGGCCTCCCGGCCCAGGGGGCGGATGGCCCCGGTCGCCAGACGGACGCCGCCAAGCTCGTCGGAGCAAGCCTGGCGCACGAAAAGGCGGGGCGGGGGGCCGTTCAGCAGCCCGCTGCCTGGCGATGGCAGCGTAGCTGGCTCGTGGTCTGCGGCGGTGGAGAACGATCCCGCCTGCCGAGGACAAGGGGGAAATTGCCATGGTGAGGCCCCGGCGGGTCAGAGACAGCAGAGCTTCAGCAGCCCGAATAATCAAGAACTCGTTCCTGGCACGGTCCCGCGCCTCTTCGGGTCAAGGCCAGGCCAATGCTGAGTGGACACGATGACAACCTGAGCTTCTATAACGAAGTTGCTGACTGATTGGCCTTTAAGACGGGTGCTGATGCTATTCGCGTCAAGGCGGCCTGTCTTACGTAAGCTTACTGACCCGCATTCAACGATGAATGCCAGCATTGCTCGATGATCCTCAGAACATGTGTTGGCGCCAACGTGTGCTTGTCCACCGACGCCCTCAGCTACGACGAAAGCGGTGAACATGAAAGCTGACACCAGCTGCGCGCAACAACGTCGGAGCTGAACGGGGCAAACACATTTTGGGCTGACACACGTCCTGCGAATCATCGCATGACGCGCCAACAGGCCGCCTTCCAGGACCAGCGGCGAGCCCCAGCGAACAAAGACCATGTGTTCCAGCTGTGGCGCAACCTTCCTGCCGAGAAGGGGCAGCCCGGGGCGGCCGCATCCTTCCTGCCGCCCTTCGCTGCCAAAGCCGCCTTTGACAAGATTTACCAGCCTGGAACATATCCCTATCCTTAAGATTGACGCGCCAAAAGGCGATGACAATCTTAGGGATTCGCCCTGGAAAACTAAGGGAATCCCTAAGATTGGCATCGTGATGAGGAGGTGCCCAGCATAGGGATAAGGATATGTTCCAGGCTGGTAAAAGATGTGCGGCCGCGTGCCCGCAGGGAGACCCGGGATCATCTCAGGGTCTACCAGCGAGCGGCGCTTACTTAGAGACCTCCCAAATGGGGCCCGAGCAAATAGGGTCGGAGGATCGCGCAGCATCTCCGGTTGCATCGCCCGTGCATCGACGATGCATCGGCGCCTTCGGCGTGGAGGAAATCGGGCTCCACATCGAATGGATAGGAGCATGGCAATGTAACAGACTTAGGCGTTGTGGCCTTGAAGTTGACTTGCAAGCACGTGCGGAAGTAAGATGTGCAACGAGAATTGGAATGGATCCAGCGCGACCCCAATTAGGGGATTTCCTGCGGCGATGTATCGCCGATGCGGCGATGGGCACGATCCTCCGACCCCATCTGCTCTGGCCCCATTTGGGAGGCCTGAATTATTGCTAGATGCAACAATTCCTGTGCCATTCAAGCGCAATTGTCTTTGCCTCCTCACGTCTTTTTTGGGTTCCGCTATGTTGAGGCTGCGTCTGCTACCCTTTTGCCGCACGATCCCTCGTGCGTTGGACTCAGTTCTCCGGGCGAGGTTTGGCGTACTGTGGAGAGCTACGCTGATGATCGAATTCTTGATAATGATAGTAAAGATGCTGATGACGATGGTGAAGATGAAGATGAAAGTGACGATGCTGATGATCATGATGATGCTGCTGATGATGATGCTGATTGCGATGATGATGATGATGATGATGATGATGATGACGATGACGATGACGATGGCAACAACAATTACAATGACAATGACGACGATGATGATGGTGGTGCTGATGCTGTGATGGCTAAGATGATGAAGAATATGATGCCGCTGATGATGATGAACATGATGATGCTGCTGCTGCTGCTGCTGATGATGATGATGATGATGATGGTGATGATGGAGATGCTGAGGCTACTGCTGATGACAATGGGAACTCCGAAATGCCACGAGCCTGAAACAACCAGGCGGCTACACGAACAGAAGGGAGCAGATCGGAGGGACGAAGAGAGAGAGAGAGAGAGAGAGAGAGAGCGAGAGAGCGAGAGAGAGAGGGAGTGAAAGTGAGAGAGGACGAGCAGAAGGAGCGGGCGAGGGGCGGAGAGGGGGGTGAGGAATGTCCCCCCGCCCTGCTCCCCTGGGAGGCACCGATGCGGGACCAGCTCGGAGGGGGGGGGGAACATCGACCTGGAATCGGGGATTGCTCGCCGATGGATCGGCGACGAAACTTCAAAAGCAAATCCGCACTCTCCTGGGCGTGGCGGGCCATCGAGCCCTTGTCGGCGACGAATGGGCGACCACGGGGGGGGGGCGGGGGGGAAGCCTCCCCTCGAGCCTGCCCGAGCCCCCCCCTAGCGCTGCCCTCCGATCCCTGCTCCTCGTGCAGGGCTCTCCTTCAGCCGCTGGCGGGGCTGGCTTCAGCATTAGGTCGGGCATGTCCTCCTACAGGCGGACCTTGGAGGAACAATCCAAATCGTCCAAAAGCCAAACATAGTCGAGAAGTCGTCCCCAGACTAACTATTGTTGGGCTACTCTTGAACATTCCCCTTGCAAAGGGACATGCACGACTTCAGTGAAGTGCACCCCCGCCCGCCCCATTCGACTATGGCCGTGCACTCTGGGATCACGTGCACGGCGCCGGCCCTGGCGACACGCTGTGCCCTGCGAGCGGATCGCGTGGCGCTCCGCTCCGCGGAACGGGAGGCTGGGAACATCTCGCGACGTTGACGCTGCGGGACCAGGAGACAGAGCGTGTCGCGCCGAATCGCGGTGAGCCAGCCGGCGAAGATCTTATTTGACGCAACCGCAGGCGAAGGCGCCAGCGGCGTCTCGAGTCGGCTCGGGGTACGAGCAGGACTACCGGCGAAGTTACACGATATCCCAAATTTCTTACCCGCAGAGATGTGTACCAAGGACCCCCCCCCCCGCCCCATTCCACGACCCGGAACTGTCGCCACCTGAACTGGAACCAGCTGCGGCAGACTTGGTTTGGTGATCCTGGCAAATTTGGGGGGGCTTCGGGGCCCAATCACCGACCGATCCCCCTTACCCGGGGTCATGGCTAGATCCGACTCCTGCCCTGTAACTAGTACTGTACACGCTAGACCAGGACATCCAATATCCTTCGAATCATTTTTCGAACAAGCCCTGCACTGCAACATTGCCAGAAGCAGCCCTGGCAACAGCTCTGGGAGCTTGCAAAACCCCCCTTTACCCGGACACACAAAAACACACATACACACCGCGATTTGTTCGCAACCTCATGGGGTCTGGAATCTGACCGGTGTCTTGGCCCCAGGAGGCCTCCAGAGAGCGCCCCGGGAGGCCTCTGGGTGCGCGTGCGCAGGGGCGCTGCGCGCGCGAGAACACACATCCCCACCCTCCAGGGTCGAGAGCGATACTCTGCGCACCCAACTCCCGTTCTCTCCTCCTTCCTCCCCTCCCCGAGCACGGCGACGCCGCCCATGCCACCGTCCCGCCACCCCCCCCCCTTCCCTTCTCTCCTCCCCTCTCCCCTCCACCTCCACCTCCTCGTCCTCCCTCCCCCCCCTCCCTCCTCCTCCTCCCCCCCCCCGCTCTCCACCTCCTCGCCTTCCCCCCCGCCCCCCTTCCCCCCCCCCCCCCCGAGGCCGCCCGCAAGAGGCACCGGGAGGCTCGGCGACCGCGCCGCGGCCGGCTCTGGCCTGCCGGGAGGGGGAAGCACGGAGACGCAGGCCCCTCGTCGAAAACGCGGCAGGCGCGCCGAGGGCCAAGAGGAGGAGGAGGAGGAGGAGGAGGAGGAGGAGGAAGAGGAGGAGGAGGAGGAGGAGGAGAAGGAGGAGGAGGAAAAGGAGGAGGAGAAGGACGAGGAGGAGGAGGAGGAGGAGGAGGAGGAGGAGGAAGAGAAGGATCACGAGAAGGAGGAGGAGGAGGAGAAAAAGAGGAGGAGGAGGAGGAAAAGGAGGAGGAACGAGCGTCCCTGAGGCGAAGAATCCAGGCTCCCCAGGGCCCGCTCGCGCCCGCCGCGCGACTCGCGGGGCCGCTCAGGGCGGGGAGGTCGGCGTCCGCGAAGGCGACGTCGTCGTTGACCAGCATGTGCACGTCGAACTCGCCGACGAAGTTGTCCGCTGGGTTGTAGGCGGGGAAGGGCGCGCCGTGGACGGCGGAGGGGGTGGAAGCGCCATCGGCGCCGCCGAACGCCACCAGCGCCACGGGGTCGAAGGGCGCTCGATCAGGGAAGGCACCCTCGACGACCGCGGAAGTGCCAACATGATCTTCGGCGGGATGAAGATGAGCATCGTCAGGAGGCGAGGCGGCAATGATCACCTGGGCGCTGAATGTAAGCTCGCCCGTGTCCTCCGTGTCGCTCAGCATCGCGTCATCGGCCGCGCGGAGCTCAAGAAAGACAAGCTCGTCATCAAGACGCTCCTGGACACAAGGGTCAGGGAATAGCTCCTGCTCAGCATCAGATGGTAGCTCACTGCCAGCTCCCAGGGGGCTTGCAGGGTTGTTGAGTATCCACTGGATCCGCTCCCTTTTGTCCGCAGAGATCTCAGGATACAGGACGCCCAGCGTGCGCATAGCGCACTCGATCTGCTGTTCAGAAATCGCATCACGATAGGCAGGGGCCGCTGTTTGTGCCGCCGTCAAAGAGGTCGCTGCCACGGAGGTTGCCGATGCTGCAGCATGCGAAATCGGGCGCGGATCAACACCTTGCGCAAGAACCTCGAGCGCGAGCTGTAGAGCAAGAGAAGTGGACGGCAGCAGCCCAAAAATAATGCCCACGGCCGAATGCCCGCTCCAAGGCCCATCGTCAGCATTCGTGGGGCCCAGCACGCGCCCTTGTCCATCAGCGCGTGCACCATGGAGTTCATGCTCGGCAGGCCGTAGATCGGAAGGGCCGCGGGCACCATCACGATGAAATTCAGCCTCTGCGTGACCATCCACTGGAGGCGGAGTCGGCTGCGCTGCAGGCACGAGCGAAAACTGGAACGATGGCGCGGGCATGTCAGGGGTTGTCGCCTGGTCTTCGACATCAGACCACTCAGTATCAACATCGCTGTCCTCTCCCTCGCCACTGTGGTCGATCAGTCCAAGGCGCCATTCTCGCAGCGGAGACATGTCTACTGAGGAGGCAGCAGGTAGCAAAGTCGCAGATGATGCAGTGGCGGGGCTCATCCAGGTAAGAATACCGGAGTCAGCACCAGGCGGTGGTGGCCCAGACGAGCTCGAAGCAGGCCATGAGGCCACGGAACTAGAAGATGCAGATAGTTGTGCCTGCCAGGCCGAAGGCGGCCGAGTACGAGTCCCGGAGATGTGTTCAAACTCGTCATCCGACATCATGTCCCTTGCGAAAGCGGCAGGCGGCGGACGCCCCTGGACAAAACCGGCTTGGATTTCTTCCATGGGCAGCAAGTCAGCATCGGCAAGGGGCGGGTGATCATCCGCTTCCGTGTCAGGCTGTTGGTGTGCCTCAGTCTCGTTGGGCGGGTAGTTTTCCTCAGGCGAGTTCATGTCATTGAGCAGCTGCTCCATCGGTTCAAGATCCATGTCGTCGATGCCTTGCATGGCGACCAGGTTGGCGATCTGAGCGTTCAGCGCGGGGATCACTCTCATGTCGCTGCCATGCCTCCCAGGGTCACCATTACCTGCGCTCGTCAAGAAGCGGGCGAGAAAGTCGAACGGCATGCGTGACGTGTGAGGGTGCCACGTGAGCATGTCGTATTGCTTCTTTGAGAGCCTCGCCAGAAGCTTCGCAGTCTCGCCCGTCGGTTGGAGCAGTGCGCCAAACAGCTTTTGACGTAGATGTTCACGAGTAATAGCACTGTCGTAGAAGGCCTCCATGCAGGTCTCCTCCGCCTTGTGCCGACGATGGCGCTCTTGAGAAACTCCCCTGCGTTCGACGATGCGGGCAAAGTGGTCAGCGGAAAGGGTGCGGGACAGCAACCCGTAGACATAGTCGGCGCACCAGTCAGGCCAGGTGCCGAAGATGCACGCCTGGCTTTGGTTGTATAGAGGAGGCAACCAACTGCTAGCCCACGCCGTAGCCCAGTTGATCATCTCTCGCCGCATGGTGTGAAAATGTCGCTTAGGGGATACGCGATCACCATGTGCGTGCAACCGTGGGCGAGCAAGCGCCGAAGGGCACCAGAGAGGGTGAGCATGGCCAGGTCCCCCCTCGGCGAGGACGTTCCTTGCTTCCAGTTTTCCCAGCGCGTGAAGTGAATGCGAGCGCCGACGTAATTTTCGGGCGGGCAAGACCGTGAAGTCGGAAGACAGAGCAGGTCGCCACAGGAAGACGGAGCAGGTCGCCACAGGTCTCAGCCACGTTCTGAATAGACGGTGGGGGAGCAGGTCGTCATAGACCTCAGCCGCATTTTTCAATAAAAAGCTGTAGGCGGAGCAGGTCGCCACAGACCTCAGCCGCATCCAGAGAACACAATATGCGGAGCGGGTCGCCAGCGACCTCAGCCGCATGCAAAGAATGTGGTAGGTGGAGCAGGTCGCCACTAACCTCAGCAGCATTCTGCGCAGACGGTAGTCGGGGCAGGTCGCCACAGGCTTCAATCGTGTGTAAGCAAGAAAGACCATGGATAAGGCCGCTTCCAAGCATGGCAGCGAACGGGGCCGTTATATTAGGGGAAGGATGAACCTGGGCCTTAATAGGTCTCGGCGGAGCAGGCGTGCGCTTCGGCGTCTCAGATAGAGGGGCCACGCCAGAGCTTCGCAGGATCCGCGGGCACGAGGAGCAAGAGGCGGAGGAGCATGGAGCGAGAAGCGCAGGAGAAGGGGACAGGGGAGGTGAGACGGGATCCGGAGGGAAGAGGGAGGAAGGAGGAGGAAGGAGAATGAGGAGGAGGAAGTGTGGAGTTAGAAGAGCCGAGGAGGGGAAGGGCGAGGCCGAGGAGGGAGGCAACGAGAAATAATCATGAGGCGCGCCGAATCTCCCGAAAACGAGGCCCGCCATGGGAAAGACAACCCACCTGCTTCTTGGCCGGATGCTGACCACCGAGGACGAGGCGGGGCACCCTCCATCTATAGAGGCCTCCCAGGTGGGGTCCGAGCAAATGGTGTCGGAGGTTCCCGCAGCATCGCCGATGCATCGCCGATACATCCCCGATGCCTTGTCGATGCATCGGCGACGTTTGCGTTGCGTCGGCTCAGTCGGCGTGGAGAAGATCGGGCTCCACATCGAGCCGCATCGGCGATGCATCGGCGATGCGGCGCGATCCTCCGACATAATCTGCTTGGACCCCTCCTGGGAGACCTGGAGTAATTATGGCAGGATCCGGTCAAACCTGGATCAAAAACCGATGGCATCTCGGCATCTCTTGTTTGCATGGGGGGAAGGGGTCCTGAGGGAATCGCCCCCCCCCCCCCCGAGGACCAGCCCTTCATCCTGAGTCGTTCCCTGACGGCCCCATGGGGCCCAGGGAGGGCCCTGGGAGGCCGAAACCAGCGAAAACCTCAGGACCCGTTGCCACCGAACTCCCGACCTGGTGCTTTTCTCACAACGTCAGCCCCCTGAGGTCTGCCGGGGCCGGATTCTCGTCCAGCGCCGTGTTTTGACGGCCCCGGGGCCCTGTAAGGGCCCCACGAGGCCGAACATAGCCAAAATTCCCTCGGCGGCGAGCCCAGGGGGGAAGTAAGAAGGGGCGGGCCTTCTCAGAAGGCTCGGAAGGCCTCGGGCCTTCTGAGGAGTTTTCGACGCCTTCCCCGAGGACACCCCTCCCCGTCGCGACCCCGCTCCCAATCGCGACTCCTCCCCACGCCATGGGGTCCTGCGGGTCACTTTTGAGCAGGGACCGACCGTCCCAGCATTCCTATAGGCCTACCACGACATGTTCTTGGAACCCAGGAATGCTCGAAAACCGAATACAAGGTTCTTAAAACATAAGACCGATGTGCTAAAACAGGACAGCCACAGCCAGAAGTGTTCTGAGGACATTGCGTGCAGACCACAGGGGGTTCTCAGACCAGTCGCTGGTGGGCCCATAGGCGACACAGGACGCTTCGCCACTGCTTGACCCTTGGGAAGGGCAACTGTCACTTCCGCCGGCTTCCAGCCGGCCGCCCGACGGTGCCGGCCTCGAGCGGAGGGCCGGCCTGTCGCCAACAGTTCTTGCGCCCGCCGGCGCCTGCCGCCCTCGCGACGGGGAGGGGGGGGGCCACCTCGTTGGGTCCTCGGACTCACGACGCCACGTCGAGCCCCCCCTCGCGTCGTGGCGGCCAGTTTGAGGCCATGTCGAGGCCATGCCGAGGCCACCTCGGAGCCGAAGCCAGTTCGAGGCCATTTCGAGCGCCTCCATCACGACGGCGGCGTTACGCTATTTTCTGCCTCTGGGGGCCCTCACTGGGCCCCAGGACTGTCCAAAAGCGGCTCGGGACCAGAAACTGGTCCCGGGGAACGGGCCGAGATCTCTGGGGGTCGACGTTATGAAAAATAATGACGTCGGTGGTCTGGGTGTCGAGCCGCTCTGGATTGCCCCATGCTCGGCGGCGACCGAGGGGTGGAAGTGAGGAGAAGGCCTTCTCAGAAAGTGAGGGTCTTCTCGGAAGCCCTTCGGTCTTCTGAGAAGTTTGTGTTGTCCTCAGGGAAGGCTTAGAAAACTTCTCAGAAGGCCCGAGGCCTTCCAAGCCTTCTGAGAAGGCCAGCCAGCCCCTCCGCATTCCCCCCCTGGGCTCGCCGCCGAAAGGTTTTTTGCTATGCGGGGCCTCTGGGGGCCATTACCGGGCCTCGGGACCAGCCAAAAACGAGTCAGCATGAGAAACCAGTCCCAGAGCAGGGGTCCAGACCTCTGGGAGTCGACGTTGTGAAAAAATCACGACGTCGGGGGTCTGGGTCCCTGGAACGCCCCATATTGTCGGGAGCTGTTGGGTAGCGTGTCGCGGCGGCGGCCCCGGCGAGACGCTGTAGCGGGAAGCTTGGACAAATTCGAGGTGTTGACGCTTGTGGGGGCCGGGATGTGGATGGCGCGTCGCGCCGGAGCGTGCTGGGCCAGACGCGCTGCTCAACACTCCCCACCGTATCTCGGAGGAGGGCAGCGGCAGCTCAAAATCGGCCCCCGGATCCCACACAGGGTCCCGACGCACCAGGTTTGCCGAGCTGCGCCCAGCCGTGGCGACTAGGGCCCACCGGCGAAAGCCCGCGACCGTGGTCTCAGCTCGCCGTGGCCAGAAGTTTTCGAGGAGGAGAGGGCCGTGGCGGCGAGGACCCTCCAGGGCGAGCAGCGGCAGCGAAGCTGCCGCCCGGGGACGAGGCCGGCCATCTGCCGGATGGATCTCTCCGCCGCCTCGCGTCCAGGGCAGGAGCACGGCAGGGCCACTGGAGCACGTGGCACTAGCAGCGTAGCTACGCACACGCGTCAGATACTCGAGCGAGCAAGATCACGGCAAAGCCATAGGACAGCGAGGCATTGACAGCGCAGCTCGTGAGCGGCAACGGCAGGGGGGGAACCAACTCAGGGGAAGAAACATCGAGCTGGAGTCGGCGATACATCGCCGATAGATCGGCGATAGGCCCCAGATAGCGACTCCACACGTTCCTGGGTGAGGTGGGCTATCAGGCCCCCCTGTCGGTGATAAATGGGCGATTGGGTGTCGATGCGTCCCCCCCTCTATGAGGCTACAGGCAGCCTGCCCTCCCCCGATCGTTGCTCCTGAGCTCAGCATAAACACAGTGGCTAGGGAGCCCCCGCGACATGCCCACGAGCGTTGCTTAGCGGACGAAGAGCGGTAATCATGCCATAAACTTGTTGCTCCGCCGGGGACGCCTGCCCCCCAGGGCGGCTCCGAAATTTATACCCCTACGTGGCACCGTCGGGGTATGAACTTTGCAGCCGCCTCGGGGGCAGCCGTTCCCGACGGCGGACACGCTTTTTTGTGCCGTCCTTTGCCCCCCAAGCTGCTCCACCCCGGCTGGCCCTCTTCTGCACATCGCGCCTCGAGGCGCCCGGCCTCGGCGCCGAGGCCCGCCGCCAAGGCCCGGCCCGCTGTAGAGGAACAAGAAACGGCATAATCATAAACTCTTCGAGCTTCGCCCGGACTTCTTGCATCTGCACTGGGCCCCCCCTCCCCTGGCGCGCGGAGCGCGCCAAAGGCGGCGCTGGAGGCGCCGCGGGGGGGGGGGGCCAGCGCAGATCCGAGACAGCCGCGCGCAGCGCCCAAACAAAGTCTATGTCTAAGGCGTTCCTGCTTCCTCGACGCTGGCGCGCCCGCCGGCGCCGGGGCGGCGAACGCGCCGCCGCCCAGGGCGCGCGCGCAGGGCCGGCGCCGGCGCACCGCGGCGAGGCAGCAGCAGAGGGGCGCGAGCAGCAGCGCGGCGGCGCGGCGGCGCTGGCCCCGCGGCGCGGGCGGCCTGCGCAGGGCGGCTCCGACGACGACGACGACGACGACGACGACGACGACGACGACGGCGGCGACGACGACGACGACGACGACGACGACGGCGGCGACGGCGACGACGACGACGGCGGCGACGAGTACGTCGACGACGACGAGGACGGCGACGACGACGACGAATCTGCGGCGGGGGGGCGGGGATAGGGTTCTCGCTCTTCCCCCCCCCCCTCCCTCCTCCGCCTCGTCCGCCTCTTCATTGCTGCTTCTCCTCCTTTTCTTCCTGCTCCTCCTCTTTCTCCTCCTGCTCCTCCCCCTCCTCCTCCATCGTCTCTCCTCTGCCCGGAAGATGTCCGGCCCTTTCCGCGTAATGCTTTTTTATATGCAGGGCTTCAACATTATTATTTGTCTTACGTTCTGTTTGCAATCCAGCTGTTTTCGGTTTCCGACAATGGTGTTCCCGCTGCAGCGTGGGCCCCATTTTCGGATCGGCGCATTGCTCGCTTCCTTCAGAATGGCGCTCTCGCCCAAGCAAGGGCCACTTTGCTGGATCTGAGTCCTGCTCCATCGTTGTCGCCCCACTCATTTCCCTTCCTCCGCCTTTCCCTGGTCCTCCTTCTCCTCCCGCTCCAGCTGCCGCTGCTGCCGCTGCTGTTGCTGCTGCGCAGCTGCTGCTGCTACTGCTGCTGCTGCTACTGCTCGCCCTCGTCCTCATCCTTCTTCATCGCCCTCCTTTTCCCCCTGCTCATGCTCCTGCTCATCCGCCACCTCATCCTCTAATGTACGCATCTCAATTTCTCCGATTGCGCATGAGACGATGGGGTCCTCTTTGGACTTCCAATCCCGCCGTGTCACGCGTGGCGGATAGAGAAAGACCAGCGCAACGAGAAGGGATGGGTGGGACGGGTAGTATGTCAGATATTGCGAGAGCGCACCTTGCCTGCCTCTTCCTCTCTCCTCTCTCCTCGTCCTCCTCCTCCTCCTCCTCCTCCTCCTCCTCGTCCTCCTCATCCTCCTCATCCTCCTCCTGCTGCTCCTCCAGCTCCTCCTCCTTCTCTTCCTTCTCCCTCCTTCTTCTACTCTTCCTCATCCTCCTCCTCCTCCACCTGCCTCCTCCTGTTTCCACACCATAACCATTCAACTCATCATCGGCATCACCGCCATCATCGGCACCACCATTGTCATCATCATCATCAGCATCATCAGCGGCATCAGCATCAGCATCAGCATCAGCATCAGCATCAGCATCAGCATCAGCATCAGCATCATCATCATCATCATCATCATCATCATCATCATCATCAGCATCAGCATCATCATCATCATAATCATCAGCATAATCATCATTATCACCAACATCATCAACATCATCGTCGTCGTCACCATCCATCCTCGTCATCGTCATCATCGTCTTCATCATCAACAACAGTATCAACCTCCGCATCATCATCATCATCATCATCATCATCATCATCATCATCATCATCATCATCATCATCATCACCATCGCAATCACCATCCGCAGCATCAGCATCACCATCATCAGCATCATCAACAACAGCATCATCAACATCATCATCACCACCATCACACAATACTATCATCGCCGTGCTCCTCTGCTCGATTCCCCCTCCGCCCCCTCTCCATCCCAACTCTTCTCCTATCTCCCACCTGTTCCCTCCTCCTCGTCATCCTATCTTATGTGTCTTATTGCCCTCCTCCTCCCACCCCCTCCTCTCGATGCCTCCTCCTCCCTCCTCTCGATTCCTCCTCCATGCTCTTCCGTGTCCTATTTCCCTCCTCCTCCCACCCCCTTACCTCCACCCTCCCCGATGACAGCGGGCATGACGAGTCCTGTGGCGTCCCATTGTGGAGACCTCTACGCTTGGAGCGACCAGCCCCCACGGCCCCCCCACGAGATAGCGACCCTGGGCCGAAACGGCATCGGAAGAGGGGGGTGAGTCATGAGCCCATAGGAGGAGAAGGAGGAGGAAGAGGAGGAGGAAGAGGAGGAGGAGGAGCAGGAGGAGGAGGAGGAGGACGAGGGGGAGGAGTGAGAGCGGGAAGGGAGGACATGGGGGAATGGGAGGAGGGAAGGAGGAGGAGGAGGAGAAGGAGGAGAAATCGATGTAGTAATTACCTACCTGCAGCCTCCCGCCTCCCCAGGTCGCCACGACCGCCGCGACGAACCCGTTTGAGAAGGCCAGGAGGAAGCACCCTCCTGTAAACGCTACGGCTTCAACATTATTTCAAACAGCGCCTGATCAGATGTCTCTGCCACAGAAAATACAGTATGCTTTCAACCCAGACTCTCGGCACACATATCTGCATGACTAGCACCGAACTTGCACAAGACGTCGACTCCGCTCGCATTCCGACGTTGTCAGGGAGCATGTGGGACATGAGCCTTCACCATGGAAGCTCATAGCTGCAAGATGCCACCCAAATTGGCCAGACTTCAGCTCTGCTTGCAGTCCGACGGTGTGGACAAGCCGCGATTGCTGAGCAATCGATCCGTGGCCCCGTCGGGATTGCACCATGCCGCGCAGCCGTCGGGACTTGATGATCAGTGCCCCTCGACGGCTCCTGCCGCAAAAGCTCGACATCCCTCGAAGGCGCGCCCTTGTCTCGCTGGACTTCTAGCTCTCAGCATCGGCACAATGCCACAGCCCCCTCAATCGATCCGCTCGCGCTGCTGCACGCGAGGCTTCACCAGCCTTCTCTGGAACAGCCATAAGATACCGATACCGCCACTCCCCAGACCTGTCCCAAAGTGTGTTCTGACAAGGATTTTGAAGCAAATCCAGCGGTGGCGACGAGGGAGGCCCAGAAGGCCTTGAGCTCTCCCCGTCGCTCCGCTGGCAGCAGCGCGCGCGGCTGCGCCAAGAGCCTCCACCACCGCAACCAACACCACCTCCCCAGCCCGCCGGCGACCCCGCCGCCCCGGCCAGGACGAGTCCATTAGGGTCGCGAGAAGTCTCTGGAATCCACACCAACAAGTCCGCCGACTCCCCAAATAGTGCTTCGAGCGCTTGATCATCGACGCCGGCCGCGTACACTGCTTGCGCAGGCAGGCAGGTGACGAACCGTGCCCCGACGTGGTACACCTCGTGAGGTTCTTCGTAGCCCTGGAGCAGCAGCCGCAGTGCCGCGAACCTCCCGCCGCCGCGCCGCGAGCCGCGAGCGGCGCGAGCGGCGCGCGCGCCGTCGCCGGCGGCTCGTGCCCCAGGCAGCCGACGCTCCGTGCTTGCAGACGCGAGGGTCCCTTGGGGCCTGGGCGCCCCTCCCGGGACCGCCTCCTCATCGCCGCCACCGTGCGCCGCTTGCCGCGTGCCCAAAAGGCACTGCCGCGCAGACCGCCCAGACATGATCGCGTCGTAAAAAATCACGACGAGAGGTTATTGACCATTTTCGGCCTCGGGGGACCCTCTCCGGGCCTCGGGACCGTCAAAAAACGACTCAAGACGAAAAACCGGTCCCGGGGAAATGATCGGGACTTCCAGGGACGCCGTGCCGAAAAAATCAGGACGTCGCATGTCTGGGGGAAGGAGGGGACCCGGGGGATGGAGGGAGGGGGAGGGGCGGAGGTGAAGCAGAGAGAGAAGGAAGCGACAGAGGAGCGAAGAGGAGGCAGAGGGAGGCAGAAGCAGGCAGAAGGAGGATGGACCGTTCGGCATTTCCTCTGCTGGAACACCTAGGAGGGCGAGGAGGAGGAGGAGGAGGAGGAGGAGGAGGAGGAGGAGGAGGAGGAGGGGGGGGGGGGGGAATGAGGAGTCGATGAGAAGATGGATTAGGAAGAGGAGAAGAACAGGAGCAGTAAACGAAGGGACGGAATTTGAGAGAGGTGGCGAGGGATGGGAGAGGGCGGAGGCATGCGGGAGAGGGAGGAGGGCGAGGGAGGGTCGAGGAGGGGAACCGACCCGTGTGGCGCCGCTCTGGCGAGAGAAGCGTTCACACGCAGGCCGAACTCACCGAGCACCAAAGGGATGTATATGGAAAATTCATATCCTGAGCTGGCGAAGTTCGCATCCCTGCAGATCCGAATTCCTTGGCCAGTCACGATCAGCTGGACGTCCAGAATAAAATTAACCACCCTCGCCCTGAAAGCAACCTGGTGGCTGGGCCAGGCTGCCTCTTCCTCCGCCTGTCCTCCTGGTTATCCTGGTCCTCCCCCTCCCTTGTTTCTCGTCACGCCTCCTCGTCGTCCACATCCTCCTCGATCTCGAGACAGCTGCGATGCTCCTCAGAACGTGTGTTAGGTCCACCGAGGCCCTTCGACGACGCAGGCGGTGTAACTACGGCTGACACAGGCCGAGCAGGGTAGATAGACACGCATGGCGGGTTCCTGGAACCCTGAAGCGAACAACCTTGCCATCCCTTGGGGGGCCGATGTTTGAACTTCAACTGGCGGAACCGCCCTCGTTTTTTCTTTGAGCAGGGACTGGCCATCCCAGCATTCCTATACGCCTACCACGGTATGTTCTTAGAACCCCATAGAGTTCTAATAACGACAACAAGGTTCTTATGGCATAGGCCCGACGTGTTAAAACAAGACCGTCTCAGCCAATTATGATCTGAGAACAGGTCGTGCAAACCACAAACAAGTGTGCTCAGAGCATTCTTCGGTGGGCCTTTTGACGAGCCAGGACGCCTCGCCACTGCTCGAGCTGTGCTTCCGCCGCCCTCCGCCAGCCGCCCTCCGCCCTCCGCCGAGGAGAAGGAGCTGGCACCTCCTTCGATGTCCCCGACGGCGAGGCAGCACTGCCCGCCCGCACGGAGCAGGGACGCACGACGAGGACGCAGGGGCCTTGGAAGGCCATGCCGACACTCCGCGAGCGGTGCGCGGCCGGCAGCGGTGGCCGCGGGGAGGGCCGAAGGGGAAGGAAGCGAGAGGGAGACCTCGGAGCGTCGCTCGTCCTCACTGTGCGGGTGGACCGCCTGGGGATAACAGAAACGTCTCGAGGATCATCGGCAGCCGCGCAGCCCCCCAGGCCCCCTCGCCCCGGACGCGCGCGCGCGCGCGCGACGCGCGCACGTCGACTTCCCGGCGCACAGCGGCACCCTGTCAGGTCGCAACCGCTCTGAAGACCGCGAACTTTCGCCACGGGGGCCGCGCGGGGTCCGAGGTGCCGCGATCGGTCGGCCGCCCGCTGTGCCATTCACGGTCGGCGGACATCTCCGCACCCGCGCCCTCGCGGTGCTCCCGCGGATGCGCGGTCGCACGGATGCGTGGCGCGCGGGGCCTCCGCGAAAAAAAAGACGCCCCGTCTCCGCGGGGTCGCGGCCCAGGGGCCCGGACCGCGAGGCCGCGGATACGGAGAGTGTCTTCCGCCCACGAGCCAGGGGGCCCCAGTGACAAATCGGGCAGACCCCACCAGGCAAGAGACGCATCGGACTCGGCTGTGATGTTTGCTCACCGGCAAGCCTGAGCCGGATCGAATCGCGGAGTGGCGGTGTGTCACTGGCGCCCATTGAAGTCTAGATTTGAGTGGGGCGGTTGTGGTCTGGTCGCTGGTGCTCATTGAATTGTTTGATTCTTGTGGTGTGGCCCCTGGTGCGCACTGATATCTAAATTTGAGTGATCGTCCCGGATCGAAGCGAGATCGGATCGCCGCGCCTGGCTCCGGCCGGCCCCGACCGATGCCCGTGAATCGAACCGAGTCGGATCACATGAGACAGGGAACCGAGCTCTCTCTACACCGACGCTTCTTCCGGCGCTGCATTGAACTCTGCACAGGAAGCAGGGTCCTGGTGTATGCGGCATCCTGGTGTATACATGTTGCGGTGCACCCCCGGGAGAACCAGGAGCACGTAGGGAAAAAGTATACACCACACCACCCCGACGTCGCCCCCGACCCTCAAAAAGTTCTGGGGTTCAAAAACAGCCAGCCACTGGTAGTGTATATGCTCCAACTTCCGATGGTAATCACGGCCACGGGAGACTCCTGGGTGGTCAGCCCTAGACACCCCTGGCCTTCAAGGGGGCCGATCGACCACGGTCCTCGTGTCCGGCAGCTCCGCGCAAGACGTGCCTCAAACTTCCAGCACTGGCCAAAAACGGTCTCAGAGCTCCCCCATTGCTGACAGCAAGTCCCGTGCATCAGAACGGCACGATGCGACTTGAAAACCAAAGGATGTTGGCAGATCGAAGCGATCCGCTCCCAGGTGGTGCCCATCACCCCCCTTGCTTCACTTCTTGGTCTTGAGCTTCCCCGTCTTGAGCACCTTTGTGGACGCTGCAGGCTTCGCCCTCACCTTGCCAGTCTTCGAGCCGGCGCGCGTCGTCGCAGGCTTCTTGGCCTTCATGGCCCTGTAAATCTCCCTGGCCTTCTCAGCATAGAGCTTTGCGTACATCGGGATGCAATCGAACTTCAGCCAGCGGACAAAATACGTAGTGCTCGAGGGCTCGATCTCGTTCAGGAAGAAGGTCTTCTTCTTCGGGTCCCAATTCGTGTACTTATCGTGGAGCTGGCTGTCCGAACATCCCACGTCGGTGCGCACCAGCACGTTCTTCACGGGCGCCCCGCCTGTCTTCAGGTCTGGGAGCACCTTGATGGCCTGCCGGCCGATCCTCTTCGCGTTCTCCAAGAACTCCGCGGGAATGTCGTCGCCGGTGACGATCCTCTCTTTCGAGCCCTTCGACGACACGGCTGCAATGTTCGCGATGGCGTACAAGAATTTGCCATTAAACCAGAAGCATCTGGTCTCCCAATTGCGAGTAAATCCGTCTATGGCTTCTTGCACGACGAACTCGGGGCAATGGGCGTAGTCCTTGAAGTATGTGGCCAGAATTGAAGGGTCGGCGTCGCACTGCTCGACGGACAACTTGCAAAACCCCAAGGAGAACCCGCTTTCGGATTGTTTCATCACGAATGTCTTCCACCCGCGATCCTTGATCTGCTTCATCAGCCCCGTCGGGCTGCGACTCCCCTTCTTCGCAAAAATCGTTGGAGCCATTGGCACTCCCGCGTCCATGCAAGCCTGCATGTAATTCGACTTTTGCAAGATGAACTCCTCTGCTTCCCACGTCGGGAAAATGTTTTTCGCCTTCGTAAATGCTCGCATTTTCGCGGGCCCAGATGCGTTGTTCTCCACCTTGATGTTCACCGCATTGTAGCCCATGGTGAAATTAAGGTCGTTCGCGTGCAGTCGTTCGACTGTCAGCTCCTCTGGCGTGATGATGTCCACCTCGATCCGCCAGCGCACTTCTGAAACGCACGCAGTGGAGCGCCCTCAAGTCCCTGGTTCCCATGGGCAAGCGCAATCCCACGCGAGATCTGGGGACTCGTAGGTGCCCCGAAACCCTGGAACAAGTGCGTCCGAGAGATCCTGTAGGCTCAGGGGACTCGTCGCGTGATTGCCCACGAGGTCTCGGAGCCATGGACGTAGAACCCGAACCATGAAACATACCCTAGTATTTCCCTAGGGTCCTATCTTGGGCCCTCCTTAGAAATCTCTTGGGCCGTATCTGAAGACCCTGAAGGTCGGCTCAGGAGCCCTGAATCGGCCGGCCCTCTTGGGGGCTGTTTTGGTTGCTGCTCCTTGTTTCTCGTTTCTATCGGGGAGACGTGAGACCCGGATGCAGGTGTTGGCCTGACGTGGCCATAATGAGAATTACGAGACCCGATATGAAATTTGACGCGAGCTCCCGCTGCAGACATCCCACGGAAACTGGACAGTCAAAATCCAGGACGCGCTCGTCAAGAAACTTCAGCAAACCGGAGTTCCGGCTTACTCGAGTCTTACGTTTTCCCGTTTCTACAGTGCTGTCTACCAGGGGGCCCGTGGCGTCAGAATCCGCCGACCCGTCGTGAAGACGCTCTTTCGTTCGTCGTCGTCGTCGTCGTCGTCGTCGTCGTCGTCGTCGTCGTCGTCGTCGTCGTTGTCGTCGTCCTCGTCGCCGTCGCCGTCGCCAGTCCCCCCGCTTTCTCTGGGCCCTCCTCCTCAAGCGCGCCAGCCCAAGCGAAATTGAGCAGCAACACAGCCCCTTCCCTTTGATCCCTTCCCTGCCTGGGGGGGGGGGGGGTCCCAGGGCGGGTCCCCAAGGGGTCCTGGGGTGGTCCCAGGGGATCCCAGGGGAGGGTCCTGGGGGGGAACCGGGGCAATCCCCGGGTCAGAATGTCACCCCCGGGGGGGCCACCAAAAACCCCAACCCCCGAAGACGAATCCAGACTGCCTCAAGAGGGCCCCAAGACGGTTCAAAACGGCCCCGAATCGCCGAACTATCTGTTGAAGACGCCATTGTAGCCTCGAGACGGCCCAAGAGGTTTCCAAGACGCCCCAGGAGGCGTCCAAGAGCACTCCCAAGAGGGCCGCAAGAGGCAAAAACATTGATGTTCTTAGAATTGTTGGTAGATATTATTCTCGCCTTGTCGGCTTTCCGACAGCCCCCAAGATCGCCCCACGATAGCCCAAGAGGCCTCCAAGAGGCCTCCAAGAGGGCCCCAGAAGGTCCCAAGATGGCCCAAGAGGCCTCCAAGACGGCGCAAGAAGCCCCCAAGATGGCTGCAAGAGTGTGCCCAGACGGGGGGCCCGAACGGACATTTCGAGCCCTCGGCCTGAGAAGCTCCCAGGAAGCGCCAAGAAGACCCGGCCCCCAAGAGACCCCGAGAGGCCCCGGGAAGTGGCGCCAAAGCCAGACATAATGGTGCCATATCTTACAGCTCAGCATGGCTGGACAGGCGGAGAAGAAGAGCAGTACGTTGTCGTGCCTGTGCGACTGCAACGACAGCAGATACGGCGGCACGACCAGACCCAGGCGCAGCCGCATCCTGCAGGTCAGCAGTGGTAGAAGGGCACCACAACTACGGAACCGATGCCTGGCCAGGGCTACAACCAGGCCGTCGACAAGGAGATCGACCAGGACCTCGCCACGACAGATCCAGCCGAGTCTCCGGATGCGGGGGAGCACGAGAAGACCAGAAGAGGCCACACCATTTGCAAGAAGGGCACCAGCAGGCCTGGCGACGAGCCAGGCCCCAGTGGCGCCAGCGTCCCCGGGGGACAAGCGCGGCAGCGAGTCCACGACATCGAGGGCAGCTCGAAGCACCAGGGGCACTCAAGACTGCCCAGAGGGGCTCCCCCCCGACCTCGGGCGTCCGAGGGGGGGGGGCAACGTCTGAGACTTAGCCCGAGGAGTGCATTGGCGCTCCCAGATGCATGACTACGACTTTGAACCCGCTGGATTGGCACGAGCTCGTCGACCAGTACAACGGCGACCACGCCATCGAGCAGGATGAGCAGCTTGCGAGAGGATGGCAAGCGGATCAACTACGATGGGAAAGTTTTGAATGCAACACAGAAGACGTCTGGTGAATTGAGGAGCTCCAGCAGCAGCCCAGACTGTGAGAAACCTCGTTCTGATCGCGAAGGGCATACATTTCCTGAGACGCATGGGGGTGACGGACCTGAAGAACATGCCAGAACCGATGGAGGCTCTTCGGATGCCTGCCCAGGCCAGCCATCGAATTCGACAAGCAGCTCCGGATATAGAATGGAAGGATTGCTCGAGTCGCAAGTGCGCGAAGGTCAATATCTACAAGGTGCAGAGCAGCTACGGAAACAACACCAGCAAGCTGCTGCTGCTGCTCAGCCGCAGGGAGCGCAGCCATGACAGACGATCTCTTCCTCTCTACAACCTGTGCCGAGGCTCACCAAGAGACTCCAGACTAGGGTGAGACCCCTGCTCGTCGAGCAGGAACTCACGAACATCGACCTGCACCCTTGCGCTGAAGTGGCGGCAAGAATGTGCCCACCCGCTCGGGCGCCACGGAAGCGAATCCTCGTGACTACTGATGAGAGCTTCTCGGCGAAGCGGGAAGCCCAAGCTGCCTGGGCGGTAGTCCTCGTGTGCCAGACAGGAGCCGGGGACACTCTTACAAATCTGCCCCCAGGTAAAGGGAGGGCCCCCAAGATGCCTCCCAAGGTCCTCTCAGCAGCATCCAAGAGAATCCTAAGAGGCCCCCAGGACGCCTCGAAGTGGCCTCCAAGATGCCCCCGAGAAACCCCCAAAAGGCTCCAGAGAAGCCCATATCCCAGGAAGCCGCAGCATCCCCAACAATAGAACATGGTGTGAATACGCTGTGGCCTTGGGTCGCATCCACGGCAGCTTGACCCGCAACCCAGGCACGGTTGCGGGATGGGCCGAAGGCTATTGGATCTGCCGCCCCCTGTGGTCTTGCCACAGTGGTGCACGGCGTGCCGAGTATCTGGCAAGTTCCTGGCTCTTTTCTACAGAACTCTCTGTGGGGCTTCGGCTCAGCCCGCCAGCCACCCAGAAAGCTCCTCACAACGCACCTCCCGTCGGCTTTTGTTCGCTAAGATGGCTTCAGACTTGCCTCCAAGACGACCAATCTGGCCCCCCAGACGGCCAAGATGGCCCTAAGAGAGCCCAAGATGGCCGAAACATGTGGCCCAAAGACGCCCAAGATGGCCTCTAAGACGGCCAACATGGCCCCAAGAGAGCCCAAAATGGTCGCAACAGGGTTGCAAAACGGCCCAAAATGCAGCCAAGATGGACGAAGTTGGCCTCCAGATGGCCAAAGACGGGGGAAGAATATCCAAACTGGCGCCGAGTGAGCCCGAGATACCTCCAAGAGATCCTTCAGGAAGGCCTGGAAATGCCAAGTCATTGATGTAAATTGTTTGAACGATTCTGGCATTCGCTGTTTTCTGGCCTTTCGACGGCCCAAGACGGCCTGAGAGGTCTCCAAGATCGCCCAAAGTAAGCCCAAGAGGTCCCAAGATGGCCAAATGTTAGCACAAGAGGGCCCCAAGACGGCCCCAAGAGGGCACACTGACGGCCCCAAACGCTCAAGATGGCCTACACCACGTCCAAGATGGCCCCAAGAGAGCCCTAAATGGCAGCAAGATGCCTCCAACACGGAAAAATACAAAACCACGACGGCCTTCCATGGCCTCAAGATGGCCCAGGACAGCTCACGCGGCTCCCAAGAGGCCTTCAAGAGGTCCGTCAGGAAGGCCCGATGAGGGCAAAACCATTGCCTTTCCTTCTAGCTGTGCATGTGTTGGGCGCTTACTCGTGGTTTGCTTTCCGACGGTGCAAGATGGACGCCGAAGCAACCATAGGGGAACGAATACTGAAATAACCATAACAATTCAGAGGTCCGCGCGGATTTCTCGGATCGGCGCTGGAAATCCGCGCGGACCTCCGAGTTTTTTATGTTTATGTCAGTCTTCGCTTCCCTGAGCCAGGATGGCCCCGAGGGCGCCCGAGGAGTCCCCGACACAGCCCCCATGACGGCCCAAGATGTCCCCCCCCGACGGCCCAAACAGCGCCCTGGACACTTCCAAAACTCGGATCGGGCGAAAGGGGAGGATAGCAAAGGGGAGGCGTGAGAATCAGCTCACGCAGACGAGTTTCCTGGCGCGTCCCGGCGCCGGAGGCGGCTGTGTATCGAGGACTGGGCCCCTCGGTGAGGCCGAAACCAGCTGCATGCAGCAAATTTCGTACCCCCCCCTTTCCCAATCCCCCCCTTCGTCGTCGTCGTCGTCGTCGTCGTCGTCGTCCTCGTCCTCGTCGTCCTCGTCGTCGTCGTCGTCGTCGTCCGCCTCCGCCTCCTCCACCTCCTCCTCCTCCTCCTCCTCCTCCTCCTCCTCCTCCTCCTCCTCCTCCTCCTCCTCCTCCTCCTCCTCCTCCTCCCCCTTTCGTCCGGCCCGAAACACGCTCAAGGGTGGCCTCCAAGACGGCCCGAAGCGCTCCGGAGCCCGCAGGTCGGCCCAGGGAAGGCTCCCGAGACGGCCCCCCGACGTCTGGCGGGCCACAGGCCGCTCCCAGGTGGCCTCCAGGAGGCCCTCAGGACGTTCCCAGGAGGCCCACAGAGTGCTCCCAAGAGGTCTTTCCTCCCTCTCCTCCTCCTCCTCCTCCTCCTCCTCCTCCTTCTCCTCCTTCTCTTTGTTTCTTCCCCTCCCCCTCTTCTTCTTTCTCACCCTCGTGCCCTCCCAAAGGTATCCACGACGGCCGGGGGAACTCATAGTTCAACAGCTTGGCAAGGCTCCGGCCCGACGTTCCGCGACATGGGCGCTTTCAAAGGACAGGGGGCGGCAGTGACTCGCCGTAGGCGTCTTCGATGTCCTTGTACTTCTTCTTGATGAACCAGGCCAGCGCCACATCGCAGTGAGCTTGTCCCTTCGTGCCAGGCTCGCAATCCATCAGATACTCGTGGCTGACAGGGTCGACGCGCCACTTGTCTGGCAGATCTGCGAGGAAAGCAAGGTCCCCGATTTTAGCATACAACGGTCCCTTGCCGGGGTGCTCCACGAAGTCTGTGTCCTTCCCGCAAATGAAGCCCACGCGGATCTTCACCATCCTTGCGCAATCGAGGCGTCCGATTGCAGACAAAATCCCCCTTGAGTCACTTCGAAACACCTTCGTGATATACATGTGAACACAAGGGTCTCGCGCCCTCGCCCTGATGAGCTTGCATCGCGCCCTCCACCTTATTTCCCCTCCCTCTGGGCTGAATGTGGCCAGTGACTCGCTGCCCCCCTGAAGGTGACCGCAGTGGCTTGGTAAATATGACTTGGTCTGGCTAGGCAGCGGGGCCGAGGGTCGGCGCTCACATCTTCTTCTCCATCTCTCTCTCCCTCTCTCTCCCTCTCCCTCTCCCTCTCTCTCTCTCTCGCACCCCCTACATTCGCCACCGTGCCCCTGGCGTGTTGAGGCGTGGTAGAAGGCCATAGGTTTCCTGGCAGGGGTTATGCTCTCCTCTATCTAAGGGACGCCCATTATCACCGCAAACTGTTGCATGCACCCTCTCCACTCCCTGGACCCAAGTACCTCGTGCAAAAACTATGGGCTCTGGCTTGCGAGGCCAAGTTCTCTCGTACAGAATACGTGTCCCGAAATTACAAGACGGCCGGGCAGGCAACCCCGGCCGCCAGAATGGACCAAGACAACTCCAAGACAGCCCAAGATGGCCCCGAGGCGGCCCAAGATGGCTCCAAGACGGCTCAAGATGCCCCAAACAAGGCAAACGGTGGACCCCCAGCAGGCTCCAAAGAGGCCGAACTCATGCAAAGTTCAACGCGTATGTGTGAAGTAGTTTCGCAGTCTCGATTTCCAAGGCTTCTGCGAACGTGTGGCCCCATGAACGGTATCGTGACGCGACTGAAGATTCCCAAAACATCGTGTTTGAATGGGGCGCCTCCTGCAATGAACAAACATTCGTGTACGGAACTGCGAAGAAGGAACTTGAAGCGAACGTTGTTACTTTGCTGCCGCATCGTTAATGCGTGTTCGGTTTTCACTGGTCGTTTTCCTCATCCTCCTCTTCATCGCCTCTTCCGACCTCCTCTTCCTTCCCTTCCCCCCCCGCCCCTCCATGCGGTGAGCGGCGCAATTGCCGACGAGCGCGGTGATCACGGAGACGCGCTCGAGCGATGCAGGTGCGGACTGGCGCGGGGCAGGGGGCTGGTAACGTGCCAAGGGCACGGCGGGAGGATGGGCCACATGTGTGACTGCCAAGAGGAAAGCAAGGGCAGGCAATGTAATAAAGTAATCAGACAGGAGAGGCAGGCAAGAGAAGGAGTGAACTTCACAGGGGTACTCAGGTGAGAAAAGGACAGGCCAGGAAAAACGAGAGGAAGGAAAGGAGGACGAGGACAGGACGGTACAGGACATCCGCATGAAGGGGGTCAACGCCAATGCGCCCGCTGAGGTGCAGCGTACAACGTATGCGTCATTCCCCTGCGTGCGTGAGATGCAGCAGTGAGCCGACAGCCATTCGGCATCTTACCGAGGGAAGTGCCAAGGCCTGCGCAAAGGCGTACCCGCTGCCCTCCCAACCCCAAGCCCTCGCCTCTCCCCCTCCTCCACCACGGGCGAGCGCGCGGCCCGTTCGGGGGAAACCCTGTACTACCACACAAACCGAGGGGCGCGGCGCCGCTGGCACTGCGTTGCCAATGGCGCGCGCGAGCGGGCCTGCGCAAGATGTGTCCTTCCTCCCCGCACATCGCTCCACCACCACGCAACCGCTTGACTGGAAGGCCGCACGCCCCGGATCCACCAGCCCGCCGAAGATGAAACGAACGCGTCTAGCGTTGAAACGTTTCCCCAGCAGCACTCTGTTTGGAATCCGTTTCCCCTCATGGGGGCTATTCGTACCAGTCTGAGGCTCTATAGCGGCAGAGCTGCCAAACATCGGCGCATAATTAAACGAGCACAAACGAGCACAGCATTAGGCAAGAAACGATAGAAACATAACCCTGGTTCCTTTCCCGTAATTCAACGCCTGTAGCACAATGAGCAGGACCGCAGATTTCCGCGTCCATCACGCCAGCTTCTCGAGACGAGACTGGCGACCTTGTGCAACTCGACGGCATTTCAAAAGGAAGAAGAGGAAGGGAGACGAAGGGAGGCGAGAGAGAGAGGGAAGAGGAGCGGAAGGGGAGGGAAGCACGACAGTCACCAGATCACAGCGCGAAACTCCACTGGCAGAGAAATCGCCCGAGTGGACAGAACAGTGAAGAAAAAGAAGAAGAAGACGCAATCGCTGGAAAACGCCACAGGTATATTAATAGTAACGGTAACGCTGGACCTGCGAGACAAAGCGGAGCGCCGCTGCTGCGGCTGACCGGAGAGGCCAAGCGCCTGCCTGTGCGGCCCCCACTTTTCATACAACTCCCAAGCATCGGTCCCCGAGCATGGGCATGGACACTAGACACGCTTACCGACGTGGTACTCGACACATTTCACTGTCACGCGAGAGGATGTCGAAGTCGAGCTGATGATCCCGGTCATGCTGTCCGCGTCCGCGTAACGGTCTGGACGGGCGGTGCCTGCGCGGGGGTCGGCACGGGAATCGGCGAGCCCGAGCCCCCCTTTAATTCGCGAGTCTAATTCCATTCTGTATCCTACGGAGAAGAAGACCGAAGAAGAGAAGAGAGGGGGCACCGTGCAGCCCGAGATGCCCTCGCTCGTGCGATCGGTACTCCCAGCGCCAAGACAAAGCTTTCCCCCGCGCCAAACGCGTTTAGAATTGCACAGCCCCTGCTCTCGTTTGCTTCACCGCGCATCGGCTCGCCAGTCACTTCGCCTCGCCGTCTTGTCCGAGGCCGTACTCAATAACTCAGAATCTCTGGGGGCGCATGCGGTACTTCCTGAGGATTCTCGCGGCATCACCGTCCAAAGACATAAGTGGTTGCGTCCGCGTATCTGTCTCCAACTTAGGTGTGCAAATTGGCCTGCACTTTTATCTTCACGCGGCGGCATTTGCGCTCTTGCCCCCCAGCCTGGCGAAAGCTCGAATGCTTTCCCATTCCGAAAGAGAGCGTTCCACTTCTGTTAGAGTACGGACTGCGCCGCTGTTGACCAATTGACGCCGAAATTCACCCGCAGAAGAATAATGGCCAAGATTGCCCCACAAAATGTCATAGACGCCGTCCAAAGTCCACCCGTTGCGCTTCCGTCCGAGCTTCGATGACGAATCCTTCAACAGCTGAGTCTCCAACCGCTAAGAGGTCAGAGGGAGCCCCCGCTGAGAAATTACGCGGGTCCCTTCGCCTCAGTTTCCTACTCCTTCTCCACCTCCCCCGCGCCTGCACAATCCCTTCGTGAGGCAAAAGCTCTCATAGTTAAAACAGATTCTCCAATGGACATCTCCCCTTCCGTGCGCAGTTTTTGCAAGGCGCCCGTAGTGATTCCTTCGTGGGTCGCTGCAAAACTGAAGAACGCCAGAAGCGTTGCGATCTCCGGGTCATCATTGAGGAGCATGGGCTTTCGAAGATCGTCATCGACACCAGTCGGTCGCCTCTGAACCTCGGGGCCTCCATCTTCCCAGACCCCCTTCGCTCTCCAGCGAACAGACGAGTCGATCTCCTGGGGCAGCAATTCTAAATATTGGATTGTCCTCCATCTTTCCAGACCTCGTTCTCGTCCGTCTCACAGCGGGAGTCCATGGGTTTCCCAGGTTCATCCAACTTCATCCTCTGGCGAACGAACGAGTGCAAAGCAGGGCCGATCGGGTTCCATTGACTCAGTTGTGCTTCGGTCTCCTGGGACAGAACTTCCACGCGCATTGGTTCGGGCATGGTTTTCGACGTTCTTCATCAACGCCCACTGGCTGCTTCCGAACCTCCAGGCCTCCAACTTCCCCCGGACTTGTCGTCCAACTTTGCTCGCCGGCGTACACGCAAGTGCGAGGCAGGGCCGATCGAATTCAACTTGCGCAATTGTTCTTCTATCTCGTGGAACAGCGGCGTCAAACAAATGGACTCGCTCGTAGAAGGGGCAAGCTGCTCTCGGGCCCGACCGGGCGCAGGTGCCGAGGGGGGCCGAAGCGGCTCTGCAAACTCCCCTGGCAGTTCTTCCCCCTTGGCCTCGCGGGACGAAGAGGGATGGGGGAACCGAGCAATTAAGCTCTGCA
>CAUYUJ010022703.1:501213-523713 GCA_963575745.1 Prorocentrum cordatum
TCCCCCACCTGCCGCTGCGGGCCACACGCGGTCTATCCGCGTAGCCCTTCTGGGCGCGCCCGACGCGCGCGGAAGGCGCGCCCAGATTTGTACCGAGCACGCACCACGGTACCTAGCCTCGGAACGCGGCCTCTGAGCCCAAGACCCCGCCAAAGGAAGAGGGAGAAACCGAAACAGCCTCAGGAGGCCTCAAGAGGGGGAGGCAGCCCCTCCCTCCCCCCCCTCCGCTCCTCCTCTTCCTCGCCCTCTCCTTCGCCGACGGCCCCCTTATCCCCCAGAGCGCGCACCGTGGCCGGGCGACGGCGTGCACCGCGCAGGTCGAGCCCGCTCGGGAGTACGCCGCGGTGGCGTCTTGCGTTTGAACGCCCGAAGTGGGTACGGAAAAATGGGTACAATGCCCAACAACAACTGTTGTCGCAAACCAACAGCGGCCGCTGTTGGGCAGGCGGCCTTCTGTCTCGACTGGACACAGGCCGCGGCGGCGTGGACAGCGAGTCCTGTTCAAAATGACAGGAACTGCTGTTGGGCATTGTACCCATTCTTTGGGTACCTATTTCGGGCGTCCAGATTGCGGGCACGGGAGGCAGAAGTGCACATAACCGGCCTCGAGCTTGTGCAAAAGACCTCCTAGATGGGATGGGGTCGGAGGATCGCGCCGCACCGCCAACGCATCGCCGATACATCGGCGACGCATCGGCGATGCACCGGCGACCTCGGCGGTGCATCGGCGACGCCAGCTCGGGCGTCACATCGGCCCGTATCGGCGATGTGGTGCGATCCTCCGACACCAGCAACTCCGACCCCATCTGGGAGGTAAAAAGTATATACCCATTTTCACGATTCACAGCGCACAAAGACGCTGACAATGTGAGTGGGCGGCGAGCCGGGGGGAGAAGTAAGAGGGGGCAGGCATTCTCAGCAGGGTGCCGACCTCGATGAACAGAAAGGCGCTGATCTTTTCTCCGTTCATACGCGTGCATCCGCTGCAACGCAATCCACACAACTGTATACACTTCTCGATGTGTGCGTGTCACCCTTGCGCAGGGGCCATGTTAGTATATACTCTGTATCGTTCTAAGCTCCGTGGATGATCCCCGAAGGGAACCCGAGGCAAAAACTTTCATAATCACCCTCGAGCTTGTCCCCATCTGTAGAAGAACACAGTGCGGCATCCTTTCGGATCTCCCCGCGGATTTCTTGTATCGGCACTGGGACCTCCCTGACGGCGCCTCCGGCGCAACCCATGGCGCGCTCCGCGCACGGGGAGGGCGGTGCAACGCCGATCCAAGAAGTCCGCGCGGACCTTCGACAGCTTGGGTTCATGCTGTTTTCTCTCCCTCGATGATGACCAACCTCGAGCTCGTCCCCATCTCAACAAGTGACAGCGCTCAAGACGCTGACAGTCTCAGGGGATAGTTACGTCCTCAGAAACCGATGGAGCCCCTTGAGATCGCGGCAGCGAGACGAGTTGATGCCAATGGTAGGGATGGGGGGATACACGGATCATAATGCTTCTGAGGCCAATGGATGGAAGGCTGGAGGTGACGATGACGCGGACGATGGGTGGGGCGGCGGCGGGGAGGAACGGGAGGAGAGACGGGGCGCGCCACGGGGCGGTGCGCGACTCCGGCCGCCACCGAAACGGGCATAGCTTGCAGGGCAGGCCCGGGCGGACCGTGCAACCGCCGAAAGGGCAGACAGCTCGGCGACAGCACACCCTTGCCCTCCTGCACCAGCTGGAGGCCAGAACTCGCGGACCCGGGCCGGAGCCGTAGAGGAAATGGGGGGAAGCGGCACCACCATCATTGAGGGGGATGGGGGAGATGCTGCCGGGGCCGCTGCCGCCAGCGACGGCCCAGCTCGGAGGGCCCGCAGCCGCAGAGAGGCGAGGAGCGCCAACGGTGGGCTGGTGCGGAGACGTTCTGACGGCGCGCGCCTCCGTGGTCGTGGTGGGCAGCCAACGGTCGCAAGTATGGCGCCCGAGCGAAGCAGCAGAAACCGTTCTCTCGGATCACCCACACGAAGCATCCAGCTACCAACCCACGTCTTAACTGGGCGCACTCGATGCCCGAGCCTTTCCAAAGTAACACGGCCTTCCTGAGGGCCAGGGCCTTCCCGAACCTACCTGAACCTTCTGCGACATGGGGCCCAGACCTTGCCAAACAACCCCCGGACTTCCAAGAGCGACTGGGCCTCACGCAACATGCGACCTGGGTCTTCCCAAACAGACCGGGCCTGCCCAAACGCGACGTCTCACGCCGTCTGCAAAGGCTCGCTTGGTTTGGAAAGGCACGCACGCTGTTGCCCCACCTGTCTCAACCCATGATTCGGAGCTGGGAAAATTGAGACAACGGCAACTCCAAATCTTGAGCAGGGACCGACCGTCCTGGCATTCCTATAGTCCTACCCCGACATGTTCATAGAACCCAAACATGTTCTAATAACGAAATCACTGTTCTTAGAGCATGAACCCGATGTGATAAAACAGGACAGTGCCAACCAGAAATGCTCAAAGAACACTTCGTGGGGACCACGATAGGTCCTTAGAACATTGCTTGGTGGGACTATGGGCACGCCAGGACGCTTCGCCACTGCTTGAACATCTGACCCCGGACCCCTCCCAGGCTCCGAGCGCCGCCGCCCGGCCGTAGCGACGAGGGGACCTCCCGAAGGCTAACTGCCGCTGTCTCTGCGGACCCTCCTCTGCAAGATGCCCCCCCGCCGCCGCCGCCGTGACCGCCACGACTGCGACGCCATCTCTTGAACAGGAACCGACCGTCCCGGCATTCCTATAGTCCTACCACGAAATGTTCTTAGAACCCCTAACTGATCTAAGAACAACAAATGTTCTTAGAACGCGGAGCCGACGTGTTAAAACAAGACAGTCCTGGCCAGAAATGTTCTGAGAACATTTCGTGGAGAGCTCAAAAGGTCCTTAGAACATGAATTGGTAGGGCTATAGGCGAGCCAGGACGCGTCGCCACTGCTTGAGCGACGCCATCTCCCATCAAACGAGTCAAGCATCCGCGACGCTGGCCCAAACTCCGGCCGGCTGCGACGGCCAGCGCGCCGCGTGCTGGAAGAGGATCTGGCCAGGCGGCCACGTGCGTGCCCTGTATGGTACCACGACGTTGCCCGTCGACTTGGGCCCGTATGAGGCTCGCCAACGATGGCTCCAGAACTGCGACAGGACACGAGCCCAGTAAAACTCACTGGTTGACCGCAAATGCTCTGGAGGCCGTCCGAACGGATGGAGTCGGAGGACCGCGCCGAATCGCCGATGCATCAGCGACACAGGGATTGAGAACCTCGGGCGTCGAATCGAGCCTCATCGCAAGTGTTATTGCCAGATCTAAGGTATGAGAGTTGAGTTGGAGTTGTGGAAGTCATGTTGAAGTTGCAGATGCGACGGCCGCTCTGCCTCGCTGATGCCTTGAAAGGCATCAGCGATGCAGAGCGGACGACCGATTTCCAGCTCGATTGATCCCCGCCTGAGCTGGTCTCCCTGTTGGGCAGGGACCGACCGTCCCGACATTCCTGTAGTCCTACCACGAAGTGTTCTTAGAACCCAAAAATGTTCGAATAACGAAAAACAATGTTCTTAGAACATCAACCCGATTTGACAAAACAAGACAGTCCCAGCCAGAACTGTTCTGAGAACACTTCGTGGGAACGTCAAAAAGTTCTTAGGACACTGCTCGGTAGGGCTATCGGCGAGCCAGGACGCTTCGGCACTGCTTCACCCTGTGGTCTTCGGGCCATGACTCGGCCCTCTGGCGGCCTCCGGCGGCCGTGCGGCACGCCCTGCAGGAACCCCCATGAACACGCCCCGGGCGAGGGGCAGCCGCTGCTTAGGGCGCCCCGAGGCGTCGGAGGCGTCGGAGGCGCCCTGCAGGCACCCCCATCCCAGGAACACGCCCCCGGCGAGGCGCAGCCGCTGGAAGGCGCCCCGAGGCGTCGGAGAGCCGCCGAAGACGCCCCGAAAACCAGAACCTCGAGCCTCCAAGCTTCGGGGCGTCGCTCCCGCTGGTGCGTCCAGCCAGGCGGGAGGGGGGGGCTATAGCAAAGGGGGGGGGGAGAATCAGCTCCCGTGGCCGATTTCCCCGGCGCCCGCCTCCCGGCGCCGGGAGGCGCCCATGTAGTGAGGGGCAGGGGCCCAGCGGCGGGGCCGAAACCAGCTGCACGCAGCAGAGTTCGTAGCCCCCCCCTCTCCCAATCCCCCCCCTTTCGTCAGGCCCGCGTGCGGCTTGAAAGAGGAGGAGGAGGAGGAGGGAGGAGGAGAGGAGGAGGAGGAAGAGGAGGAGGAGGAGGCGGGGGGGGGGGGCGGAGGAGGAGGGGGGGGGGGGGGGGGGGGGGCGTGCGGAGGAGGAGGAGCAGAAAGAGGAGGGGGCGAGGCGGGAACCTGGTCCAGATCGACAGCCGGTCGGGGCCAGGGCCACACGTGGCCGCCCGCTGGTCGATGCCGCCCGCCGCCGCGGTGACCGCCGCGAAGCACGCGCAGCCCGCGGCCGCCGCCAGGGCCGCCTGCGCAGGGCCGAGCCGCCACGCGAGCCCGGCCCCGAGCAGCTCCAGGGCGCAGACGGCGGCCACTCCGGCGCGCATGCCCGCCGCGGCCTGCGGCCGCCCGCCGCCTCCGCCGCCGCCGGCGCCGACGCCCTCGACGCCACCATGGGCTCCCCCGCCGCCGCCGCGGCCGCCGGAGCTTCCTCATGCCGCGGCCACCCAGACGTCTTTTCCCGGCGTTTCCTGGTCTCCGGGACCCCTCGCTGGGCCCGGGGGCCGTGCACAGAAGGGACTCGCAGGAGGGAATGTTGGTCCTGAGGAGGGGGTCGGGACCTATGGGGGTCGGCGTGATACAAGAATCATGGCGCCGCGACCTGCGGCACAGAGGCCTCCAAGATGGGATCCGAGACATGCGACGCCCTGGTTTTTTCAGGACGGCGTCCCGGAAGCTCCAACCCTTTCCCCGGGATCGGCTTTTCCTCCCGAATCGTTTTCTGACGGCCCCGAGGCCCGGCGAGGGCCCCTGATCTTGATGCTGGCACTCCTCCACGTCTTGATGCTGGCACTCCTTCATGACAGAGGCACGCGACGCAACACCGAGATGACGGCCGACCAGTCGATCGCGGCAGCATCGGCAGGGGATGCCCCGAACCCGCAACAAAGGAGGGGGAGGAGGAGGAGGAGGAGGAGGAGGAGGAGGAGGAGGAGGAGGAGGAGGAGGAAGAGGAGGAGGAGGAGGAGGAGGAGGAGGAGGAGGAGGAGGAGAAGGAGCAAAGGATCGCGCCGCATCGCCGATGCAGCACCCGTCGCGACGTGCGGCCAGTCACCGACGCCGCTGCCGCCGACGACGAGGAGGCCGCCGCCGTCCGGCCGCGGCCGGGCTCCCCCGCCCCGCGGCCTGCGGCCAGGCCTCCAGCGGCACCGGCGCGGCGAGGGCGGAGAAGGCCGAGAGGTCGGGGCCCTTGCCTGCACCGCCAGAGTAGGGGGCCACATGCGAACCCGACCCCTACCCCCCACGATTTCTGAGGGGGAGGGTGGGGTTCACTTCGCTCGGGACATCTCGAGCGAAGTGAACCCCACCTTCCCCCTCAGAAATCGTGGGGGGTAGGGGTCGGGTTCGCATGTGGCCCCCTACAGAGGCACGTCCGAGGCCACCCCAGACAGGATCGCGTCGCGCAAGCAAAAATCAGGACGGGACGTTTCTTGTCAATTTATGCGGCCCCATGGGGCCCTCGCCGTGCCTCGGGGGAGGAAAGACCCGTCCCGGGAAAGGGGTCGGGACTTCCGGGGACGCCGTCCTGAAAAGATCAGGACGTCGCATGTCTGGGACGGCGTATGTTGGCCTCGCCCCGAGGCTGCGCTCTCCCGCCTTCCTCTACCTCATTGTTAATGCAAGCTTCGCGCGGCCCGCTTAGCTTCGACCGGAAGAGGTGCGCTCTCGACCCGCGAATCAAAAAACATGTCTGGGACGGCGTCATCGCCAATCAATCGGCGATGGGCCCCCGCTAGCGCACCCGCCCGTTCCTGGGCTGGGTGGGGCTATCGGGCCCCATATCGGCAATCACTGAGCGATTGGGGTTTGAGGCACCCCCTTGAGCCTATCCCCCCCTGCTTGTTGCCCCTGAGGGTGTCCCCATCCACCGCCCCTCGAAATCCCAGGGCACGACCCCGACGCGGTGGAGGTGGGTCTGGTTCTGGTGGTGGGCTGCCCTCTGCACAGGGCGCGTAGAACTGCCTGAGCCTGGGCTCCTTGGCCGCGAAGAGGCGCCGGCAGACGTCCTCGCCCTCCTGCTGTGACACCCGGAAAAGCAGGGACGATGTCCAACAACAGCTGTTGCCCAACACCAGCAGTGGCCGCTGCTGGGCCGGCGGCCTCCTGTCTCGAATGGACAACGTCCGTGGCGACAGCGATAGCGAGTCCATTTCAAAGTGAGCGAGTGCTGCTGTCGGTCTTTGTATCCATCTACATTTTTCAGACTCATGTCGATCGTCCCGATCCTGGGCGGTCGCCGGAGTGGCCGACGGCTGGATCAGCACATGGACCTCACGGCAGCATCGCCCCCGCGCGAAGATCGACTGCTCGCTCGGGCGCTCCCCGGGCGCGTAGTCCACGTAGCCGACCGTCACGTCGAGCAACCGGGGCATGGCTGCACCGTTCGCCCGCGCCACGAGGCGGAGGGACTCGCTGAGCGCGACGAACCTGGGGACATCAAAAGGTACCCATGCCGCTACTCCCAGGACCTCTCCTAGGGTGCGTTCTGACCAGGATCTCGAGGCGAATCCGACGGTGGCGAAAAGAGGGCCTCCGCGGAGGCCCAAAGAGCGGAACACGAGGGAGGGGCAGAGGCACGAGTGCCTGTTCCTCCTCTGGAGCAGGGACCGACCGCCCCGGCATTCCCAAAGTCCTACCACGACATGTTCTAAAAACAAAAACAATAATGTTCTTAGAACATTGACCCCGATGTGTTAAATCAAGAGAGTCCCAATCAGACATGCTCTAGGAACATTCCCTGCAAACCAAGGAAAGAACATTTGTTGGTGGGCCTATAGGCGTGCCGGGACGCTTCGCCACCGCTTGATCCTCTGAGAACCCAGCGGCCCTGGGGTGCAGGATCTGCGTGTACTCCGGCAGCCCGTGCGCCTCCGCGAAGGCGCTGCTCCGGCGCCTTGGCTGCCCCGATGCGCAACATGCAACACGCAGCGTATTGATACGGAGCTCAACCCGTAGGCTGAAAACGCAGGCCCGACGCGATACATTCGCCAGAACGTGGTCCAATACGTGGAGCCAACACGCACCGTGTTGACACGGACGTCTGGAGCACGGCACGTGCTGCGTATCTAGAGGCCCCCTATATGGGGTCCGAGTAGATGGGATCGGAGGATCGCGCCGCATCGCCGATACATCGGCGATGCATCGGCGATGCATCAGTGATGCACCGGCGATGCATAGTCGACGTTGGCGAAGCATCGCCGACGTCGGCGTGGGGGATCACGGGCTCCACATCGAGCCGCATCGCCGATGCATCGGCGATGCGGCGCGATCCTCCGACCCCGTCTGCTCGGATCCCGTCTAGGAGGCTCAGAGTATCAAAACGGGCGTATCGAGGCAGCTTAGTCCGGCGCCGGTTGTTCTCGGAGAGGTCCGTGCCCTCGGGGAAGAGCAGCAGCGCGAGGCGGCCGCGCCCCCCGTGCAGCGCGGCCGCCCGGCGCAGGGTGCGGAGGTCTTCGGGGGGCCTGTTCGCCACCCCACCGCCCGAAGTGGGAGGGGGAGGGGGTCCTCCTCCTCCTCCTCTTCCTCCTCCTCCTCCTCCTCGTCCTCCTCCTCCTCCTCCTCCTCCTCCTCCTCCTCCTCCTCCTCCTCCTCTTCCTCCTCCTCCCCCTCCCCCTCCTCCGCCTCCGCCTCCTCCTCCTCCTCCTCCTCCTCCTCCTTCTCCTCTCCCTCCTCCTCCTCCTCCTCCTTCTCCTCCTCCTCCTCCTTCCTCCTCCTCTCCTCCTCTCCTCCTCCTCCTCCTCCTCCTCCTCCTCCTCCTCCTCCTCCTCTCCTCCTCCTCCTCCTCCTCCTCCTCCTTCCTCCTCCTCCTCCTCCTCCTCCTCCTCCTCGCTCCTCCTCCTCCTCCTCCTCCTCCTCCTCCTCCTCCTCCTCCTCCTCCTCCTCCTCCTCCTCCTCCTCTCCTCCCCCTCCTCCTCCTCCTCCTCTCCTCCTCCTCCTCCTCCTCCTCCTCCTCCTCCTCCTCCTCCTCCTCCTCCTCCTGCCTCCTCCTCCTCCTCCTCCTCCTCCTCCTCCTCCTCCTCCTCCTCCTCCTCCTCCTCCTCCTCCTCCTCCTACCTCCTCTCCTCCTCCTCCTCCTCCTGCCTCCTCCTACTCCTCCTCCTCCTCCTCCTCCTCCTCCTCCTCCTCCTCCTCCTCTCTCCTCCTCCTCCTCCGCCTCCTCCTCCTCCTCCTCCTCCTCCTCCTCCTCCTCCCCTCCTCCTCCTCCTCCTCCTCCCTCCTCCTCCTCCTCCTCCTCCTCCTCCTCCTCCTCCTCCTCCTCCTCCTCCTCCTCCTCCTCCTCCTCCTCCCCTCCTCACTCCTCTCCTCCTCCTCCTCCTCCTCCTCCTCTCCCTCCTCCTCCTCCTCCTCCTCTCCTCCTCCTCCTCCTCCTCCTCCTCCTACCCCTCCTCCTCCTCCTCCTCCTCCTCCTCCTCCTCCTCCTCCTCCTCCTCCTCCTCCTCCTCCTCCTCCTCCCCTCCTCCTCATACCTTCCTCCTCCTCCATCCTCCTCCTCCCCTCCTCCTCCTCCTCCTCCTCATCCTCCTCCTCCTCCTCCTCCTCCTCCTCCTCCTCCTCCTCCTCCTCCTCCTCCTCCTCCTCCGCCTCCTCCTCCTGCTATTCCCCCTTCTCCCCCTCCCCATCCTCCCCTCCTCCTCCTCCTCCTCCTCCTCCTCCTCCTCCTCCTCCTCCTCCTCCTCATCATAAGCCATATAGGCTCGAGCACCAAGTCCTTCACCCCCGAGTGAAGGCCCGTGCTTGAACCTGCCCAGTCCCTTCACGGGGGGCTTGGGGGAGTGCGAGAATCTGTCTTACCCTCACATTCAGTTCTCGCCCACGAAAGCTGGGCATCTCCTACTGTCATAGCATGGCGCCGCAGGCTTTTTCGCGGCCCTGGAGTCGGTGCAAGTTCTGCAAGCGGGATGAGTACAACGACAAGCTGGCGCTATGTGGCAACCGCTGTGGACAGTGTGGTCGACAAGTCAAGATCTTTCGGCCTCGCTCTCGTTCCGCAGAGAGGCCCAAGTCGGTCACTTTCGAGGACGAGCAGCCCTCCTCGAGTCCAGGCACTCCGAGGGGGCGGCGAGGCTCTGCAGCAGGCGGCGCAGGCAACAAGGAGCTTGTGACCATCCTGCAGCAGGCGATGGCAGCATCCACGACCAACAAAGAGCTGCACGCCATCCTGAAGCAGCAGAGCGAGCGCCTCGCGGAGCAAGACGCCACCAAGAGCGGCTCATCCAGCGAGGTCGACGCAGTGAAGAAAGCGGACGGAGCGTGGAAGGCTGCCAACAACAGGCACGAGCAGATGATTAGTCAAGTAGTCAGATTGAGGAAGCAATTGGCCGCCGCCGAGTGCAAGGAGCGCGAGGCAGCCCTCGAGCTCGCGCGCGCGGCGGCGGCCAAGACGGCGGCGACGGAGGCGCTGGCGCAGGCGGTCGGAGTGAAACCCCAGGTGGTGATCGCTCCAGCTGCCGAGGGCACGCCGTCGGTCTTCGGCATCCAGATGAACATGGAAGTGTTCGACTCCTTCGAGTCATGGGACTGCGAGGAGGCGGACAAGCAGAAGTTTCGCGAGCTGCACCAAGAGCTGAAGCACTACCAGCAGACGCTGGAGCAGCGCAACAGCCAGTGGCAGGCCTTCGTCGACAAGGTGAAGTCGGCGCAGGAGGAGGTCGCGGAGCACATGAAGAAGAAGCGCAAGGCGCAGGACGGCCAAGCCGCTGAGGGCGGCGGGGCCCCTCCACCCTCGGAGGCCGAGGCGGCGGGAGCCACGGGCTCTGCTGCCGACGCGGCTGGCGAGGCACCAGGTGCTGCCGCTGTCCGCGAGGCCGCCGTGAAGGAGGAGGCCATCAAGCAGGAGGCCGACAAGCTGTCACGCGCCCGCTTCGAGGCGGCAGAGGCAGTGACCAACGGCAAGGGCGGCCAGACCACGGGCAAGGGAGTTGGGCAGACGCAGGCTGCCAACTCGTGACTAGGGACTTCCACGAGTGTGTCGTCGGGACCTCCTACGGCCACGACGACGGGTTCGACCAGTGCGTCTACTGGTACATCCTCTACCTCTTCTACTTCCGCCCCGTCCTCTGCCCCGTCTCAGTCTACACCGTCTTCGGGAGCTGCAGGTTGTACTACAACCACGAGCAGCGCAACTACAGCTATGTTCTTTTCGAATATCACGTGCATGGGCGACAAAGCATGGGGGCATGTCGTTGGCACGTTGATGCAGACCTACACGTACATCGGCCTGTGTGAGTCCCACGTGGGGGCCTCGCAGATGCAGCGCTGGAAAAAGAAAGCTCGTGAGTCAGCACTCAAGTTTTTTGCGAATCCAGCCAGACCCAAGAGTAAATGGTTTAGCAACGCTGATCCAACTTCGAATGAGGGAGGAGAGATCTTCTGTTTGCCCGACATCGTCCGCCCAAGTGCTGGTGAGCGAAGCCATAGTTTAAAAAAATAGATTCATCAGTTGGCCTCCAGGACTCAACCGACGAGCAATGGCTTCGACTGTTTTTTTGTGGAGTTGTGTCTTGAAACAAAACAAAATATGAAAAAACAAAAAAAAAAAAAAAAGAAGAAAACACAAAAAAAAAATCTGAAAAAAAACAAAAAAAAGAAAATAAAAGACAATACAACACAAAAAAAAAAAAAATGAAAAAAAAAAAAAAAAAACAAACAAAAATCAAAAAAAAAAAATAAACACTTCTTCAAAACAAGAGAAAAAAAAAATAAAAAAAAAAAAAAACAATAAACTTCAAAAAAAATTGTCAAAAACAACAAAAAGCTAAAAGGATACTCTGTAGTCGTGCTCACGTTCTACGGTCACTCGTCTATCGGCATGCGTGATCAGAATGTTCCCAGGTTTAGGAAGCTCGCTTCCCTCCTCTCCTCGCTCCAACTCCCCTGGATCGTTGCCGCTGATTGGAATTCCACCCCAGGCTCGTTAGCTCGGACTGGTTTCCTAGACAGGGTAGGAGGCCAGGTCCTTTGTTGCGAAGCCGATTTCGCTTGTACCCCTGGGGGGGATAGCAAACCTTCGCACCTAGATTATTTAGTTGTCAGCGCTGCCGCGCGACCCTATGTCCGCGCTGTGCGTGCTGTGTGTGATGTGCCGTGGCGTCCCCACATAGGCCTCCATGTGGACCTCGTAGGAGAAGCCAATCAGCTCTTCACCAGAATTTTGGAACTCGCTCCCAGGTTTCCCAAAGTGGCTAGGCCGGGGCAGCAAGCGATCGAAGGCTCGAAGTCAAGCATCAGCAAAGCCAAGCGAGACAGCTTTAAGAAATTGGCGCTCGAGAAGCGCAATGCTCGAATTCAGGAGTGGTTTGGCGAGGCTCTTGCGATTGAAAAGGTTGAGAGCCAGAGCGAGGGGGAGGGAGTTTCCGAAGGCGAGGTCGCGTCCCACAGATCGCTCGATGAGGGCGACTTTCTGGGCGAGGACTTTGACTACGACCCTTGGGCCAACGAGCCCAACTTCGGCACTCCCGAGCCCGCCGCCCCGCCTCTCTTTGTGGGTCAGCAGCAGCACGAGCGTAGTCAGCCTCAGTCATCCGAGCCAGCTTGTGTTAATTCAACCCCTAGTGAGCCTTCTGAGAGCCCCGCCCAGCCTGGGGGTCGCCAACTGAATCAGGTCCAAGCTGAATCGGTGAGCTCAGAGCCCCCTGACACCCTAGGCTCCGTCAGTTTCGCCATCAGTCACGACGAATGGATCCAGGCCAGGAAGAAAATCGGGTTCTCCCCGAGCTCGTCTAACCTCCCTGCGCCTGCCGTTGCGTCGTCCGTAGCTTTTCGGCTCGGTTCCCTTTCGGCCGCTTCTCCACACATCAGTTCCTTATATTGCAGTTGGATAAGATCGGTCGAGAGTGCCATCCACACGCACCACGGCCAAGCTGAACCTCTCGTCAGCAGAGGGCAGGCAGCGCAATTTCGAGTGTGCGAGGTCCACCAGTCCAAGCCGCAGAGAGTCACTCCACTTCGCGACCGAGTTGCAGGCTGGTGGACCCGAGTTTCCAACATTTTACTTTCATTCCAGAGTCACCGTCGGCGGCAAAACGGTGACAAGCAGGTTCAGATATTGGTGACAGCGCTCAAGAGTTTAGGCCTGCAGTGTCCTGACGAGGCACACCGAGTCTTGCGGCGAGGTGATCCTTACAAGTGGGCACAGTGGCGGCGGCAGCTCGACAGCATCACCACGTTCGACGACGACAGTTTCACGAAGCTTGTCGAGTTCACGGTACGCTTGGCTAGGCGGGCCCAGCAGAGAGCGATCCAGAGATCGCTCATCGAATTTCGGGAATGGTCAGAGTCTGCACCAGCTGTTGGCGCGCTACATCGAGCAATCAAGGAGACACCTATTCCCTCTGACACGCTCGAGGTGGGGCCGACGACGCTGGTGCACCCTCGCGACATCCTCGACAGCAAGAGCCAGCACTGGCAGCAGCTATGGGGTCCCGAGTCAGACGACTTCGATCTGCTCGTTGAGGTGTTCGACGAGATTCGTGAGCGAGTAAGAGGGGAGGCGTTGGCACCGCTGGAGGTAGCAGATATCCGAGCGGCCCTGCGACGGATGAAACCGTCATCTGCCATGGGGGTCGATAGGACGTGCTGCCTGGACTACGACAGGCTGCCCGACGCGGCCATCAGCGAGCTGGCGGGCATCCTCACCCTCTGCGAGCAGCACCAGGTGTGGCCTCACCAAGTGCTCCTCACGGTGGGCACCCTGCTGCCCAAGAAGGTGGCAGGGGACCGCGTGATAGGCCTTCTGTCACATCTGGCTCGCACGTGGTCCCAGGCCCGCGAGGAGCACGTGCGCGCGTGGACGGACCAGTGCGAGGCGCACTGGGACGCCGCGGTGCGCGGCAACGCTGCGCTGCGTGAAGTTTTTCTTCGGTCAGTTGACGAAGAGCTTGCAGTTCGACTCGGGGCCTCCATCGGCAATGGGATGATCGATATTGCAAGTTTCTACGATTCTGTGGGATGGTATCGCATGGCCAAGGCTGCCCTTCGACTGGAGCTTCCACCTGAGATTTTAGGGCTCGAACTTCAGCAATGTATGGCGGCTAGATGTGTCAGGCAAGGAGGGGCTTACGGTTTTCCGTTCAGCCCCACGCGCTCCATCGTGCAGGGGCTGAGGTCGGGCACACGGTTCGGGAAATGCATCACCTTCCACATTCTTCAGCACATCACGACCTGTCATGTCAATATGTCTCATCGCTTATGGGTGGACGATTTCAGTCAGACGGCAAAAGGATCTCGATGTTCTGTCAGGAAGCAGTTAGTGGCTTGTATTGTGGACACATGTCAAGCGCTCACAGCCAACGGGTTGAAAGTCTCACCCAAGTCTGTAATTGTGTGCACGCATCTGGCAGACGCGAGGTCGGTGGTGCGTCGAGTCGCTGCTCGTGGCTTCCAGCTGAAGGCGGCCAGCCAGGCTGCCTACCTGGGCGCCGACCTCGCAGGGGGCAGGCGTCACGGGCGGGCCACGCGACGAGCGAGATCCCAGAAGCACGCGGCCATGTCCAAGAAGATCGTGGGTTTCGCTCGAGCGCTGCGCCGCTACCGTGTGCCAGCGCGCCTGGAGCTTCAAGGAGCCCAACCAGCAGGGCTGCACGGGCATCACTTGCACGGCGTTTGGGGAGGTCAGATGCAGCAGGTCAGGAGGAAGCTTGCCAACGCGGTCGCACCACGCCTCACAGGCCGTTGCTTGACCACTGTACTGGACTTGAAGGCTGCCGACCGCGACCCTCAGTACAAGTTGCCATGCGATACATTGAGAATGTGGCTGGCCATGTGGAGTTCACAACCGGCGTTGAGAGCAGGTATTTCGCGAACATGGACGGACTTGGTTGCTGATTTCTCGGCGCTACCTCCTGCTGTTCGGTGTCGTCACATACGTGGGCCTCAAGGCACGACGATTGCGTACCTCCTCGACGCGGGTTGGAAGCCTGAGGCGCCGAACGTGTGGACCACGCCAGACGGCAAGTCCGAGTGGCAGTTCAACGAGTCTAGCATGACTGGTCACCCCGTGCTGGACGTGCCCGAGAGTTTCTTCGCCGAGTTCCGCACGACCATCGAGGCACGATCGTGGGAGGCAGCGGCGCGGCACTTCGGCGGCGCGGGCATGGAGCAGGGGGTGTGCAACCACTCATACCGCCGCCTGCTGCAGCAGCTGGAGCTGGCGCCAGGCGGCAGGCGGCTGGCGGGGCTGCTTCTCGCCGCGGCTGCGGGCGCGGCTTGGCCGCGCACGAGGAGGCAGGCAAGATGTCGGCAGACGCTCGATGTGAAATGCCCGCGTTGCCGCCTCGTTCCAGAGACTAGTTTCCATCGAGTGTGGGGGTGCAGCAGCAGATCGGAGCACCCTGTGTACAAGCTTAGCGAAGATTTAGTAGCCAAAGCGTATGTGCAAGCTGAGTCCGAGGAATGCTATTGGACTCGAGGCTTGATTCCTAGGTCTTGGCTGCAGGTAGAAGCCCCTCCAGAGGCTGAGCAGTGGGCTATGTCCAACAACCTCGACTTCGGGGTAGCGGCTCAGAGCTCTAGAGGGAGGCCAGTCTTTATTTTCGGGGATGCTAGTGGGGGTCCCGACACCCATTCCCCTTTGCTGCGCAGAGTAGGCCTTGGATTAGCTGTTTTCCAGGACGTCAGCAGCATGAGCTTGACCCTAGGTCTTTGGAGCCCCCTCCCAGGCACCAGGCAGACCGTGGCCAGAGGTGAGCTCTACTGTCTAGTTTTCTCGCTCCGTCATGCGTCTGGTCAGATAGCATATGTTACGGACAACGACACCGTGGCATCAGGTTGGCATCAGAGGCGCTGGCTGCACCCGTCAGGGCCAGACGCAGACTTGTGGTGGACGGTAGGTCAGATTTTGCAGCAGCGGGGGGATGAAGTGTTTTGCTCAGTCCTTTTTGTTCACTCTCACCTCGAGAGTGAACACATTGTAAAAGGAATCGCCCCCCGCAATTTAGTGATCGGAAATACATTTGCCGACTGCTTCGCAGCTGCAGGGGCCGACATGGGCCGCCTGCCTGAGTCGACACGTGCACGCATCCATTTAGCAGAGCATCAGGCTTTCGCAGTTCGTATGCGTATCCTCCAGAGCACCCTTGAGGCCCTCCATGCCGAGGAAAGACTCGAGGCCGCCGAGGGGGGTAGGCGCAGGCGTAGGCGTCAGCAGAATGCCTCTTCTGTGGTTCGGCCCCCAGCGGCCAGCGTGTGTGCCATGTTTTCGACCCAGCATTGTCTCAAGGAAAACTCCAGGAGCTGTTCCAGGCGTCAGGGTTTTGCTTCCCATGCTCGTAAAACCGAGTGGCTGAGCTCACCTTGTTTTTCCCTAATTAACGTGGACGGCATTATAAGGCGACCCCCCCCAGGCATGCGGGTGCACATCTCGGGGGGATATGCTCACTTGTCGCACGTCATCCGATTTCATTCGGGGTTGGGCATCTGGTTTTGTACTGCGTGTGGCTGTTTTGCGTCTGAGCAATTGAGACAGCTAGGCGCAGTATGTCGCGATGCCGTCAATGGTAACCGTCGTGATTGCCTTGATCGAATCACCCGTGGGCTCTGGCCGAAGGTTCGTAGTAAAGCCGAACTGGCCAGAAAGAAGCAGCAGGGTACATAGCTGCTTCCACCGTAACCGACACTGTCGCCATACCCAGAACTCCAGAACTCCTCCTCCTCCTCCTCCTCCTCCACCTCCTTCCCCCCTTCCAACTATAGGGTGGCGGTGGTGGAAAACATGCCCCTCGGTCTTGGCTGCGGCCCTGTCGAGACATGAACGCGTAGCCGAAGCACTGCGTGGCCCAGCCGAAGCCGGGAACGGACCGCAAGCTGTCCTTTAGAGAGCAGAACGCCCAGACATGATCGCGTCGAAGAAAAATCAGGACGGGAGGTTTTTGGCTATTTTCGGCGCCGGGGGTCGTCGCCAGGCCTCGGGGCCGTCAAAACATGATGGACCCACGAACCCGGAAAGGGTTATAGAACCGCATGCATGGAAACGTTTTCACGACACCGTGTTGATCGACGGGCACTTCCACGAGACACCCCGCGAAACATTCCACGAGACACGGGCGACCGTTTTCAACGTTGCCCTGGAAACATTCCACGAGACACCCCGCGAAACAGTCCACGAGACACCCCACGAAACATTCCACGACGACAGGCAACCACTCAACCAAGGCGGTGTGGTCGTGCTGGGGAGTGGTCGTGCTGGGGTGTGGTCGTGCTGGGGGGTGGTCGTGCTGGGGTGTGGTCGTGCTGGGGGGTTGGTCGTGCTGGGGGGTGGTTGTGCTGGGGCGTGGTCGTGCTGGGGCGTGGTCGTGCTGGGGCGTGGTCGTGCTGGGGTGTGGTCGTGCTGTGGTGAGGTCGTGCTGGGGTGTGGTCGTGCTGGGTGATGGTCTTGCTGGGGTGGGGTCGTGCTGGGGTGTGTTCGTGCTGGGGTGTGGTCGTGCTGGGGTTTGGTCGTGCTGGGGTGGGGTCGTGCTGGGGTGGGGTCGTGCCGGGGTGTGGTCGTGCTGGGGTGTGGTCGTGCTGGGGTGTGGTCGTGGAAACGCATATTGAAACGACACCTATTGGGCGACGGGCACTTGCAATGCTGAAGGTGTCGATGGCGATGTGCTGTGCCAGGGGCTGTGCTGTGCCGTGCTGTGCTGACGAAAAAACACACGGATTCGCGCCCCTGGAAAAATCAAATCTATACGCACATACGTAAAAGCACATGGATTCGTGCACCTGGAGAGGGCAAATCTACAGGCACATACGTAAAAACACACGGGTTCGTGCACCTGGAGAAGGCAAATCTCTGGGGCGCCCAGATCCCTCAGGTTCTACAAAACAAGCGATTCGCTCGAGACATCCTCGTAACTCAGCGGAGCAAGCGTTTCGCTCGAGACATCCTCAACACACGAAAGAGTGGCCCGCACCCTGTGATTTATCGATCGGGATTTCAAAAACAAACGTTTCGCCTGAGACATCCTCAAAATTTAATCCGCCGGCACACCTCGACCTCGATATTTATGAAGGAAAGAATCCGCCGGCCCACCTCAAGTGAGGCACTGGGGACAGGTTTACCTAAGAGATCCCTGGGCCCACGCCCTTTCCGGGAAAAATACTCAGGACGAAAAACCGATCCCAGGGAAGGGTCGGGACTTCCAGGGAGGCCGTCCTGAACATGATCGACCCACGAACCCGGAAAGGAATGTAGAACTGTAACACATGGCAGCGTTTTCAAAGACACCTGATTGGGTGACGGGCAAATGCAATACTGAAGGTATCGATCTTGATGTACCCTGCCGAGGGCTGTGCTGTGCTGCGCCGTGCTGAATTGCGATGTGCCATGGCGCGACTGTGCTCCATAGCCTCGTGGATCGAGTCCTCCTTTGCATCCGAGTCCTGACCGAACTGATCTGGATCTTAAGCTCGAGCTGCCTGAACACATAGTAGCTGCCCAGAGCTAATGGACAGGGGAACATGCCAGGAGGACGCGCCGCGAAACGTCCCAAGGGATGCGCCAGGCGACGTGCCAGGGGACGTGCCATGGGGTCGCACCGCGGGACGTGCAAAGGGGACGCGCTACGGAACGTGCCAATGGATGTGCCACGGGATGTGCCAGGGGACGCGCGACGCGACGTGCCAGGGGGACTCGCCAAAGGACGCCCCACGGAACGTGCCAAGGAACGTGCCAAATTGCAATGCTGAGTGTATCGACCTTGATGTACCGTGCCGAAATCAGTGCTGTGCTGCGCCGTGCTGAATTGCGATGTGCCATGGCGCGACTGTGCTCTATAGCCTCGTGGATCGAATCCTCCTTTGCATCCGAGTCCTGACCGAACTGATCTGGATCTGAAGCTCGAGCTGCCTGAACACATAGTAGCTGCCCCAGAGCTAATGGACAGGGGAACATGCCAGGAGGACGCGACGCAGAACGTCTCAAGGGACGCGCCAAGCGACGTGCCAAGGGACGTGCCATGGGGACTGAATTCTGGCCCCCCACGAGGCCACCGCTCGAGACATCCTCCAATTTTGCAAAACCAGCGTTTCGCTCGAGACATCCTCAACAAATTATGAAAAACAAGCGTTTCGCTCGAGACATCCTCTCAAAATCCCAAGATATCCAAATACCCGCGCGCGGGACGCGGCACGCGCAAGACATCCTTGGAATTCCTGCGCGAGGGGCGCTTTTCCGTGTCGCGGTCGGCTCTGCAAAACCAGCGTGTCGCTCGAGACATCCTCAACAAATTCTGAAACCAAGCGTTTCGCTCGAGACATCCCCAACTCTGCAAAACCAGCGTTTCGCTCGAGACATCCTCAACAAAATCTGAAAAACAAGCGTCTCGCTAGGGACATCCTCAAAAATAATTCCGCCGGCCCTACTCCCGCACGTAATTTATCGCAAAATAATTTCGCCGGCCCAAGTCGCAGGGGGGCCGGGGGGTTAACCTACTAAAAGAGAACCCTGGGCCCGCGCCCTTTCCGGGAAACATGATGGACCCACGAACCCGGAAAGGGATATAGACATGTGGAGCATGGACACGTTTTCACGATACCCAACTGGGCAACACCTCACGAAACATCCCACGAGACACTTCACGAAACATCCCACGAGACACCTCACGATACATTCCACGAGACACCTCACGAAACATTCCACGAGACACCCCGCGAAACATTCCACGAGACACCCCACGAAACATTCCACGACGACAGGCAACCACTCAACCAAGGCGGTGTGGTCGTGCTGGGGAGTGGTCGTGCTGGGTTGTGGTCGTGCTGGGGGGTGGTCGTGCTGGGGGGTGGTCGTGCTGGGGGGGTGGTCGTGCTGGGGGGTGGTCGTGCTGGGGCGTGGTCGTGCTGGGGCGTGGTCGTGCTGGGGCGTGGTCGTGCTGGGGCGTGGTCGTGCTGGGGCGTGGTCGTGCTGGGGTGTGGTCGTGCTGTGGTAAGGTCGTGATGGGGTGCGGTCGTGCTGGGGTGTGGTCTTGCTGGGGTGGGGTCGTGCTGGGGTGTGATCGTGCTGGGGTGGGGTCGTGCTGGGGTGTGGACGTGCTGGGGTGTGGTCGTGCTAGGGTGGGGTCGTGCTGGGGTGGGGTCGTGCTGGGGAGTGGTCGTGCTGGGGTGTGGTCGTGCTGGGGTGTGGTCATGCTGGGGCGTGGTCGTGCTGGGGTGGGGTCGTGCTGGGGTGGGGTCGTGCTGGGGTGGGTTCGTGCTGGGGTGCTCCGCACCCTGTGATTTATCGATCGGGTCGTGCTGGGGTGTGGTCGTGCTGGGGTGTGGTCGTGCTGGGGTGTGTCGTGCTGGGGTGTGGTCGTGCTGGGGTGTGGTCGTGCTGGGGAGTGGTCGTGCTGGGGTGTGGTCGTGCTGGGGGGTGGTCGTGCTCGGGGGTGGTCGTGCTGGGGGGGTGGTCGTGCTGGGGTGTGGTCGTGCTGGGGCGTGGTCGTGCTGGGGGGTGGTCGTGCTGGGGGTGTGGTCGTGCTGGGCGGTGGTCGTGCTGGGGCGTGGTCGTGCTGGGGCGTGGTCGTGCTGGGGCGTGGTCGTGCTGGGGTGGGGTCGTGCTGTGGTGAGGTCGTGCTGGGGTGTGGTCGTGCTGGGGTGTGGTCTTGCTGGGGTAGGGTCGTGCTGGGTCGGGTCGTGCTGGGGTGTGGTCGTGCTGGGGTATGGTCGTGCTGGGGTGGGGTCGTGCTGGGGTGGGGTCGTGCTGGGGTCTGGTCGTGCTGGGGTGTGGTCGTGCTGGGGTATGGTCGTGCTAGGGTGGGGTCGTGCATTTCGCTCGAGACATCCTGCCAAACTTCCAGGAAATCGTACAAAAACAAAGGAATTAGTCGAGACATCATCGAAATTCCTTCGCGCGGGGCGCTTTTCCGCGTCGCGGTCGGCTCTGCAAAACAAGCGTTTCGCTCGAGACATCCTCGGCAAACTCTGCGGAGCAAGCGTTTCGCTCGAGACATCCTCAACGCACGAAAAAGTGGCCCGCACCCTGTGATTTATCGATCGGGATTTCAAAAACAAGCGTTTCGCTCGAGACATCCTCAAAATTTAATTCGCCGGCCTCCTTCGACCTCGTTATTTATCAGGGAAAAAATTCGCCGGCCTCCTTCAAGTTGGCACCGGGGGACAGGTTTACCCACTAAAAGAGAACCCTGGGCTCATGCCCTTTCCGGGAAAAAAAACGTCGTATGTCTGGGAACCTCCACCCCCATAATAAGCACCCCGGCGAGCGAAGCCGTCTCATGAACGAGTCCATGGAAAAAGCCGGACAGGGCAGGGCTATTCCGTAAACGCCCAGGGCCGCTTCGTGAACGCCAACTGTCGGGGTCGGGGTGTTTCTTCCTCCCTCGAGTCCTTCAGCACTATGTTGAGCGAGCCGAGGCGGCCGAGTGCGGCGGCCAGGGCCCAGAAGAACATCCAGTCCACGCGTGTCCGATGGTTCGATATGATGAGGATGTCCTGCTCGGCCAGGTCGTGGACTTCGGCCCCTGCGTAGAGGACGATCTTCACCTGGGCTCTGCCCTCTGTGATGCGCCAGCTACGACGTTACGCCCCACGGGGAGATCCTGGACCGTTCCCCGGGTGGCCACTCGGGCACAGTAACCTACTGTACATTTTGATGTCCATGGGGGTTGTGCTGCTGAAGGGGCCCACAACACACACACACACAAATAAATACACACAAATAGAACGATTCCCCATATTTTCCCATATTTTCTGGGTTTTTGTCTTCCCCACCACTTCCCATATTTTCCCATATTTTCCAGGGGATCGACGATTAATTGTGTCTGTGTGCTTCTCCCCCTCCTGAGTTACCCAAGGAGGGGGAGGGATGTGGGGGCTTGCCTGGGGACCAACGCGCCCCGACCAAACCACGATCCAGCCTGAGAGGAAACCCGGGAGGGGCGAGGGATGCGCAGTAGACGTCTGGGGTGCCGGCAGGCGATCGCCCGACGCACACGGGAGGAGCCGCAGACGGCGCGCAGGGGCTCGAGAGGGCCACCAGGAGTGCCTAAGAGAGCCGTACAAGGCCTCGGGAAGGCCATCGAGAGGTCGTGCAAGCATCGCACCCACCCACCCGCACCCTGTGGGCAAAAATCAAACGTGGGTGTCGGCAGCGACGATGCAGATGCCGATGGCGGTGTTCATGACGATGGTGACCGTGATGAATATAGTGGTGATGATAATTGCGGTGGCAGTGGTGGCGCTGGCCAAGATGACGATGATGCTGTTCATGATGATGATGTTGATGATTATGATGATGTTGATGATGATGAATATGATGATGGTGGTGATATTAATGATTATGATGGTGATGCTGGTGAGGATGATGGGGCCATGTGTTCGTAGAGTTTGACGAAGGCGGCGACATGGACGATGACAGTGATGACGACGATTGTAATGATGGCGGTGGTAACGATGATGCTGCCGATGAGGACGATGACGATGACGATTGTGATTATGATGATGATGATGATGATGATGATGATGATGATGATGATGATGATGATGATGATGATGATGGCGATGATGATGCTGCTGATGATGACGATGGCAATGACGAAAGGTACTGGTGCGCAGATGGCGGGGAAGTGCGCAAGCAGAAATTCAGAATGCCGTGACTACTTACTGGAGAATTCTTGGGTGTTCGCTTGTGCTTATCACACCAGTGTTGCATTGCATATACAACGACGGCTTTACAATAACTGCGACGTGCCCGCGCGGATACGCACGCGTGTGGCCGGGACGATGCCACTCGAGGAACGGATTGGCGGGCGTGGGCTGATCGTGAAACGGTTTCGACACGCGCGCGCGCGTGCCCCGCATGCTCTGGTGCTCAGAAGACGTTCCCCAAACAATGCTTGCACTTGGGGGTTCGCACTGGCCATCTGAGGCGCCGGGCCTGCCCGTGGGCCCGGCAACCCCGCTTCCGTCCGTCACCGCCGCGCGGTGTGAACAAAACTTCCCGCCTGCGGGCCCGGAGGGCCCCTTGGCCAGGACGACGTCCCCGCAGCTGGCCGGGTAAATGTGACCATGCAGGCGTCGGAGTTAGAGTCAGAGTTGCATGTGGAATAAGAGTTTGGTTCAGAGTCTGATCAAATGCTCGACTCTGGCGGGGCAGGCAGCATGCAGTCGGTGACGATACAGTTGATGCTCTCGGTGGTATCGACCACGCTGCCAGGACGGAGGCTCACAAATGCATGCATGCAGGATACCACCGGTTGCATGGCAATGGTAGTGCAATGCGCTCGGATTGCATGGCCTTGCAATCGCGT
>CAUYUJ010022703.1:528713-532254 GCA_963575745.1 Prorocentrum cordatum
TCCGATCATCGAACTCAAGATGTGTTTAAAATGTCGAAAATATGCCCGGAAATTGTTTAAAATATATGTTTGAAAAACAGAAATAAAACCTTTAAACCCATTCATTAGACATCTGGAAATTATTTGGCAACACGCGTCCTCTCCATCGATCGTCCGCCACAATGCTAGACAGCATGGGGTCGGGACTCCGGGTCATCCTGTTTTGCGTCCTACCGCTCCTCCTTGCCTACCCACGCGGCGCTTCGAGGCACATGCCCTGAGCCTGGCGACGCTGAAGGTGGTAGCGCGGCCGCGCCACCGCACCGCGCTGCGGGCCTGCGCGCACGGCGGTGGGCGGCGCTTCCCCGCCTGACGCTGCAGGCATGAAGGTCAGTGCTTCGACGCGGCCCCCCCGCCCCCCGGGGGGGAGTCGCCCCAAGAGAGGGGGCTGATCAAACGGGGGGAACTGCACGAGAAAGAGAAGCCACGCGGTGCCCTCCGCAACCGCGACCGAGAAGGGGGGGAAGATGGGCAACGACGCAATGGCGGCGGCGGAGGGAAGCTACCACAAACTTTCCCCTCCTCCTCCTCCTCCTCCTCATCCTCCTCCTCCTCCTCCTCCTCCTCCTCCTTCTCCTCCTCCTCCTTTCTACGTGAGACCAACCTGAGCGTGAAGCTGTGGCGTTAGGGGTAGCGAAAGAAAACGACTCGGGTCAGGGACACCTGGCGGGCGCCGCGGAAAATGTGGTAGGAAACGTACGGGATAATATTATTAGTGAGAGTTGGCGCCCGCCAGGTGTGACGACACTCACCTCAGTAGGATCACAGCAACAACATAAGGTAACATAGGTAATAGTCCTCCTCCTCCTCCTCCTCCTCCTCCTCCTGCTCGGGCTCATCCTGTGCCCCCTCCTCCCCTGCACCTTCTGCTCCTGCCCGAGGCCTCCTACCAACTGCCACACCCGATGCCACGGCACCTGCCCACCGTTGCAGGGGTCGGGTGCCCACTGGGGCAAGACAGGTGAACGCGGATCCACGCCGGCGCAGGACGGCCGGCTGAGAGCGTGAGGCAACGACAGACCGATGATGATGAGGAGGAGGAGGAGGAGAAGGAGGAGGAGGAGGAGCAGGAAGGGGGGGAGAAGGAGGAGGAGGAGGAGGAGGAGGGTGACGAGGAGGAGAAGGAGGAGGAGGAGAAGGGAGGAGGAGAGAAGGAGGAGGAGGAGGGGGGGGAGAAGGAGGTGGACAAAAGGGAGTGGGGCAGGACGAGGGGGCTTGCGGTCCGAAGGAGGGTAGGAGGAGGACGATGAGGAGGTGGAGGAGGAGGACGGAGGAGGAGGAGGAGGATTAGGAGGAGGGAGTAATGTAGGAGGAGGAGGAGGGAAGGAAGATGAGGAATGAGGATGAGCAGGGAGGAGGAGGAGGCGGAGGGGGAGGAGGAGAGGAGGAGGAGGAGGAGGTAGAGGAGGAGGAGGAGGAGGAGGAGGATGATGGGGGGAGGAGGACGATGAGGTATGAGGATGAGGATGAGGATTAGGATGAGGATGAGGATGAGGTGGAGGGGAGGAGGAGGAGGAGGAAGGCATTGGAGGAGGAAGAGGAGGAGGAGGAGTAATGAGGAGGGGAAGAGAGGAGGAGGAGGAGGAGGATGGAGGAGGAGGAGGGAGCAGAGGATGGAGGAGAGGAGCTGGAGGAGAAAGGGAGGTAGGTCCAGGAGGGGGATCTCATTTCGCACCCCCCTTTGCCCACATCCGCCTCCGATCTGTGCGACCACCTAGGCGTTGGAGGGGGAAATGGGGAGAGGCCTGGCAACCACGGTGGGGGGGGGAAGCGGGAGCGGCAGCGGAACAATGTCGCCGACGTGGTGCGATCCGTGGCTGGGGCTCGGGAACGGCTCCCCCGCCGCAGGCGAGAGCGAGCCACTGGCGAGGCAGAGAAGGGAGGCGGGGCTCGGTTGCCTCCTTGGGCGACGGATGCTCCTCATCTACAGCCTGGGGAGCAGTGCTGCGGTACCGATGCAGTCGGGTCATGGCGACAATAACGCGGGTCAGGCAAAATGTCATGTGACATGTGTGTGTGTGTGTGTGCCCAGATCGACGAGGACTTCCATGCTGAGAGCTCAAGCGCGAAGAACCTGAGGACATCCCACCATCGACAAGGATATTCTGAACCCTCGACACACCTGCGCCGGTACCACTACTACCCGAAACTCTCCTGGGGTGCGTGCTGTTGAAGACTTTCGAACAGCCGTTGCGACGAGGGCCCACCAGAAGGCGCAGAAGGCGAAAACGAGGGATCGACAATGTTATCGGCATCTTCCCCTTCTGACAAGAATCCGTTTGAGACAGCTGCCTGGCACTGGCGGGCCACCCAGAGGAAAGCGCCGCGAGCGGATGCCAGCGGAACCAGGAGCAGCAGGGATGCCGGCAGCAGCACCATGATCGAGGTGAGCAGGGCCGTCTGCCACATCAGGAGGGGCGCTGCCAAGCACCTGCCAGGTCGTCCTTCTCTCCCTGACCCCGGTCATCTTGTTCATCCCCCCCCGCCCTTTCATCCATCCCAGTCATCATGATCATCATCATCATCATCATCATCATCATCATCATCACCACCATCACCACCATCACCCTCCTCCTCCTCCTCATCATCATCCTCATCGGTATCAATATCCATCACCATCATCACTATCACTGGCATCAAGACGAACCCGAATCCTCATGGCCGTCATGATCGTCAACGTGATCATGATCATGATCATCATCACCATCATCATCCTCATCACAATGTTTTTCATCATCGTCGGCATGGTCATCATTATCATCATTATAATGATCACCATCATCGTCATAATGATCATCCCCATCCGCATCAACATCAACAGCAACATTAACAGCATCGTCATCATCATCACTACCACCAGAAGCATCATCACCACCATCCATCACCATCATCAACATCACCGACATCAACACAAACCATCATCAGCATGCTCAGCATGATCATGATCAGCGTCATGCTCATGATCATGATCGTGTTCGTCGTGTTCAGCATCAGCGCCGCCGCCACCATCATCAGCATCATCATCAGCATCATCAGCATCAGCAGCAGCAGCATCAGCATCAACAGCATCATCATCATCATCATCATCATCATCATCATCAGCAACATCATCATCACCGTCATCATTCTACTCATCACCAGCTACATCATCATCACCATCACCACCATCATCATCATCATCATCAGCTTTGCCATCATCATCATCATCATCATCATCATCATCATCATCATCATCATCATCATCATAACCATCCGCTTCCTATCGGCGTGCGCTCCTGTGCCTCCTCTTCCTTTTCCTCTGCTGATATGCGTGCGCTCCTCCTCCTCCTCCTGCTCGTCCTCCAGTCCCTCCCCCTCCCCAGACGTCTGGCGCCGTGAAAAGGCATCGACGTCCATAGAAATCGCGACAGGGGCTGTCGACCCCGCCTCGAGGTGAGAGATCTCTCGGGCCAATCGGTTCGCGAGTGACCCGCGACCGAGCTGGGGCGAAACTGCCGGTCGT
>CAUYUJ010022703.1:532354-539854 GCA_963575745.1 Prorocentrum cordatum
TGCGGGGGTTCCAAAACCTTCAGTATGAGAATCAACGAGCTGATTGTTTTCGGGTCTTGGAAATACTGGAATGTTCTTCGCACGCGCCACGAAAATATCTGGTTCCAATCTGCCTCGCCGTCTACACCTGCAGGGTCGGGGTCGCCAGGGCCGCCGCCGCCCCGCCAACTCTTCGGCGCCAAATTTGCCCAAAGGCCATGACATCCCAAACCCAATTCACCGGCTCAACAAGCCATGGGCGCGCGAGATCCCCCTTCCTCACAATCGGTTGCACAATCGATCTCACTATTCCTCACGCTATCGACCTCATTATTCCTCACATCTCGACCTCGCGATCGATCTCACTATCGATCTCACGCACTATCGATCTCACTATCGATCTCTTTACTGATCTCATTGGTGGCTTCGCAATCGATATTATCATTATCGGGCTCGCCGTCGACCTCGCCTTAGATCTCACAATCGATCTCACTATCTATCTCTCCATCGATCCCTCCTCCTCTGAGTGGGGGCAGGAGTGGGGACATCTGTGAGCGATAACGCGAAACCTGTAAGACCTTGTCTGTTAAACTGCGTTGTGAACATTCGGGGCCATTTGGATCTTTCTTTCAACGTCTGAAAGCCCTCGTGGGACTCCGGAACCGTCTTGGACTCCTCCAGAGGCATCGCGGGGCGCCCCGGGGAGACGCAAATGAGGACGAGGGCCAGGGGGGGGGGAGGAGGGGGAGGAGGCGAGGATGAGGGGGAGGAGGACGTTGACGACAACGGCAATACCACGAGGGGATGAGGGTGAGCTCCGCGCGCGAGCACCTGGCAGCATCATACGAGGCTGGCTGGCGGACTGCGCGATGCGATTCTGAATAATAGCACGCGCACGATCGGGGCTACTTTGTGCCATCTGTTCGCAGAAGGTATTTGAATTTTCTTCGAGAACATGGTGTTCATGAGTAGATATGTCACATGAGTTGCGGCCTCTTTTGTGCACTCCTCCCCCCCTTGGCAACCTGGTTTCTTGCAATGGTTCTTGAGAACGTTCGAACTCCAATCTCCCACGAGGACGTCCAACAATTCATCGCATCACTGGCGGTTCCTGGGGCTGGCGGTGTCTGGGCGACCTTGCAACACTGTCAGATCCAAAATGTCGCGGGCGAGCTGGCCATGCTGCAAAGAAGGATTATGAACAGACACGATTTCGCGGCACAAATAATGAAACGTGCTCTCGACCACCTTCTCCCAATAAGATGCCACTGTGAGGACGTGCGCGCTCCTGAACAAGCAATTGATAGCATTATTGTTGAAGAGTGCAGGGACGATGCTCCTGTGCAAAATGTGCAGTAAACATGGGCAGAAACATGTCAATATATGTTGTCCGAGTCGCCTGCACGCCCGTTGAAAATGGCTGAACAAACGAATGTTTGCCTTTGCCTCGTCTGCGACAAAGACAAACCAGATCCAGCGAGCCACCTCTTTAGGCGGCACCGTTCTCCATGGCCCATGTGGACATCTACTCTTCAAAGCCTCCCAGAGTGCCTCGGATGTATTCCGCTGCAACTGCAGAGGTACCACGTGCCAAGTCACCGGCCTTCGATAACCAGGAGCCCCGAACTTCATAAACATGGTCATAACTTTCACAACTCGTTGCGATGTCTCCACCTTGTGGAACTTAGTTGACCCAGGAGGCGTCGATGCGAGATATTGAATGAATTGTTGATCCACGGCGAGGTTCTGCTGAGTTTCATCAAATCCCCCCTGCCCCCTGGGCAGGCGCGGTCCAAAACAGCAAGCATCACTTAAACATATCACATTTTTATGTGATGCTTGCTGTCCCAATTTTAAGAATTGGAACGCCTATTTTTAAAAATTGGAACGCCTATTTTAAATAGGCGTTCCAATTCTGGCCGCGCCACCTCCTGAGGTCAAGCGACAGCCCCAAAGATGGCCTCAAGGAGTGGTTACGCTGAGGGACTGTGAGTTTATAACAGCGAAGAGAAAAGATGCCCCCCCCCCTCCTCCCCACCGTGACCCAGAGACACCGAGAGGCATCCATGGTCCCTGGCCCAGTGAAAATCCCCGAAGACTAGAAAATGTGCTGAGCAGCAGCGCCCTAAGAAAATGTCCTGGATGGGCTGGTGAGGGGAATGCGCGCAGCGTGAAGAATTTGAACTTCCACGCCAAAACGTGCAATCCACGAGCATTCTCCACGAAACTCTTCAGCATGTTCTCCCGGTGGCAATCTATCCTGTACACCGTTGCCAACATCACCCTGTGAATCCACCGTGCTCCTGGCACGTTGGGCGTGGTCAAAACACCAATATTGCCAACTGCTGTCTGGTAGGGTCGGCTGTCTGGCAGAGCCGGAGGAGGGCCAGCTGTCTGGTAAGGTCGGCTGTCTGGTAGGGTCGGCTGTCTGGTAGGGGTAGGGTCGGCTGTCTGGTAGGGTCGGCTGTAAGGTCGGCTGTCTGGTAGGGTCGGCTGTCTGGTAGGGTCTGCTGTCTGGTAGGGGTAGGGTCGGCTCCAGGCAGGGTCGGCTGTAGGGTCGGCTGTCTGGTAGGGTCTGCTGTCCGGTAGGGTCGGCTGGTAGGGTCGGCTGTCTGGCAGGGCCGGCTGGTAGAGTCGGTTGTCTGGTAGGGTCGGCTGCAGGGTCGGCTGTCTGGTAGGGTCGGCTGTCGGCTGGTAGGGTCGGCTGTCTGGTAGGGTCGGCTGTCTGGTAGGGTTGGCTGTCTGGTAGGGTCGGCTGGTAGGTCCGCTGTCTGGTAGGGTCGGCTGTCTGGTAGAGTCGCTGGTCTGGTAGGGTCGGCTGTAGGGTCGGCTGTCTGGTAGGATCGGCTGTCGGCTGGTACCGTCGGCTGTCTGGTAGGGGGGTCTGCTGTCTGGTAGGGTCGGCGGTTGGTACGGTGTTTGGAATTGCCGCAGGCACTTGGATGTGGTCGACACTGAGGCCGTGCGAACTGGCTAAATCGATCATCGACTGGTTCAGCTTCCGGCGAAATACAATATCGGACGCCATATGGAAGGTGATAACAGTGTCTGTTTTCAACTCGAAGAACGATGGGATTGCTAAGTCGTCACCCTCTTGATGTTCGTCAGCGTGGCAGGCCCGTTTTCTCAGCGCCGCCTTCACAGCTCGAGCTACAACAAGGGCCTTAGCCTTAGCCTTAGGCTGAGGCTGAAGCATCGTCATGGGGGCATCCAGTGCATCGAGCGCCCCAAGTGCCTCGAGTGAATCTGAATCCGACCCACCATCGAGGGCATCGAGTGCCCGTGCCGCCGACGCCTGGGCACGGACTCGGGTCGGCATTGGGCCTGTGTTGGGCGTGCGCGGCGAATGGGCCGGCTTGAACCAAAGACAGACAATGGCGAGCAACGGGGCCCTGAACATCCTTATCACCCGTTTGGGCCACATCACCCATAGGCCCATAGGTTGCGCCATATGTTGCGCCCGTTTAGCTTGCGCCATAGGTTGCGCCAGTCCGAGCATCCAGAAGTGTTGGACTGTGAAATGCAAATTGCTCGCGAAACCCTGGTGTGTGAGATAAGTATATACGATTATGGAATAGAATACAGACATAGAGACATAGGTCATAGACATAGGACATAGGTATAATGATGTATGCAGCATACTGTATACTGTATACTGTATGCATACTTATGGCATGTTCTTAGCATGTTCTTACATGATGGTATTTAACGATGTATTTACTATACTAGACTATGACCTACTTGCTGGAAATATTTAATTATGCATATTCTGCCAGAATATATGTATATATATATATCATAATTATTATAGTTAAGTTATAACACATATACACCTATATGATTGAAATTATATTGTTTAATGAACGTAATGTATTATGGTATGTATTAAGATACTACGTATTTTCACAAAAATGCATTAGTACGGTATTAGGTCTTTTTGAATAATATATTCATATTTTGAAATTACATTATGTATCGTAAGAGATGGAATGTGCACGTCGCGCAGCTGTATATCCTGTTTGTAAATTGTAAATATCAGGGGGGCCCCCCCCCCCAACAGAGACGAGTCTGTTAAAGGGAGAAACGAAAAGCCAACCTATGCCTTATCCCCCCCTATCGTTAGGTCGGGCCTGTTACAGGGGGATGTTGGACGAAAACTTCAAAATACTCAACAAATACCCCCCAAATGCTCAACAATAGTCAAAACATCGCCCCCCGACTACTCTTATACTACTTTCGAAATCTTCCCCCTGTAGAGGGACAGGCCCGATTTCACCCTCTCGCTGCCCCCGCAGAACGCTCCCGAAGACAGAAGCCGCGAGCGCGCGCAGCGCGCGCGCGCGCAGCGCGCGAGCGCCGCAGACGCGGACGGCGAGGCGCGCGCCCCGCGGGAGGCGCGAGGCGCTCGAGCGGCGCAGGGCGCCCGCCTGCCGAGAGAGGGGGAGGGCCGCCGGCGGAGGCCGCCGCGCTGCGGAGCGCCCCCACCGGGGATCTCCGGGTCAGTCTCCCGGGTCAATCCAGACCCGGGTCAATCGCCCCAGAGATCCAACGTGTTGAAAAAATCAGGACGGCGGTTTTTCGCGCTTTTCGGCCTCTATAGGGGCCCTCGCTGGGCCGCGGGACCGTTAGAAAACGACTCAGGGTGAAAAACCGGTCCTGGGGAATGGGTCGAGACTGCCGGGGACCCAATATTGAAAAAATCAAGACATCGGATCTCTGGGTCCAGACCCGGCACGTTCCCGGCCAATCTCCGAGTCAATCCTGGGCCGATCCTGGGTCCACCCAGACCCGCGCTGCAATTTTTTGTTCCTCCCGCGTCGCGGTGGCCCGGGTCAGCAAGAAGCCAAAACTGCATTGTTGCAATTTTTGGTTTCTTGCTGACCTGGGTCAGTCCAGTCCCGGGCCAGCAGGACACCAAAAAACTGCAATGCAGGAAACAAAAAAAAACTGCAACGCAAGTCTTCGCAAACCCAGGTCAGGTCAGCCAACAGGCGCGGCAGCCTCGCGGCCACGAGCGGCTCGCTAGCTCGGGTCAGCCAGAGGGGGTCTTCGCAGGATCCTGCAGGATCCGGTGCCCTGGCTGACCCCCGTCTGCATTGACCCCCGTCTCGAGGCTCCCGACCCAAGGCCCAGAGCTGCGGCCCGGGGAGCAGCCTGCCAGGAGAATGCCCCAGACAAGATCGCGTCTTAGAAAAAAGATCAGGACGGGAGGTTTTTGGCCTTGTTCGGCCCCAGGGGGGCCCTCGCCGGGCCGCGCTCGGGCGTCAAGAAACGACTCGGGACGCAGAACCGGTCCCAGGGAGAGGGTCGGGACTTCCAGGGACGCCGTCCTGAAAAAATCAGGACGTCGCTGTCTTAGGGGGCCACATGCGAACCCTACCCCTACCTCCCACGATTTCTGAGGGGAGGGTGGGGTTTACTTCGTTCGGGAGCTCCCGAGCGAAGTGAACCCCACACTCCCCTCAGAAATCGTGGGGGGTAGGGGTAGGGTTCGCATGTGGCCCCCTATGTCTGGGACCAGGCCCACGCTGTGAGCGCCAGCACTGGGCGCGGGTCGTGGCTCAAAGTGGTCGCGCGGGGTGCTCTGCAGGACGGAGGGATGGACGGCAGCACGGACGGAGCGCGCCGCGCCGGTGTCCGTCCGGCGGCGGAGCTTCGAAGAGCGGCGCGGGCAGGCCCGAGCCCTTGTGCATGGCCGCGGTCGGGGTCGCCGGCCGTGCGGCGCGGGCGGGGATGAGCGGAGGGCGGTGCGGGGAAGGGGCAGAGGAGCTGCTACTGTTGCTGAAGCTGCTTCTCCCCCTCCCCCCCCCACCTCCCCCTCCCCCCCCCCTCCCTCCCCCTCTTCCGACTCCTCCTTCTCCTCCTCCTGCCTCCCTCGGACGGGACAAAAGGTGCCGATACCGCAACTCCCAGGAGCGTCCCAACCAAGAAGTCGAGACGCGCCCAGCCGTGGCGACGAGGGCTCAGGACGCGCAGCGGCATCGGTACCCGTTCCCCCTCTGACCCTCCCCTCCTTCGCCCTCCTTGGGGGAACCAGGAGGTACCGATACTGCTACTCCCTGGACCGCTCCCAGGGTTCGTTCTGACCAGAATTTCCAAGCGAATCCAGCGGAGGTCTGGCCCCCGTCTCCACGCCACCCGGCCGAGGACGACGACGCCGGCGACGGTGGCAGCGGCGGCGCGCATGCAGCCTTAGGTCAGGAATGTCCTCCTACAGGCGGATTTTGATAATCGAAAATCGTCCCCGTACTACTTCTTGACTAGATGTGAATATTCAAAAATAGCCCAACCATAAACGATATCGATATATATATATATATATGTATATATCCGAAATTGCCTAGCACTCGAACATGCATCCAAGCATAACCAGAAGATAGTCGGAAATAAGAACAATTATCGAAATAGATTAAAGAATGTAGACACAAATGGCCCCCAGGCTATGTTTGCCTATTCTTGAACTTTCCTCCTGTAGGGGGACACGCCTGCCTCAAGCGCAGCTGGACGAGCGCGCTCCACTGCTCGCAGAGTGACCGCTCGCAAATGGCCTGGAGCCCCCGCGGGGGATCTGCGAGAAACGGCATCAAAGCAGACACGTGTTTTTTCAGACGTTTGCGAGTACAGTGCGGGCGCGGCCGCAAGAAACCCTCGCAAGAAACCCAACCCTGAAAACCCGCGCGCGGGGTGCGACTGAGGGGAAACCCGGAGCGCCCCGAACGCAGCAGCTCCTTCAACGGCCGCGGGAAGTCACCGCGCATCGCGCGGAGCGAAGCAACCCGGGGTACCCTGACGAAAGGTAGATGGTTTCTTGAGGCGCGCCCCCACTGTATAGGCACTTTTGGCGACTAGTGGAACGCGCTCGGTGGGCAGCCCGCGCCTGCATCGCCACGCCGCCGAGGGCTGCGCGCAGCCCCGCGTGGCTGGCGGCGGCCCCTCGCCGGCCATGCGGATGGCGGGGGCCCGGCTCGGCTCGGCTGCACGCTCGGAGGCGGCCCAGAGCGAGCGCTGCTTGCCCATGAGAAACCCCTAACCCTTTGGGAGGCAGACAAGGAGGAGGAGGAGGAGGAGGAGGAGGAGGAGGAGGAGGAGGAGAGAGGAGAGGATGAGGAGGAGGAGGAGGAGGGGGGGGGAGGTGGAGGAGGAGGAGGAGGAGGAGGAGGAGGAGGAGGACCCCCTCCCCCTCCAACTTGTGGTGGTGGTGGTGGAGGACAGGCCCATCAATCCAGGCCGGCACGAGGTGGGGGCGGTGCGAGGGCCACGAGCGCGCTCGCGCTCGTGGCGCTCGCTTGAGGACCAGAAAAAGGGGACAGCCATTAGGGATAGGGGGATCTTTTCTGCAGGCGTATCGAACCAAGCCGCCCAGATCTATTATCCCTGGTGCAAAGGCGGGGACCTCAGCGAGGCCATGTCTGCATTGTGTTACTATAGGGTTCGGGATTCTGCGATTCTCGGTGAAGCGCGTGTTGCCGCAGCGGCGGCCCCGGCGGCACGCCGTGCCCTGCGAGCGGATAGAGCGTGCCG
>CAUYUJ010022703.1:544854-604468 GCA_963575745.1 Prorocentrum cordatum
CCGCGCGGGCGCGCTTCTTTGTATATCGTTTCTTTGTGTCCAAGCCCGCCTGGCCGCCCATGGCACCAGTCGCGGGGCGCCGCTTGCGTCGGCTCACCATGGCGCGAGCGCGGGCGCAGTCTCGCGCGCGCAGGAGCGACGAGGAGGCGGAGAATCATCATGGAGACGAGGATCATGGCGGCGCGGTGGTGGATCTGACCATGCATTCGCAAGCATATGGGCATCACTATGACGCGAGCGTGATGGCGCGCGGACAGGAACCCTCGGACGCGTGGGAGCGCCGCTATCGGCACCGCGAAGAGTGCATCGCGCTCGCGACAAGGAGCCCCGACTGCAGCGACGCGGCGCAGCACTCCGCCAGGCCCGCCAACCCAGACCCCCTGAGCCCAGAGAAGGTCAGCAAGCGAGGATGGTAGAAGACTGCGTAGGAGTACGGGGTGGAGCTGAGGGCGCTGAAGAACAACGGCTTGGCAGGCGAGGAGCCGCTGCGAGTAGTCCCGCAGCGGCGGTCGAGCGAGCCGACGCACGTCGACCTGCCGATGCCCGAGGACGACGGCGGGTTCATCCCCGTTCTTGACGAGCCGGCCCAGGTGCCGCAGCCCAGCGAGCGGCGCCACAGCCGCAGCCCGCGCGGCCCAGCGAGGAGCGCGAGCAAGGAGACGTCGCCTCGGGAGTCTCACGCGATGAACTTCCCAGGAAGATCACCACTGCATCTCTGCTTCTGCCATCCCCCGTCCGCAGCGCGCAGGGGTCTGCTCCACCAACGACCCCGCCCAAACAACCCACCCCAGGGCCAGCCCATGGCAGCCCTGTCTTTGGCCCGTCAGGATACCCCATGATCGCAGACCTGCGTCAATATTTCATCAAGTCAATCATCTCCGAAGCCGCTCTGGCGCACCAAATCCTCGGATTTCGCCCGTAGCCGCAGAGGACCCATTCAATTTCCACATCAGTAAATGCCAAGTGCCCCATCTCAGGCCCCGGCAAGGCTAACTGGGGCGATCGCGGACCTGGATCGCCGGACGAGAGCGGGCAACCAGGGCCGGGGCGACCGACGGCGAGGAAATCTTCATCGAGTCGGAGGCGCGACATCGCGCGCAAAGAGTGAAGGATACCTAGCGGGACCTGATCAGACTCGATCGGGGGCCAGCCGCGCGTGGCGATAGACCCCGGACACTTTCACAAAACTCTACGCATGGCTGCAGGAAATAACACATCCGCACGAATCAATAGAGATGCGCATCAAGGGAAGGACCAACGACATTGAGATACAGCAGTGCGTGGGACAGGCATGTATGACCTCGCCCTTGCGGACTTGCGGGGAGCATGCGCCCTCGGGGGAGACGCCAGCGCGGGGTCCGGAGCGGCCAGACCGACTACGACGGCGGAGCCGCCTACGACGAGGCAAATCAACAAGTGGACGGAGATGACCGACAGGCTGATGCGAGTGACGAGGAGGCAGCTACTCGACGAGGCGGTCAACTGCGACAAGATCGACTACGATAAGATCGACAACGACACGAGCGAAGACTTTACTCGTAGCACGCGCCAGCCCCATCATATTTGTCCTTCACCATGGTGCGCCCGCCCATGGCAGCGTGTCCAACCGCAGTGCGGCAGCGTTTCACCAGCGTGCATGTGTTGGCACCGTTCGAAACTGATACATGGTTTTTGCCTAACAGTTTTTGCTGATAGGTTTCTAGTGGTATCCAAAGAACATCTTGACACCCCAGGGGGGTCTGGGCGGGAACCGGATGCGGGAACTGGACAAACCCGGCAGCCACAGGAATCCTTACGAATCCTTAGGAATTCTGAGGAATCCTTAGGAATCCATTCCCAGAACACCATTCCCAGGCCACATTTTGAATGCCCGGAGCCAACTGTAGGCCACTTCGTGTTCTTCGTCGTCCCAGAACACCATTCCCAGGCCACAGTTTGAATGCCCGGAGCCAACTGTGGGCCACTTCGTGTTCTTCGTCGTCCCAGAACACCAGTCCTGTGCCACATTTTGAATGCCCAGAGCCAACTGTAGGCCACTTCGTGTTCTTCGTCTTCCCAGAACACCATTCCCAGGCCACATTTTGAATGCCCGGAGCCAACTGTAGGACACTTCGTGTTCTTCGTCTTCCCAAAACACTATTACCAGGACACATGTTGAATGCCCGGAGCCAACTGTAGGCCCCTTAGTGTTATTCGTCTTCCCAGAACAGCAGTCCTGTGCTATATTTTGCATGCCCGAGCTGAGGCAGGCTGAAGCCGAGGCAGGCTGAGGCCGAGGCAGGCTGATGCTGAGACTGAGGCACGCCGAGGCAGGCTGAGGCTGAGGCTGAGGCAGGCTGAGGCTGAGGCAGGCTGAGGCCGAGGCTGACGCAGGCTGAGGCCGAGGCAGGCTGAGGCTGAGGCTGAGGCAGGCTGAGGCTGAGGCAGGCTGAGACTGAGGCTGAGGCAGGCTGAGGCTGAGGCTGAGGCTGATGCAGGCTGAGGCTGAGAGGCTGACGCTGAGGCTGAGGCAGACTGAGGCTGAGGCTGAGGCCGAGGCTGAGGCCAGCCGAGGCAGGCTGAGGCTGAGGCTGAAGCTGAGGCAGGCTGAGGCTGAGGCTGAGGCTGTGGCTGAGACTGAGGCTGAGGCAAGCTGCGGCTGAGGCCGAGGCTGAGGCTGAGGCTGATGCAGGCTGAGGCTGAGGCAGGCTGAGGCTGAGGCTGAGACAGGCTGAGGCTGAGACTGAGGCCGAGGCAGGCTGAGGCTGAGGCTGAGGCTGATGCTGAGGCAGGCTGAGGCTGAGACAGGCTGAGGCTGAGGCTGAGGCAGGCTGAGGCTGAGGCAGGCTCAGGCTGAGGCCGAGGCAGGGGAATCCTTCGGAATCCTTAGAATTCCTTCGGAATCCTTAGGAATCGCTAGGGATCCCTGATAATCAGGTTTCCTAAGGATTCCTATGGATTCCTAAGGATGCCTAAGGATGCCTTAGGAATCCCTAGGAATCCTTAGGATTCCATTGGATCCTAAGGCCGTTGCCACTGCGACTGTCATTGCGAATGCGACTGCGACTGCGACTGCGAGAACATCAGAATTCTACAACTGGATTCTCACCTGAATCTGAATGGGAATGCTTCCAAACATGCTTATACACCCGCTGTTAGGTTGCTTTGCCGGGATAATGTTTGTTCGTTCGCGATGGTGGTGCGCCCGCCCATGGCAGCAGCGTGTCCAACCACCGCCTGGAAAACGAAATAGAAGAAGCAATGTTGGCAGATCACCTGCTAGAGCGCGACGCTCTGCTGCTGCGACGACAGCAGCGCCCGCCTGTGGCGAGCCCCAGAGAACTGCATGCTCCTCCTCACCTCACGCCGGCGAGGAGGCGCATCCCTGGACCTGCATGGTTCCGCAGGCTATCGGCTCGAGGCATCTCAGCTTGATTTGACAGTGACGGGCGGCATGGAATCTCAAATGACGCAATCTCAGCCAGACTCGGCAGTGACTACCCAAAGTTTTGCACTCGGCCTGGATTAGTGACGACGCTGCTCCAGAGTGGCAAGCACGTGAGAGGGACGAAGAGATCTCGCAACTGTAGCACTTGTGGCCTTCATGCCATCATCCCTCACTGAAACGCTGCCCGATGGACTGGTGCTCGGAGTTCGCCCCCCGCTGTCTGAACACTCCACCAGGAGGGTCTGCCTGACCGCCTTCGCTGACTGGAAGTGGGTGCAGAGGGTGCGCGGCCCCTAGGGGAGGCACGCAGCCGCTGCGATGGTGCGCGGAAGATTGGTCCCAGCTTCCTTGAGAATTCTCGCGTTGTGTAAACATGATGTGGGGTATTCATCAGGCGGTGAAATATGATGTATCAGCCTCCAGCTGGCTGGCGACCGAAGTATTCATCAGCCTCCAGCTGGCTGGCTGGCGGCGATGAAAGTCTCGTCAGCGCGCAGCGGGGCCGCCCATGGCACCCTGCGATGCACCAGTTATTGTGTCCCGCCGGCCTGCCAGTGTCATGTCTGCTGTTGCGTCGTTCGCGATGGCACGCCCGCCCATGGCAGCGCGTCCAGCCGATGCGAGGCGCGGCGGGCCCTTCGTGAGCCCTCTGCCCATCGGGTGCGCCGCGCTGTGCGCCTGCACTTTCGGCATTGCTTGTAGAAAAAACTATTTCTCCTCCTCTTTCCCCTCCTCCTCCTCCTCCTCCTCCTCCTCCTCCTCCTCCTCCTCTTCCTCCTCCTCCTCCCCATCATCATCCGCGTTTCCCCCCAGCCTCCTCCTGAGGCTCTTGGAGCCGGAGGCTTGGCGCGCGCGGCCGTCAATGGCACCGCGTTTCCCTCCCTCCCCCCTCCCTCCTCCTCTTCTCCCGCCGCCTTCCCTTCCGCCCGCTCCTGCCCCGTCCGCCCCCTCCTCTGTCTCCGCCTGGCCTCCTGGCCAGGCCGACCCCCCTACTCGGCAGGTGGGGGGGTGGGAGAGGAATAATAATAATGGAGGAGGAAGGAAGAAGGAGAAGAACCTCCGCCTCCGCCTTATCTCCCTCCTCCCCCGGTGTACGTCGCGGCCGCCTCATGTTACAGAAATCTCCCAAAGAGGGGGGTCCTGTTACCTCCTCATGGGCCCTCGTTTGGGTCTTTTCCTAGAACGTGGGAAGCTCGTTTTCGCTACTCGTGGTGCACGAAACCCATGTTCAATCGGGAAGCGACTCTGGTTTTCAAATCTTCGTGTTCTGAAAGTCAGATTATGGTACGTTTGGAAAACAATGTCTTGGAAGGCGGAGCTGGCGTACATGCTGTTTTGCGAAGAGCGGACTCGTGCCATTCAGGGCTGGGGGTGTTCTCATCATCGTCTCGCGCGCCCCGAACCGTGTGTTGCTGGAAGCATATGGGGGTAGAAACCAATCTGCGAAACGGACGCGCGTGCGTTGTACGGACCCTTGGAGGAGGAGGAGGAGGAGGAGGAGGGGGAGGAGGGGGAAGCGTCCGCCCATAGGTCTCCGCTCATTGGTTTCCGCCCATGGGTATCCGCCACTGGGTCTCTGCCATAGGTCTTCGCCCATGGGTCACCGCAGCCTGGCTGTGCTGCACAGTAGATGCGCCGCCGCGACCTGCGCGGACAACCTAAGTGAAGGGAGGGGGGTCCGGCCCCCCTCTCTTCTCCTTCGGGCCCCTCCTCAGCGTGTCATTCTCCCCCCCCTGCTTTCGACCCAACGGCGCCCGCTCCGCATCCCACTCCTCCCTGCTCTTGCGGGCCAGCCATCTTGGCTCAGGATGTCAGCTGTGCTTAGCGCCCGCTTGGGGCACCTTCTGGCCGCACACTGCGTCCTCGACTCGAGCTCGGATGGCTCCGGGCGCCTCGCGCTCACAGCCGGTGGCATCGCGCCAGTCCTTCGAGACCTCGGCAGTCTCCGAGTGGTGCCGCGCTCCCCAGGGAAGGGAGACTCCCCTGGACATCGTTCCTGGACGGGCGGGCGAGGACACGCGAAACGTTGAGATTCCTCCAGCCGCCGACGGGTGCCATGGCAGCACTGGGTCCCCCAGATGGACACCATCGTGGCCTGCGAAACCCGAGAAAGGGGGACTGTGTACATCATGAGAGAAGGATGCGGGGCAGGTGCGGCTATGCGACTTCACCGTCAAAGCGCTTCGCTTGCCCAACCCTCCCCAAGAACTACGGGAACTAACCCGGAGTGATGAGTTCCTGGGATGGCGGTCCGCGACTGATCACGATGTGAGGATTGTACGCATGGTCGCACCAATTCTTAATGGCCCCTTATGTGATGACTGCCTTACGCGACAATGGTTGCCCGGCAACGGCTGTAAGGCCGTTGTTTTGCCCGGCGCGAGTGTGACTGGCTGCACCGGCGTGTGCCTGTGCGGGCGGAGTCCACAATCTGTACTCGCAGGCGTCTCAAACTGGGTCTGCACATAGGAGGTGGCACAAAATGTCGCCCGCCAGGGGCCACCTGGTTGTGAATGTCGTTTTTTCCTCCCGCCTCCACGGCCTATAAATGACCGGGTCGGAAAAAGGGTGGAAATGGGACGCTGGAACAATTCGTCAGCCTGGCCCGTAATGATTGCCAACAAGATAAATAGCGTTGACAAGGTAGAAGCACAAGGAGGCCAAAAATACAAAACCATGCCAGATGGTCAGATGGAATTCGAGCCGATCCAATACGAAGAATACGATGCCGCTCGAATAGATGACGCCGCCCAGGATGCTGCCAAACACTGCAGGCATCGGGAACAACCTGTAGATTGTCGGCGCGACGGCGAATACAGCCCAACCCATGACCAAATAACGCACTATGTCCAGCTTATCGGCCCAGGACCAGGCAGCACTCGCACCCTCTCTACACCTCGGAAGAGCAACAACCATAGGGGCCGCAAGGCTGTGCCCCCCATGGGAAAGGATGATAGGGAAAAGGGAAGGGTTAGATACTCGTTCTGGCGAGCTCCACACATGCGTCGGTGCTGCGCCGAACGTCCGTCGACTTGAGTCGAAGTCGAGTCAAGATATAATGTGGAACCGAAACCGAGGGAAAGTCGGGCACATCCGTTTCGTGGGCCCCCAGGAAAAGATCCCCCAAAACGACCATGTCGAAGAGGGGGGTCAGGTGGGGAGGAAGGGAAGGACAGCCGAGGATGCCAACTCTGACAATTTCCTCCTGCGCCCGTGATTACCGCCAACCGCACAGGGAGACCAGCTCCGCGCAGACGCCGATGCAGCCCAGGACGCACACAAACGCTAGGGTCCACCAGGCGTCGATCTGCAGGCACATGGGGGCGTACGCGCCGACGATCATGGAGTTGATGCCGATCTTGTCGAGGCTGTACAATACCTTGGGAGGCAACTCCTCGGAGGTCTTCGCGTGAAACGTCACAAGGCACTAGTCCCGATTGGGGGGCCAATGGGCCCGATCAAACAAGGGTTGGAACTCGATTCAGCGGGATTGACAGGGTATAAGAAACCAACTGCCCCTGATAATAACATCCTCGGGGTGAGAAAATTCGGGATCCGGGAGATAATCAATCCCAGCAAGTCGAGCGAAGGATGCCTGACGAGGAACACGGAGGTAGTCATGGTCGTCGTCGCAAGAAGACGGCGACGACAACGACGTCGACCTAGCCCTGCCACACATATGATAATAAAGGGGGGCAGAAAGGACAGACAAGGGGAGGAGAGGAGAAGAGGTGGGAGAGGAGAGAGGCCCAAGGACAAATTCTTCCCCCGCTCAAAAACTGGAGGACATCTGCGTGTGAACCATTATTTTCGGCGTTTTCCACATCACATGTGTAGGAGCTTATGGTGGCGCGTTCCCAATGATACCAGAGAGTGCCCGGGATGAGAGAAGTTCGGAGAGGGGGGGGGGCCAGGGGGGAAAAAGGGAGAGAGAGCAGCGGTAATAGAAATAGAAAATCGGCTATTCTAGTAGTGCTAGCGGTAGTAGTAGTAGTAGTAGTAGTAGTAGTAGTAGTAGTAGCAGTAGTAGTAGTAGTAATAGTAGTAGTAGCAGTAGTAGTGGCAGTAGTAGTCGTAGTAGTAGTCGTAGTAGTCGTAGTAGTAGTAGTAGTAGTAGTAGTAGTAGTAGTAGTAGTAGTAGTAGTAGTAGTAGTAGTAGTAGTCGTAGTAGTAGTAGTAGTAGTAGTAGTAGTAGTAGTAGTAGTAGTAGTAGTAGTAGTAGTAGTAGTAGTAGTAGTAGTAGTAGTAGTAGTAGTAGTTGCAGTAGTGGTAGTAGCAAGGGTAATATTAGTAGTCGTAGTCGTCGCGGCAGTAGTCGTATTAGTAGTAGCCGTCGTCGTCGTCGTCGTAGTAGTAGTAGTAGCAGTAACGAACATAGTGATACCCGTGCTCTTAGCAATAGTAATACTAATAAAAGCTGCAAGTGTTGAAACACTGGTGGCAATACTAATCGTAGTAGTAGTCGCTGCAGTAGAATATATTAGTAACGGTAGTAGTAGCAATAATAGTTCTAGTAGTAGAACTTGTAGTCACAGTAGTAGTAGTTGTGGTAGATTTCGTTTATTGCTAGTAGTAAAAGTAGTAGTAGTAGTAATAGTAGTCGTAGTCGTAGTAGTAGTAGTAGTAGTAGTAGTAGTAATAGTAGTAGTAGTAGTAGTAATAGTAATAGTAGTAGTAGTAGAAATAGTCGCACGAGTAGTAGTAGTAGTAGTAGTAGTAGTAGTAGTAGTAGTAGTAGTAGAAGTAGTAGTAGTACTAGTAGTAGTAGTAGTAGTAGTAGTAGTAGTAGTAATGGTAGTGGTAGTAGTAGTACTAGTAGTAGTAGTAGTAGTAGTAGTAGTAGTAGTAGTAGTAGTAGTAGTCGTAGTGTTAGTAGTAATAGCCGCGGTAGTAATCAGAGTCGTAGTAGCCGCCACAATCGTAACAATAGGAGTAGGAACAGAAGCGGTGGTAATAGTAATGGCACAACAAATACTAGAAGTAGTATTCGTAGTCGTAGTAGTAGTCGTAGTTAAAGTAGTACTGGTGGAATGGGACAAACATAATGGGGGTGTTCGAGGGATTGGTCGTAGTCGTAGTCGTAGTCGTAGCCGTGGTCGTAGTAGTCGTAGTCGTCGTCGCATTCGTCGTGAAAGTAGTCGTATGTATAGTAGTAGTAGTAGTAGTAGTAGTAATAGTAGTAGTGGTAGTAGTAGCACTAGTATTCGTAATAGTACCAGTCGTAGTAGTAGCTGCTGTTGTTGGCATACCAGTAGTAGGCATCGTAGCAGTAGTAGTAGTAGTAGTAGTAGTAGTAGTAGTAGTAGTAACACTAATGATAAGAACGGCATCGCTAGTAGTAGTAGTAGTAGTAGTAGTAGTAGTAGTAGCAGTCGTCGTATTAATAGTAATAGCCAGTTGAAGTTGTGGTAGTAGTAGCACTCGAAGAAGTAATCAACATAGTAAGAGCAGCAGTAGTGGTCGTGGTAGCAGTAATAGTAGTAGTCGCTGTCGTCGTAGCAGTCGTAGCCCTAGTAGTAGGAGTATAGTGATAGTAGTGGTGGCATTCGTAGTCGTAATACCAAAAGAGAGCGTGGTGCTAGCCGTAGTAGAAGTAGTCGTAGCAGTAGTAGTAGTAGTAGTAGTAGTAGTAGTAGTAGTAGTAGTAATAGTAGTAAGTAGTAGTAATAGTAGTAGTAGTAAGAGTAGTAGTGATCTAACAAATAAATGGTGGTCGTTGAAGGAGTAGGCGTAGTCGCAGTCGTAGTCCTACATATAGTCGTAGTAGTCGCAGTAGCCGTAGTAGCCGTAGTAGTCGTAGTAGTCGTAATAGTCGTAGTCGTGAGGGTAGCAGTAGTAGCCGTAGTAGTAGTAGTAGTAGTAGTAGTAGTAGTAGTAGTAGAAGTAGTAGTAGTAGTAGTAGTAGTAGTAGTAGTGGTAGTAGTAGTCGTAGTAATAGTAGTCGTAGCAGTAGTCGTAGTAGTAGTAGTAGTAGTAGTAGCAGCAGCAGTAGTAGTAGTAGTAGTAGTACTAGTAGTAGTAGTTGTAGTCGTAGTAGTAGTCGTAGTAGTAGTAGTAGTAGTAGTAGTAGTAGTAGTAGTAGTCGTACTAATGGACATCGCAAAAGCAGTGAACATGCAAGAAGTAGCAGCGGTTGCCTAGTAGGTGACGACGCGCCCGTCCGCGTAGTCCCTAGTAGTGAACCGTTCCTCTGATGATGTTTCGCTGTCGTTTGCATTAGTTTGCATCGTCTTGTGTGCTTTGGAAGCTTATGCGGCCCATGTCGGGCCCCATAATGAACATTTGCAATCCAGGTGTTCCATTTGCTTTCTGGGTTTAAACTGGTCCCCGTCCCTCTAATCGGGCATGATGGAACCGAACGCCCTGTCCGTCCGGGCACCCCGTTGTCGAAGGTGGAGGATGATGAGTTGGAGCAGGGTGGTGATGATGGTGATGCTGATGTTGTTGTGGTGATGATGATGGTAATGGTGGTCACGATGAGGGTTGGGATGATGCTCCTGATGATGATGATGATGATGATGATGATGATGATGCTGTTGATGATGATGACGATGATGCTGCTGATGATGATGATGATGATGATGATCACGATGCTGACGACTAGGAGGAGGTGATGACGATGATGCTGGTGACTTTTGGGCTCTCTTGGGAGTGCTCTTGGAGCCTTCCTACAGTTTCTCTGGGGGTCTTGGTCCGTCTGGAAGCCCATTGGGGCGTTTCGGGGCGATCTGTCGCAACATGGGGCACTCTTGAATCGTCTTCGGGGCCTCTTGGTGTCCTCGTCGTCCGTTTGGGGGTTGCTTGAGCTTGAAAAAAAAGCACGCGACAAGCCGCGACGCGCCCTAGGAACTACGCGGGGAGCCCCGACGGATTTAGTGATTTGGGTTCGGGCCCCTTGAAGAATCTTCTGGATGGAATTTTCGTTGGAATTCCTGAGGGTTCTTAGGGATCCGTAGGGATTGCTGAGGATCCCTAGGGATTCCGATGGATTCCTAGGGGTCGTAGGGATTCGTACGGATGTCAGGCAGTCCTAAGGATTCCTAGGGAGTCGTAGGGATTCGTCGGGATTCCGAGGTAGTGAATCCCTTAGGAATCCTTGCACATCGAAGGGATTTGTAAAGGTTCTGAAAGATTTCACTAGGGACCCAGACGGGCGAGGCGTTCGGTTTGCGCAATGAGTCTTAAGGATTCGCTAGGGATTCTCAAGGATTCGTAGAGATCCCTAGGGATTCCTGGGATTTCCTAGGGAGTCGTACGGAGTCGTAGGGCTTCCTAGGGAGCTGTAGGGATTCCTAAGGATTCCTAGGTATCCCTGGGAATTCCTGAGGATTCCTAGGGAGTCGCAAGGATCCCGAGGGATTCCTAAGAATTCCTAGGGAGTCTTAAGGATTCGTAGGGATTCCTAAACAGATTCCTAAGGATTCCTATGGTGTCCTAGGGATCCCTAGGGATTCCCAGGGAGTCGTAGGAATTCGCCGGGAATCCTAGAGATTCCAAGGGATTCGTAAGGAGTCGTAGGGATTCCTAGGTAGTGAATCCCTTAGGAAGCCTTGCGAATCGTACGGATCTCTAGGGGTTCCTCAGGATTTCACTAAGGACCCCGACGGACAAGGCGTTCGGATTGCGCAAGGAGTCTTACGGATTCGCACGGGATTCCTAAGGATTCGTAGGGATTCCTAGGCATTCCTAGGGAGTCGTAGGAAGTCATAGGGGTTCCTAGGGATTTCTAAGGTATGGATTCCTATGGATTCCTAGAGACCCCTCGGGAGTCGTAGTGATTCGCAGGAATTCCTAAGGATTCCTAGGGAGTCCGAGGGACTACTAACGATTCCTGGGGAGCCCTTGGGAGTCGCACGGATTCCTAAGGATTCCAAAGGAGTCCTACGGATTCCGGAGCATTCCTGAGGATTCCGAAGGATTCCTAGGTAGTGGAATCCTCAGGAACCCTTGCAACTCGCAAGGATTCGTAAGGGTTCCTGAGGATTTCACTCGAGACACAGACGGGCAAAGCGTTCGGTCTGGGCAAGGAGCCTTAAGGATTCGTACATATTCGTATGGAATTCTACGGATTCCTTTGGATTTCTAGGGAGTCGTAAGGCTTCCTAGAATTCCCATGGATTCGTAGGGAGTCCTAGGGATTCCTACGGATTGCTAGGGACTCCTACGGATTCTGTTTGAAGGATTTGCAAGGCTTTGCCAATCGTGAGGATGTGTAGGGGTTCCTGAGAATTTCACTAGGGACCCGGACGGGCAAGGCGCTCGGTTTGCGCAAGGAGTCTTAAGGCTTCGCATGGGCTTCCTGAGGATTCGTAGGGAATCCTCAAGATTCATAGGAGTCGTACGGAGTCGTAGGGGTTCCTAGAGAGTCGTAGGGATTCCGATGGACTCCTAGGGATTCCGAGGGATTTCAAAGGATTCCTATGGATTCCTTGGGGGTCGTAGAGATTCCGAAGGGTTCTTGGGGAGTCCTAGGGATTTCAAGGGAGTCCTAGGGAACGTAGGGATTCCTAGGGAGTCGTAGGGAGTCGCAGGGGTTTCTAAGGGGTCCTCAGGATTCCTTGGGATTCCTAGGCATTCGTAGGGATTCGTAGGGATTCCTACGGATTCCTTTGCATTCCTACTCCTAGGTTGCGAAATCCTCAGGAACCTTTTGCACATCGAATAGATTTGTAGGGGTTCCTAAAGATTCTCAAGCATTCCTGGGGATTCCTGTGGAATCCCATGGATTCCTAGACATTCCTGAGGATTCCAAGAGGATTCCCGGGGAATTGAGTCCTTAGGAGTCTTTGCAAATCGTGAGGATCTGTACGGTTTCCGAAGGATTTCACTAAGGACCTGGACGGGCAAGGCGCTCCGTTTGGGCAAGGAGTCTTAAGGATCCTACGGATTCCTACGGAGTCGTCTGGATTCGCAGGGGTCCCTTAGGATTCCCTGGGATTCCTAGGTTTCGTAGGGACTCCTAAAAATTCCCAAGGATCTCGAAATATTCCTAAGGATTCTTCGGGATTCGTAAGGATGTTGTAGAAATCCTTGCAAATCGGGAAGATTGGTCAGGGTTCCGAAGGATTTCGCTAGGGACCAGGACGGGCAAGGCGTTCGGTTTGCGCAAAGAGTCTTAAGGATTCGTAAGGCATTCATAAAAATTAGCCTGACGAGGGACCCAACCATATACAGGTGTGAGTACCGCAATAGTGATTCACTTTTTCGGTGGCGATCCCTATGAGGCAACGAACCGTGCTAGGGGTGTGCCGACATGAGTGGCGTGGTACACAACGCGAACGAAAACGATTGATCTGAGTACGTAGGGAGACTGAGCGCGGGTGAATCTGCGCGCGTGCGTCTGACTGTGAATGAATCTGCGTGCGAACGAGTCTACGTGCATGAATGCGAATATGACAAAGCGTGGCGCAATTGTGTATGAATGTCAATAGTTTGACAATGTCTGCCTCTGAGTACTCGTGACGCTGGGCGTGGCCGCCGCAAGGAGCTTCCCCGGGACTCCCCGACGGCATCGCCCGCGCGCCGCGACGCCAATGTCGGCGCGCCCACCGGCGAGGATCGCGCCCGCTTCCTCCCCTTCCTTTACTCCCTCTTTGCCCGCGCACTCAAAAGTCCAAGGTTGCGGGCGCAGCGCAGCGCGGAGTCCCCGCGACGCGCGCAGGTCGCCCCGGAGGGGTCCCAGCGACGCGCGCGGGTCGTCCACTGCGCGGAGCAAAAAGAGCTAGCTGGCTGGCTGATAGCGGGCAAGGCTCTTGCCGCTGGGCAGAGAGACGACGGGACGCATGCGGGCACACCCACTGGGACCTTCGGTGGAGCTCCCTATGGGGCCACGAAACGTGTGAGGGGTGTGCCGGGACGCATGCGGGCACACCCACTGGGACCTTCGGTGGAGCTCCCTATGGGGCCACGAAACGTGTGAGGGGTGTGCCGAAATGGGTGTGCGGGACGCATGCGGGCACACCCACTGGGACCTTCGGTGGAGCTCCCTATGGGGCCACGAAACGTGTGAGGGGTGTGCCGAAATGGGTGTGCGGGACGCATGCGGGCACACCCACTGGGACCTTCGGTGGAGCTCCCTATGGGGCCACGAAACGTGTGAGGGGTGTGCCGAAATGGGTGTGCGGGACGCATGCGGGCACACCCACTGGGACCTTCGGTGGAGCTCCCTATGGGGCCACGAAACGTGTGAGGGGTGTGCCGAAATGGTGTGGGACGCATGCGGGCACACCCACTGGGACCTTCGGTGGAGCTCCCTATGGGGCCACGAAACGTGTGAGGGGTGTGCCGAAATGGGTGTGCGGGACGCATGCGGGCACACCCACTGGGACCTTCGGTGGAGCTCCCTATGGGGCCACGAAACGTGTGAGGGGTGTGCCGAAATGGGTGTGCGGGACGCATGCGGGCACACCCACTGGGACCTTCGGTGGAGCTCCCTATGGGGCCACGAAACGTGTGAGGGGTGTGCCGAAATGGGTGTGCGGGACGCATGCGGGCACACCCACTGGGACCTTCGGTGGAGCTCCCTATGGGGCCACGAAACGTGTGAGGGGTGTGCCGAAATGGTGTGCGGGACGCATGCGGGGGACCTTCGGTGGAGCTCCCTATGGGGCCACGGAACGTGTGAAGGGTGTGCCGAAATGGGTGTGCGGGACGCATGCGGGCACACCCACTGGGACCTTCGGTGGAGCTCCCTATGGGGCCACGAAACGTGTGAGGGGTGTGCCGAAATGTGTGTGCGGGACGCATGCGGGCACACCCACTGGGACCTTCGGTGGAGCTCCCTATGGGGCCACGAAACGTGTGAGGGGTGTGCCGAAATGGGTGTGCGGGACGCATGCGGGCACACCCACTGGGACCTTCGGTGGAGCTCCCTATGGGGCCACGAAACGTGTGAGGGGTGTGCCGAAATGGGTGATGACGATGATGATGAAGATGGGAGGAGGGAGGGGGCAGCGGGAAGGAAGGAAGGAAGGAGAACGCGGGGCACCGTCACTTCAAAACGAGGACCCAACACCACAGGATGGTTGGGAAAAATATTCGTAGGGATTCGTAGGGGTCCCTAGGAGTCGTAAGGCTTCGTAAGGATTCCTATGGAGTCGTAAAAAGTCCTAGGGGGTCCTACTCCTTAGGACCCCGCGCAAACCGTAAGGATTCGCAAAGGAACCGAAGGATTTCACTAGGGACCCGGACGGGCAAGGCGTTCGGCTTGCGTACAGAGTCTTAAGGATTCGCACGGGAGTCCTAAGGACTCGTAGGGATTCCGAATGATTCCTAGGGAGTCGTACGGAGTCGCAGGGATTCCTAAGGATTCCTTAGGTGTCGTAGGGAATCCGATGGATTCCGAAGGAGTCGTAGGGCGTCGCAGGGATTCCTAAGGATTCCTGGGGAGTCGTACAGATTCGCATGGATTCCTAAGGATTCCCAAGGATTCCCAGGGAGTCGTACGGAATGCTCAGGATGTGTATGGATTTGCATGGATTTCTCAAGATTCCGACGGATTCCGAAGCATTCCTAAGGAATCATATGGATTCCTAGGCAATGAAATCTTAGGGCCATCCGCCAAATGCCGATGCAGAAACAATCGAACCTCCCAGGAGTGGCATCCCAAAGAACCTCTGCCTGGCTCCAGTCCCAGGACAGGAGGTGGTAGAACGCCGACAGATTCAGCATCGCAACGAGCCCGACGCCGAAGGCGAGGTAGCCTGCTGTCTCACTGAGGGGGTCCCCGGCCGCAGTCGACATGATGACCAGAGAGCACAGGCCCGGCCACGACAGCCCCGCCCCCAAGAAGTTCACTACGCGGTCGGCCAGTAGCTCCCTTCGGGTGTAGGGGCGCCTCGGCAGGAATCAACAGCATCGAACAAGCGAATCGGATCGAACCGGCATGCGCATCGGACCGAGCTGCATCGCCACGGAGCCGACATAGATCCAGATCGGCCGCGTCAGGACGCACAGCTAAACCATGCATTGAGCAGGGACCGCCCGTTCCGGCATTTCTTTAGTCCTACCACGAAATGTTCTTTGAACCCCAAAATGTTCTAAGAACAAAAACAATGTTCTTAGAACACAAACCCGATGTGTCAAAACAAGACAGTCCCAGCCAGAAATGCTCTAAGAACATCTCGTGGAAGACACAACAGGTTCTTAGAACATTGTTTGGTAGGGCTATAGGCACGCCGGGACGCTTCGCCACTGCTTGAATGCATCATGCAAGCATCGGGACGCACCGGATCGTGGAACATGGGCATCGGACAGGGTCGAGCTGGACAGCGGATTGACGGGCCTCCTGCGGGTGGTTCTCGGACCAGAGCTCGGGCCTCCAACGGCCGGGCGAGGCTGGAAAAACGGCTCTCGGCGAAGCGCAGCTGCTGGAGAGCAGCCCAGGGCGGAAGAGCCTCCGAGGGCCAACAAGACCGTCGCAGACGACAGGAGACTTCAAACCATCGGTCCGCGGACCCCATCCCAGGGGTCCACCCTGCACAGCTTCTCACTGTGGATCGAGTCTTGATGGTTTGAGCATTGATATTGAGTCGGATTGATCGGAAGTAAACTTAGGTCGGGCATATCCTCCTACAGGCGGAAAGTGGAAGACAAATGGAAAAAACTCAACAAAAACAAAAAAACAAAAAATGCGCCCAAATAATCAAAACATCGTCCCCGGATGATTGTTTAAATTATCTTTGAAAATTCCTCCTGTAGAAGGACGGGCCCGACCAAGAATTGAGGAGGGTGACGAGAAGTACACGCAGATCCACGGCGCTGTAGGGAACAGTGGGTATCAGCTCGGGGATGTTAACATAGGGAACCGAACTCTATACACCGACGCTTTTCCCGACCCTGCGCTGAAATTCGGACAGGAGCGCGGATTCTGGTGTATACGGGATCCTGGTGTATACATTTTTCGTTGCTTCCCCGAGAAAACGGGAAAAAAAAATACACCACACCAGCCCGACGTCGTCCCCGACCCTCGAAAAGTCCTCGGATTGAAAAGCCGCCCGCCACTGGTAATGTATACGCTCCAGTTTCCGAGAACAAAACCCCCTGTAGACGTGGATTCGTGAAACCGACCTCGGGCCCAAACCTGGCGGGCGCAAGCCTGAAAAATGACGGCCGCGGCGCCCTCTCGAGAACAGCAAACGGACAATTGACTAATCGACGAGTCCGGGTGGGGGTTCGATGCAAGGTCGGCGCTTCCTCGTCGATCACCAGACGCTGATCGACGCGAGTGCGCTCTGGAGAAGATATTCCGAATGCAAGGCTCCCTTGGTTTGCTACGGCCGCACCTAGGACATAATAGCATGTGCTTGTAAAAAACTGAAAGCCTCCTCTGGTCAAACTGACGAAGACTCGATCGAGGGCGAAACCCAGCAGACACGAAGATCATTTGGACACCCTCCCCGAACCGACCTCGACGTTACACCTCGGGCCGACCGCACCGAAAAGAAGAAGAAGAACAACAAAAACATAAACATGAATTTTTGGCGCTCCGCGCGGATATTTTTGGATCTGCGCCAGAACCCCCTCCTTGGCGCGCGGAGCGCGCCAGGGGCGGCGCCGGAGGCGCCGCCGGGGGGGCCCGGCGCGGATCCAAGAACTCCGCGCGAAGCGCCAACAATTTATGCTTGTGGTGTTTGTTCTCTCTTCTTCGACCGAAAAATCCCGACAGCGAGCCGCATCGATCGGAATCGAATCCGACCCCACCTCGGGGGCAACCAAGAGGTACCGATACCGCTACTTCCCGGACCGCTCCCAGGGTGCGTTCTGACCAGGATTTCGAGGCGAATCCAGCGGTGGCGACGACAGAGGCCCAGGATGCCCAAAAAGAGGGAAACGAGGAAAGGGTAGAGGTATGGGTACCTTTTCCTCCTCTGAACCTCGGGGGCTTGTACCACTGCAGCGCGAACCCTACCCCTAACCCCCTCAGAAGTCGTAGGGGTAGGGGTAGGGTTCGCAGGTGGCCCCCTACGAAGAATCCCGACATCGAGCCGCATCGATCGGAATCGAATCCGACCCCACCTCGGGGGCTTGTACCACTGCAGCGCGGCGCTGAGCGGCTCGCCCGCCACCAGCAGCCGCGGCCGCGACCTGCGCGCTCCGGTCTCCTCGGGGCCGCCCGGCTCGTGGCCCGGGGCCGAGGGCGCGGCGCTGGCGTCGCTGTCGCTCAGGGAGAGCGAGGAGGAACCTTTGAGCAGGGACCGACCGTCCCGGCATTCCTATAGTCCGACCAGACCACGAAATGTTCTTAGACCCCAAAAATGTTCTAAGAACAAAAACAAGGTTCTTAGAACATAAGCCCGATGTGTCAAAACAAGACAGTCTCAGCCAGAAATGCTCCAAGAAAATTTGGTGGAAACCACAAAAGGTTCTCAGAACATTGTTTGGTAGGGCTATAGTAGAGCTATGGGCGAGCCAGGACGCTTCGCCACTGCTTGAAGCCTCGGGCCCTCGCAAGCGGAGGCGCTCCCACACCTCTTCCCCAAAGACCCCCTCCCGTCGCACAAAAAAAACGACGGAGCTTGTTGGATTATGAGAGCAAGCTTCCGACCCGCCCAACGTGCATACCACGGCCGCAATTTCCACAGGTTCACCGGTGGTTATGCGGGGATCCCTTCGTGAACCGCCACATACCGATTCCGCCAGATCCCCAAGACCACCGGTGGTCCCGCGGGAATCCTTTTGAATGCTGCCATCTACCGCGGCCGGCAGATCCCCAGGACCACTAGTGGTCCAACGGGGATCCCTTTGTGGGCCGCCACACAGTAAAACAAAACATATCAGAGCACAGCACAACCAACATGATACTATCGGGACACGACATAAGATAGCATACTAGGTTTGCGGACAATCGTATATGGGATATAAGGCCTACCACATCAGCGCAGATCTCCATGTAGTATAATGAGATGCTACAATACATAAAAATATCATAGCACTACGCGACCAATGGTGTAAAATAACTCTGAAGCCGGATAACTAGCACATGCAATAACATAGCATAACGAAACATGACCGTTCGGAGCATGACCCTACGTAAAACGATATAACCACAAACGGTAGCCGAATCTAGCCCAATACACTGTGAGGTAACAATAAAAAAAGAGTCCAGAACAGAGCATACCTGAATTGGTAACGTATCTAACGTGAAAAGCGTCACGACGTCACGCTGGCCCGTCGAGAACAGAACAGAACAGAAAATAATCATCCGACCCCTGCTTGCCGAGGGTGCAAAGGCGTGTTTGACGATTGGCTGTCCACCTCTTCCCTTTCCCCCTCCCGTGGGGTGTGCAATCCGATTGGAGGGGGGTTACCCGGGTGGGGGTCCCAAGGTGGAGCCCAGGAGGAGGGGTGGCGTCTGGGCTCCTCAAAGCTGCCTCGGGGTCTCCAGAGACTCCATTTCTACACTTCATAGCCCCGAAGATGCCACAGACTTCATTGAAGCCTGATCGAGCTATGTCTGCTTCATCGCGGTAATGATAAACTTTCTTAGTAAGCGTGGGTCTGGGTATGAGCGGGTCTGAGGATGACCGGCTGAATATGAGCAAGTCTGAAAGGGAGTGTGCCCTGCTGCTGAGTGAGTCTGAGGTCTGACTGAGTATAAAGGGTCTGAGCATGCATGGGTCAAATTGTGAGTGGGTATGAATGTGAGTGAATCGACGTGGGAATAACTAGATATTAGTGGGTCTCACGAGTTGAAGGGGAGGAACAGGAGGAGGAGGAGGAGGGCGGAAGGAGTTGAAGGCGGAAACATCACACAAATAGCAAGAACACACTTGTTGAATATGGAAGAATCACGGCAACATTTTTGTTGTTTTGCCATGTTTGGCCTCTGGGGGGCCTTGCTGGGCCGCAGGGCCGTCAGGAAACGATTCGGGATGCAATGCCGACCTCGTGAAAGCGGTCTAGACATATGGGGGTCTGCTGTCTGAAAAAAAAAACAAAAAAAAAAACGTCGGAGATCTTCGTTGTCAGACCCGCATGGAGACGCGAAGAACTATTTTTTGTTCTTAGCGTCGGTGCCCCTGTCAGCTCAGGTCCACGTTTGTGGCGTCCTCAGAACCCTGCGACGAGCTGCCAGCCGAAACGAAGTGCGCCTGGGTACCACACTCGAGCTCGCTGAACCGCTGGCCCGATGCGCCCAGACGAGGGTCCAATGACTGCGCGAGCCCCGCCATGTGAGGTCCGCAGGGTGGCAGGCGCGAGCTGCCTTGAGGGCTTGGGCCAGAACATAACTCGGAGGTGGACGGGGGTGAGATCGACGTGGGACGGAGAACCCCCCACTGGGAAACCGGCCTCGGTTTCGGACTCGTGCCGCGCGCCCGGGCGGGGCGAAGCTGTGGGAGGGCGACAGGATGAGCCCTCCCCCGGGCTAAGGCACAGCGGGGACGGGAGTCCGCGGTGTCTCGCGGTGTCTCCATTGGTGTCCCGATGGTGTCCTGGTCGTACGGTGTCCCGCCGTGGTGTCCCGATAACGTCCCGTGGTGTCCCGTGGTGTCCCGCGGTGGCCCGTGATGGTGTTCCGTGGTGTCCAACCGATGGTGTCCCGTGGTGTCCCATAGTGTCCCGTGGTGTCCCGCGGTGTCTCGTGGTATCCCGTGAGATCGATGGTGAGATCGATGATGGAATCGACAGTGAGATCGATAGATATGTGGATAGTGAGATCGATCGTGCGACCGTTCGTGAGATCGATGGTGATATCAATAGTGGAATCGATAGTGAGATCGATAGGGGGATCGATAGGGAGAGATCGGTAGCGAGATCGATAATGGAATCGATCGTGAGATCGACGAAGAGATCGACAGTAAGATCGATAGTGTGATCGATAGTGAGGTCGATTGTGAGGTCGATTGTGAGATCGATAGTGAGATCCATCGTGAGATATATTGTAAGAAGGACCTTGAGAGCGATTGTAAGATCGGTCGTGTAATCGAACGTGAGGTCGATTGAGTGAGACGTTGGTTCCTCCCCCAAAGATGACCTCCTTATCACCCGAAGGGTGGTCGTATAGGTAGGGTGTTAGGGTCGTAGGGTCTAGGGCCATCAGGTGCTGGGGTCTGAGAGGTATAGGAATTTAGTGTCTCGGGGCCTTAGTGTCGCGGGGTCCTGGGGTCTGCGTCCTTTCGGCCAGAATTCCTCAGGGTCCTGGGGTGGTAAGATCGAAGGCCTTCCGATGCTAGAGTCTCAGGGTCCCAGAGGTGTAAGGGCTCAGGAACTAGGGATCGCAGGGTCTTGGGGCCCTCGAGCCATGCGGTCAAACGCTCTGAAATGCTTAGAGCATTTGGGTCTTAAATGCTTCGGGGATTAGGGTCGGAAGGTCTCGCGACATAAAGGCATTTGGTCTTCGGTCTCAGGGCCTGTGGATTTGAGGGCCTTAGGACCTTAGGGACCCAGGACCACAATAGATTGGCGTTTTAGCGTCTCAGGGTATTCGAGTATTGGGGTCGTATGGTCCTCGGGTCTAAGTGCAATCGGGGGTCTAAGGTGTAGGGTACGTTTAGGGGATTAGGGTGAAGGCTCTTAGCGTCTTAGAGTCTTAGAGTCTTTGGGTGTCAGAGTGTTGAGCCCTGGGGTCTACTGCCAAGGGCATAGGATGTAGCGTCTCGGTACCAGGTTCTAGGACTTACGGTTTATGGTGCAAGGTGCAGTGGGTAAGGTCGAGGGTCGGTGGTGACTATTTCCTAAGGGCGGTGGCTGTTTCCGTGAGCCGACATCGAGTGGAGGGGGGGTTTTCGGGATGGGGAGGCAAAAAGGTAGGGGTGGGGGAGCTTCCAGAGGCCGGAAGGCGAAAGGGGGGAGGGAGGGGGGGAGGCTTCGGGCGGGAGCCAAAGGGCGGAGGGGGGGTACCTTCTGTGCGGGGGCACAAAGGGGGGCGAGGGAGGGCTTCGGGCGGGGTGGGTCCAAGGGAGGGATGGTGGGGGGAAGCTTCGGAGGGGCAGGGGGAAGGTAGGGAAGGGGGGGTTCGGACCAGGGAGCCACAAGGGGAGAGGGGGTGTCTTCCATTGGGCGACAACAAGTGGGAGGGGGGCAGGACTTGCGGCGGCGGGGAAGGGTCCAGGGGCGTAGCTAGGGGGGGTATCCACCCCCTCTGCTCCCGCCCTGTGGGTCTTCAGGTCTTCAGGTCTTAAGGGAATTACAGGAGTCTGCCAGCATTTGAGCATCCGAGTATTACTATCTTAAGGTGTGGGGGTCTTCGAGTTTGAGGGTATGACCGATCTCAGGGTCGTAGGTATTAAGTCGTCCAGGGTCTGAGTAGGGTCTTGGAGTACCAGGGTCCCAGGACTTTCGGGTCTTAGGTCCTTTTGGAATCTTGGTCATACATCTGGTCCTAGAACGGTCCTAGAATACTAGGGCGCTTGGGCCTGAGGCCAGTCGGTCTTGTGGCCTTCGGGTCATTGGGCCTTTGGGCGGCATCAGGTCCTTATGGTTTTAAGCATCAAGGACATTAGGGTATTGGGCTCTTGGGCCTTTAGTGCCTCCCGGCGTAAGGGTCCCAGGATCTTACGGTCGTATGGCCTGGGGATAATCGGAAATGTGGGTGATGATGTCCGCTGGGGCTTTGCGTATTCGGGCCTTGGTGCCAGTTTCGCACTGCCTTAGTGTCTAAGTGTCAAGGTCCTAGGGTCTCACGGTATTGGGGTCTTACCTTCGTGCCTAAAGGCCTCATGGACTTTGCGTTTGTTCTAGCAGCAAATGCAATCGAGACAGCTGCTCCAGGCGCGCCCCCACAAACCTGCGTGAGATGATAAATAGCGTTCTGCCGAAGACATCGACAACTCAGGGCATCCGGACGCTTCTGTGCGATTGCCTCACACTCGGTACCAGTCGCTGGCGTCTGCGCCTGCGACTAGCGAGGGGCTGAATGGGGCCTGCCGAGAGACTGAAGCAATGGATCTGAAATATAACATGTTGAAATGTATGGATGGTCAGTTCCACCCTCCCATGCACCACGCGCATCCAAAGAGGCAACAACCTTCAGGCTCACCTCGTCATAATCTCGTCGCCGACGTCTAAGGCCGCCACGCGCCGAGAATATACGCTCGACTGGCACAGATGGCGCAGCAGACCAGGCAGCTGATCGTGGCAACGATGACAAAGTAGGCTGCCTGATACCCCCATAACGTGGTATCCTCTACCGTATCAACGGCGCTTGACTCGCTTGAAGTGATCGACATGCCATTGGTGTTGGTCGTGGCCGTCTCACTGGTCGTCACCGTCGTAGCCGACAGTGGCGCTGGCGTTGGCGCACTCTCAGAGGTCGTGTGCGGAGTCGTGGTGGAACTCAAGGTCGTCGAAGAACTCGCAGAGGTGCTGTGCGAAGTGGCGGTGAAGCTCGTGGAACTCGCGGTCGTCAAAGGTACAGTAGCGCTGGAGCTCGCAGAGGTTGTGTGCGGAGTCGTGGTGAACTTACAGTCGTCGAAGAACTCGCAGAGGTGCTGTGCGAAGTCGCGGTGGAACTCGTGGAACTCGCGGTCGTCGAAGATACAGCAGAGCTTGAGCTCTCAGAGGTCGTGTGCGGAGTCGTGGTGCTTGCAGTGGTCGTGTGCGGGTTCGTTGTGGAACTCGCGGTCGTCGAAGAAGTCGCAGAGGTCGTGTGTGGTCGTGGAAGAACTCGCGGTCGTCGATGCCACCTTTTCACAAAGCTTATAGTACTGATGCTGGCTGGGGCCAAGATCAGCGGTTTGAGTGCATAGGTAACCATAGGCCCCATATCCGAATGCTTCGGCGTAATCTGAACATTTGAAACCGAGGTTGCAGGCGGCAGCGACGTCCGGTTCAATATCACTTGTTCAACTTTTGAAGCTGCTTCAAGTCGCACCAACCGCACGACTATATCCCGCCAGCGCGTCTGGGCAAGGGAGGTCAAACACGTACGTCGACCCGCTTGAAGTCTTGAGGCCAGTGCCATGCTCGCACCCAACCACCACCCAGGCCTCATCGGCGTTAACGGCCACCGAGCACCCGAAGGGCCACGAGATTCGCCAATTGCGCGCCGCTGGCCCCGTCGAACACGTACGCGGACCCAGACGAGTCACCCAACGTCGTCGTCGTAATAGGTCCCCACTGCCGCCCGAGACCCGTCTGCGCTCACGGCCACAGACATCCCGAAACACTCATCGGCGGCCCCGTCCGCGGCCTCCAGATTCGCCAACTGCGCGCCGCTGGCCCCGTCGAACACGTACGAGGACCATGACCCGTGTTCCATGGCATCGGCCCCCACAACGACCCAAGCCCCGTCGCCGCGCACAACCACCGAGAGCCCGAAGTACTGGCCCTCGGCCTCGTCCGCGGCGACGAGCTTCGCCAGCATTGCCCCACCAACACCATCGAAAACGTACGCTGACCCAGAGCAGGGCCAGCGTCGTCGTTGTAGTGGGCCCCCACCACAAACCGGGCCCCATCGGCGTCAACGGCCAGAAAGTTTCGCCGCGGAAAGAGTCCGCGGCAACGAGCTTCGCCAGCTGCTCGCCACTGGCCCCGTCGAACACGTACGCGGACCCAGACGCCTCCCCGGAATCGTCATCTTAACTGGCCGCCACCACCACCCGGGCCCCGTCGGCGCTCACGGCCACCCTGCCCCCGAAGTAGTCCATGCTCTCCCCGTCCGCGGCCACGAGCTTCGCCAACTGCGCGCCGGCGGCGTCGAACACGGACGTGGACCCAGACGTAGGCCCGGCGTCGTCGTCCAACGGAGACCCCACCACCACCTGGGCCCCGTCGGCGCTCACGGCCACCGAGTTCCCGAACAAGTCGTCTGTGGCCCCGTCCACGGCCACGTGCTCCGTTAGCAGCATAACAGCGAAAGTTTCAATCATCCGTCGGCTGAGCACATGGTCGAAAGTACCCGTCGGAGCTTGTGTCGGTAGTGCTGGTGTCGGTGGCGGAGCGGGCGTCGGCGGTGGTGCTGATGTCGATGGTGGTGCAGGCGTGTGCTGGTTCTTGAGGTAAGTGCAGGCCCTGCTGTCCGTGCTTCCCAGTCCGCCACAATGTCACTGATCGCGCTGTAGCAACACCGCGCTCCAGTGTCCGCGCACCCGGTGCCATGCAGGGTATGACAATCAGGATCTGCGTTGCACGCCGCTTCTTCAGCATCAATCCTGGACGACGTTGTGCTGTAGCATAGACCCGACCACGCAGAAGTGGCCACTCACGGGCTATCAATGTACAATGCTTCGTTGATTACGGGGGTCGCCGTCGCATTGCCGGAGACCATTATAAGACACATCGGCAGAAAGACTACATCACGCGTGCTCGGATGCGCATCTGCAACCTCCGTAATGCATTGACGGTGACCTTCCACGCAATTCCAAAGTTGTGCTGTCGCTGCTGCCAGGTGGAACGGATGGTCCAGCGAGTGGTGCTGGTGGTCAGAGTCGTGCTGGTCACAGTGGCGCTGCTGGGTGTGCTTGGGCTCCTGGTGCTCGTCGCGCTGATCACAATGGTGCTGCTGGTTGCGCGGGTGCACCCGCGCGTGGTGCTGTCGGTGTGACTCGTGGTCGTCACAAACCTACACTCCGTGGCCTCCAAGATGCCCAGCATGCCATCTCAGCGAGCTAGGCTCCAACACGCCGAGGAGAGCTCGAAAACAACCAAGATGGCCTCACGACTGCCAAAGCGCCCCGCTGCGACCCGCACGGCTCGTCCCCGCCGTGCTGGGCAACTCGGAGAGCGCGGGGGGCACGTCGTCGAGCTTCAGGCCGGACCAAGGGCTCGGCGGACCCGGGAACCAGACGTACTCGGTCGCGTGGATGGAATCGCAGGGCATCACCGATACCTTGGTCTTCGGGCGGAGCCGCAGGCAGCTCGGGCCACCGCTACGGGAGCTACACTGTCAATGCCGCGCTTTCCTGTGGCTTTGCGGTGTTCCTGCTCGCAACGCACACCGCCAGAGGCGGCGGAGAGCTTGAGAGATCCACCTACCAAAAGGGCCACCGATACTTGAGCCAAAATGGCCACGGACCGATGGATTTGGGGTCTTGTGGTCATAGATTCTAAGGAGGTCTGAGAGGCTGGGGCCTTAGGGCATTCGGGAGGGCCTTGGGGATTCGGTTTCTAGGGCCTGCTGGTCTTACAGTCTCCAAGTCTCCAAGAATTCAAAGCCCGCCCGCCCGCTCGAATGTCTCGCCCGCCAGAGCCGCCCGTCAGGGTTCCCCCTCATGGAGGAATGATCCTTGTGAGGGCGGTGGGCAAGAGGATGAGGATGAACATAAGGTGTAATGACGATGAGGATAATGCGGATAATGACGATGACGACGCGGGCGATAATGATGGTGACGATGGTGGCATTGGTAATGATGGTGTTGACCAAGACGACGGAGATGTGATATTGATGATGATGATGAATATGGTGGTACCGGTGATGGTGATGGCGATGATGATGACAATGATGCTCAGGATGAATGTAAGCATTGTGATGGGTGGGTGGGAGGGGATGGGGATGCCCAGCGACGTCACACGCAAGGACCAACACACATATTGAGATGGATGGGCAAGATTGTGCTGAATATATTAGCATGCGGTAACGAACAATAATATGAAGGAGGACGATTAAGGTGAGGAACACGGGGACGAGGGGGAACAGGTGGAGGACGAGTGGGGCATAGTGATGGTCGTTTGGATGAGTATGCCCAGGGAGGAGATGTAGATCGAGACGACTGTATCCAGGATGAACAGACATGGATGAACATCATGACATTGAGGATGAGGAGGAGGAAGAGAAGGTGGAGGAGGGAGATGATGATGACAGTGAAGGTAATGGAGATGGTCAAGCGGATGAGGGGATACACGAGAAGCACGAGAACAAGGATGAAGACAAGGAGGGAAACAATGTCGGTAATGCTGCGAGTGGCGATGATGGGAATGAACAAGATCGTAGCGACGACGATTACGTTGATGGTGGTGATGATGATGGTGATGATGGTAATGATGATGGTGGCGTTTATGCAGCTGACGATGATGATGGTGGTGGTAAGGATGATGATTGTGATGGTGCTTATGGTCATGCTGATGATGATGGTTATGGTAGACCTCATGATGATGCTGCTAATGATGAGTGATGCTGATGCTGATGAGGATGATGCCGATGAGGATGATGGCGATGAGGACGATGATGATGATGATGATGATGATGATGATGATGATGATGATGATGATGATGGGCATGATGCTGATGACATGATAGGGAGGGGGATGACGGCGACGACGATGTTCGTGTTGATGATGATGGCGATTGCCGCCGTCATCGGCGGCGAGGACATCGGCGGCGAGGACGTCATCTTCGACGCCCTGATCCTCGTCGGCACGACTCCCTGGCGCCGTCCCGGGCCCCCCCTCCCCCCCAGCCTCCCAGGTCTCCCCGGCCTCCCTGGAGCTCCTGGGCGCCTCCGGACCTCCCGGGCGCCTGAGGCCCTCCCGGGCTTCCCCCAAACGACCAGGGCCTTTAACAAGGAATTGCACCCCCCCGCCTCCCTGAGGGAAACAGAATAAGGGCCAAGGGGATAAAGTCGGCGGCGAGCGAGGGGGGAAGTCAGAGGGAGAAGGCCTTCTCAGAAGGCGGCGTCACTTCTCAGAAGCCCTCACGCCTTCTGATAAAAGGTTTTCTGGGTCTTCGAGGAAGGCTCAAACAACTTCTCAGAATGCTGTGGAACTTCCGAACCTTCTGAGACGGCCCGCCTCGTCTCACTTCCCCCGCGGGCTCGCCGCTGGAAAAAGAACGGGTCGAGGGAACGAACAACAATAGCCCAGGGAAACAAAAACGAAACGAGTGCGCGCTGGGCCCGGGAAACATGAAACGAGTGCGAGGGACAAATAGAAAGGGTTCGGAGGGCATCAAGCCGAAAAAGTGGGAGGGGCACAAAATGGCGATGGGAACATAGGTCGGGGGTAGGGGGGGAACCGCATGTCGGAGGGAAGAAAAGGTGGGGGGAAAAGTGATGTCCGATGTAATATTCGGTGGTAGTGTCACTTCATCGTCTTGAGTGGCGTAATCTCTAGTCTACTACCGTCACCATCGGTAGTAATACTTCGATCGCAAAGACTTGAGAATCATGTCTCCATGGGCTGGGGGTACACACGATGACGGCAGCTAGTATCTATAATAACCACACCAACTGGCTGCGGTTACGAATCCGTCTACTACGGATGGAGAGTGCCCTGGAACGGCCGGCGCAACTGAAAACGTCAAAACGCTTCAGGTCAGCAAAATGGGAGTTGTTGGAACTGCGAAGAGTGTTACGAATGGTATTTATTGTGAATAAGTGGTGCACGGTATTTCTGTCGCACACAATACATCAACACATACTCGGGACGTCAAGGATACGTGGTGATTTCCCCATGATTCATTTTCGCCGCAAACGGCGAGAGACCGAGGAAAAGATGCACAATTAGTCTGCCCCGCCCAATTGCAAGGCAACCGGCCTCGCGTCCATTCGCTATCTACGCCATGGCTGATCTGACGTAATGCTTGTTGGTGGAGCTGCAGCGCCGTATAATAGGAAGATGATGCAAATGGGCACGAATGATACCGTAGGTCGTGCATTGGGAGCGCAGCGCTCGAGTCTGTACTGAGCGCCTGCCCGAAAAACGGTTTGATAAAATATGCAGGAAGGCTGCTTCCGAAAACAACAAGTCCAAGTTGCGCATCACCCCCCCGCACGCCACCATCCTGCATCCTGTCTTGCCAGCCGGGAGAGAGGAGCAGGATGATAAGGTGAGGAGGAGGGGGAGAAAGGGAGCAGAGGAGGAGGGGGAGGGGGAGGGGGTGGGGGAGAGGAGAAGGGTGAGGAGGTGGGAGAGGAGGAGAGAGAGAGGGGAGGAATGCGAGAGGGAAGACGAGGGAGAAGGAGTGAGTAGGATGATCAGGGGGGAAGGAGGGGAAACAGGGGGACGGCGCAGAGGGATAAGTGATGAGGACAATGGGGTGGAAGGATGAACGGGGGGAAGGAGAAGAAAGCGGGCGTCGAATTATGATGTTCCAGCCAACTTTGGCCGTGATCAAAAAATAATTCGAGCACCAGAAAAATAACGAAACTGAAGGGTCTTCACGTGTCGGGCTCCGGGAGGCGATACTCTGTCGAAACTTCGCCAGCATGTCGGGCAGACACTGCTTCGATACTTCTCTGGGTGCTGGAAACTAGTTCTGGGAATCTAATCCTTAACTATGATGTGGAAAACATGAGCGTTGAGGAGCGATGGAGAAGGACGGAGGGAGAGGGGAAGGGAAAAGCAGGCGGTGTGGGACGGGATCGACGAGGGAAGGAGACACGGGGGGGAAACGAGAAACAGACCGGTGGAGGGGAAGAGGGAGGAGGGGGAAAGGGACGACGAGGAGGACGAGGAGAAACATGAGGACGACAAGAAGGAGGGACCCCGAGGAGGGATTGAGTGAGCAGGGGGGGGGAGGGGACGAGCGGTAAGAGGGGGGGGGGACTGGGGGAGGAGGGAGGGAGGGATGCAGGACCAGGGCGGTGCAGACGGAGCAGAGCAGGTGGAGGAAGAGGCAGAGCGAGGAAGGCGAGGAGGATGGGGAGGAGGAGGGGGGCGAGGAGAGGGAGGGAGCAAGTGACGTCATTACAAGGCAATTTTTCATACATCGGATTTTTGATCATCGAGGATGTTCATACATGGTTAACTTAGGAGTAAGTTTATGCATGAACTCATCGTTGTTTGTAATGCTACATCGCTGCATTTTTAATACATGAACCGCACGCGGAGCATGTATTAAAAACGGCACTGTGCATAGAAAGTGGAGGAAGGGACGGCGTGAGGGCGGGCGGGTGGGAGGGAAGACGAAAGGAGGACAGTGAGAGAAACAAATGGATGGACGAAGAAAAAGGCGAGGCCGGGGGCAGAAGCAGAAAGTGGGGAGGAGGGAGGAGGCAGCAATAAGGAGTGAGACGGGAAAAAGGAAGAGGACGGATGAAGAGCGAGGGAGGAAGGACAAGGGGATAAGGGAGGAGAAGGACGGAGACGGAGAAGACGGATGACGAATGATATGAAGATAATCACAATAACATAATAAGGAGACAGGTAATAATGATGATGAGGGAAAAAGAAGACGGCAGGACGAAAAAGATGGAGGAGGAGGAATCAGGAAGGAGAACGGCCAAAGGCACATGGAAAAGGAGGGAGTGACGAAGGAAAAGAGTAGAACTGACGGAAGCTACAGCAGAGACAGAGCCAATAGTAAGACCAGGTACAAGCGTAGTTAACGTAGCGGTAGAAGTGGTAGACTTGGCAGTATCCAATGGCGGTTTTGGCTGCAGTACTAATAATATCAGAAGTTGTCCGAGTTGTAGCCGTAATAGTCGTAGTAATGACGGTCGAGGGAGTATCAATAGAAACAGTAAATCAACGGGTGTTTGGTAGCCTGTCGTCTTGCATTGCTTTGTATTATGTGTGATGCTTGCAGTTGTCTGGTTGCCCTTGCTTCTTTGATGTTTGCTCTTGCTTGCCTGCCGAATTGAATCACTGCAATGGTTGCGACAAGCGCCGCTGGAGGACTAGGAGGATAATCCCCTTTGTGAGGCTAGGGGTCCAAAAGCAATGAAAAACCGTTGAGAAAAGACAATCAATTCCACAGCAGTCCAACCCACCTTGAAGGCTCACAAAACAGCACAGAACATGTTCAAGCTTAGTTGGTCTTGGGGTCGTCGGCCTGGATACCCAAAAATATTGGAAAGCTATTGCAAAACCCAGCAAGTCCCACACAAGCACAAAGTATCATCGTAAGGGCTTCCACACGACGAACATGTCATGACATTGTCGGCTATGTTATGGGCTCGAAAGCCGCCGACCCCCAGACCGACTAAGTTTGAAATTGATTGTTTTTTTTTCTTCTGTGGAGACCCTCAGAAAAATTAGTTGGATTGTTTCGGAACTTTTTTTGTGGTGTTGATCCTCTGGCTGGCGAGCTTAAGAGGCTGGGAGGAAGGGGAGCGGATGGGGAGAGAAAGAGGAGGATCAAGAAATGGAGGAAGATGCGACTTAAGACGCTTCGAAAGGATAGGATGGGTTGGTGCAGAAGGACTGGAATGGAGAGGATATAACGTTACTCATCATGTTATAATTCCTCTTCGTCTTCCTCCTCCTCCGCTTCCGGAGCCCCCTTAAGAATGCCAAGCATCTATGAAGCGCCTGTATTTCAAGGGTGTGCGCCCAATTGTGCAAAGCAATGCCTGAACCGTCTTATAAGAAGGGACATGCGAGTGACGAAAGGGTGCATGGAGAAGAACAACAAAAATGCGGGGAAGGAGGCTGGCATCAGCGCATCTCATATTGAGCCCAGATCGATCGGCAAATCGACTATGAATGGACTTTGCGGAGGGGGGCTGGGATCGGCGCCTTTCCTATTGAGTTCCGATTGGGAAAAAGTAATCCGCTTGCCACCTTGCCGGGCCATCAGGCTCCGCGGCTTGGGCTTGCTGCCCCTTGCTCCAATTGCAGCTTCCATCCATTCTCCGATGTTCGAACTCTGTGTTTTGCTTCCTACTGTGAATTCTTGAAGTCCGCGCGAGGGATCGGAGCCGAAAAGGACTCTTGTTACCTTCACCTGGGTGGATTCTCAAAATTTCTGGGGGGTCCTGAAGCCACAATCCCTCACGAATTCACTGTGCTCGCGCCCCCGGGACCAAAGTCCATCGTTCACAATACAATGTTCTCGTTCCCGAGGCCATCAGCCCTAGCAAATCCTTGTTTTCGCGCTTCCCTGACCATGCTTCACTCAATTAAGCGAAAGTCGCGTCTCCGAGGCAAGACTCTTTCGTAAACTACGCTATGCGCACATGGAGATTGCTCAAGCAGCCCCAGTTCGGAGTTCAGACGCTGTTTCACGTTGGCGCGCTGACCTCGCACAACATAATAATTGTTGCGGGAGGTTGGGATCGGTGCTTCTCCTTCCTGAATTCATTCTGGAAAATCAAGCAAAGTAGTTTGGACAGGGACTGGGGGTGAAGCAGTTGCCGCAACGCGCTTGTTCATTATTGAAACGCACACAGAATGGGCAAACATTCCGCAGGAGGCTGGCATCAGGACATTTTCTCTTGAACCCCATCCGGTAAACATTGAATATGCAAGGATTCCGCGGGAGGTTGGGATCGACGCATCTCGAATGCAAGTCCGACTGAAACTACATAGAATACGAAGAACCCTACAGGAGGATGGGATCGGCGTATCTCCAATCGGATAATTATTTGACGCGAACATATGTGGTGAAGGTGCTGAAAACGAAGCAGTTGACGACACGCGCTTGGTCATCATTGGAATACATAGAACATTCACGAACCTGCGCGGGGCTGGAATCAGCGAAAAATATTGAAGAGTTCTGCGGGGGGTGGGATCGGTGCATGTCACATGGGATCCATGTTGAAGAATCAAACGGAATATCGAAGAACTCTGCGGAAAATGGGGTCGGCGTGTTTCCTATTGATTTCATATCGAAAAAAACAAATCCACCACAGTGCCTCTGGCACGAAGGGGAGTAACCCAAAGCCCATGCAGGTCTGAGAAGTAAAAGGTTCCAAGGTCCCCAACCCCAACGTTCCCGAGCGGTCCCGGGCGCTCGTGGTCGGGGGCGTCCGTCCAGGAGAGGGGGCGCAAATCGTTGCTGGCGGCATGTGAGCGGTCTAGAGGGGGAGGCCGGGGACGTACTAAAAGAAGAAACAGAGGTGCCATACAATCTGGGGAGATACCATGACCCCGGCCATCTTCTCCACCCGCCCTAGTCGTCAAATAGCCGCCAAGATCACTGCATGACCCCCGAGGAAGCCCACCGCCATAAAGCCGCAGCCTGCGCTGCCGCCCCGGAAAAGGGGCCCAGCGCAGGGAGGTCAGAGTCCCCTGACTACTGGCTGCTGCGGCTTTGGCCGCTCCGCGACCCCCCGGGACACTTGATCTTGAGTCACTGGGTACAGAAACCAAAATCCCAAAAGCACCCCGTTGCTGCACTTAACCTGCACTCGACCTGTAAACCAGACTATGCAATAGCAGTGGTAGTAGTAGTAATAGCAGCAGTAAGAGTAGTAGTAGTAGTAGTAGTAGTAGTAGTAGTAGTAGTAGCAGTAGTAGTAGCAGTAGTAGTAGTAGTAGTAGTAGTAGCAATAGTGGTAGTAATAGTAGTAGTAGTAGTAGTAGTAGGCGAAGTGGTAGTAGTAGTAGCAGTCGTAGTGGGAATTGCAATGTGAATTGAAATAGAAGTAGTAATAGTCGTAGGAGTCGGAATAGTCATGGAAGTAGTAGTACTCGTGATGGTAAGTAGCAGTAGTAGTGGTAGTCGTAGTAGCAGCAGCAGCAGTAGTAGTAGTAGTAGTAGTAGTCGTAGCAGTAATAGTAATAGTAATAGTAATAGTAATAGTAATAGTAATAGTAATAGTAATAGTAGTAGTAGTTGTTGTTGTCGTAGTAGTAGTAGTAGTCGTAGTAGTCGTAGTAGTCGTAGTAGTAGTAGTAGTAGAGGTAGTAGTAGTAGTAGTAGTAGTAGTAGTAGTAGAAGTAGTAGTAGTAGTAGTAGTAGTAGTAGTAGCAGTAGTAGTAATAGTAGTCGTAGTAGTAGTAGTAGTAGTAGGAGTAAGAGTAGTGGGAGTGGTCGTAGCAGCAGGTGGGTTAGTAGCATTACTAGTAGTGGTGACGCTTGAGGTACTCATACGAGTAATAATAGCAGAAGGAACAGCAATAGCAGTAAAGAAAGTAGTCGTAGTTTTGGTGATAATAATGTTGAAAATTGTGCCAAAGCAATCACACATGTTGTAATCGTAGTAGTACTGGAAACTATTAAAATGTAAAAATAAAAACATGAGTAGTAGGATCCATCGGAAAACATCATCTGAATAGTCACAGCAGAAGTCGACCACGGACCAGCTAGTAATATCATGAATCGTAGCATGCGTAGTAATGGTAGTCGTAGTAGTACTAGTCGTAGTAGTAGTAATAAGGTTAGACGTAGTATGAGTAGTAGGAGTGGTAGTAGCAGTAGGTGCATTAGTAGCAGTAGTAGTAGTGGTGGTGACGATTGTAGTATTCATACGAGTAATCATAGTAGAAGGAATATCAACAGCAGTGACGGACGTAGACGTAGTATTGGTGGTAGATTTTTTTAAGTGTAGAAGCAATTACAAATTTTGGAATCGAACATGTAATGGAACGTATGTTAAAACATACCAGAAGAAACGTGAGTAGTAGAAGCCGGCAAAAATCAGGATCTGAATAGTAAGAGCAGAAGCCGACCACGGATCAACCAGTACTATCATTAAAAATCGCATGCGTGCTAATAGTAATAGTCGTGGTATCAGTAGTAGGCTACTGGTAGTTGTGGTCGTAGAAACGATGGTCGTACTTGCTGTTAGAAAACAAAGAAAACACAACAGCAGTTGAGATAGTCTAGTCGTCGCTGTAATAGTAATACTAATGATCGTCGTCGTAATGGTAGTAGTACTAGTAGCCGTAGTAGTGCTAGTAGTACTGGGAGTAGCAGTGATAGTGATAGAAGTAGTAGTAGTAGCAATCCAAGTTGTAGTCATATTCATAGTCGTAGTAGTAGAAGTAGTGATCGCAGTGGTAGTAGTAGTAGTAAAAGCGGCCGTGGTAGCATTAGTCGTCGTAGTAGTAGATTACGAATGCTAGCAGAAGTAGTAGTAGTAGTAGTACTCGTAGTAATAGTTCTACTCGAAGTACAAGTAGTAGTAGTTCACAGGCCACGGAAGGCGATCGACCAAGTATGTGTACTATTAGTAACAGTTGTACTAGTAGTTGTAGTTATAGTAAAGGCAAAAGAAGAAGTCGCAGCAGTGGCATTCGCAATCGTACTCGTATTTGTAGTGCAGGTGGTCGTCTTCGTAGTAAGGGTATCAGTCATAAAAGCAATACTAGTAGTCGTAAAAATGGTAATGGTAATGGTAGAAGTAGTGGTGACAATCAAAGAGAAATATCCGTAGCAGTAGAAGTAGTAGTAATACCAATACCATTTCAATAGTAGCCGTAATATCACTAGTAGTAGTCGAACTTGCAGTAGAAGTAGTAGTAGTAGTAGTATGAGTACTGTTCAGAATAATACAAGTAGTAGTAGTGGTCGTGGCACTGATGGGGGTAGGAGTAGTCGTAGTAGTAGTAGTGGTAGTAGTAATAGTAGTGGTGGGAGATGTTGTAGCAGTAACGAGAGTAGAGGTAGCAATCGCCAGAACGGCACAACACCGTAGTAGTCGCAGTGGCGGCACAACATCGTAGTAGTCGTAGTCGTAGCCGAAGTAGTAGCACTAGCAGTGGTAGTAGTAGAGATTCCTGTGCGACTAGTGTTAGTAGTAGAATTTGTAGTAGCCGTACTAGTAGTAGTAGCAGTGCGATTCGTTGTAGTAGTTGTTGCCGGCGTAGTTGTAGTCGTAGTAATAGTAGTAGTAGTAGTAGTAGTAGTAGTAGCAGTAGTAGTAGCAGTAGTAACCGTAACAGTTTCGATAGTGGAGGGAGTGGTAGCAGGAGTATTAAGAGCAACAGTAACAATGGCAGTGGTCGTTGTAGTAGTAGTAATAGTCGCAGAAGTGGTAAGACGAGTCGTAAGAGTAATCGTAATAGTAAAACTACGGGCTGTCCACTGACCAAGTCGACATACGAATAGTAGTAGTCGTAGTAGTAGTGCAGTAGTAGTAGAACTAGTGAAACCATTACTACTAGTAGTAGTGGTGGCAATCGAAGTGGTAGTAATAGCCGTAGTCCTCGTAGTAGTCGTCGTAGCAGGTGGTAGTGTTAGTAGTCGTGGTAGAAGTAACAACAGTTGTGATATCATAACAAGTGTAGTAGTACTAATCGTAACCGTAGCACTACCAGTCGTACGTGCCGTAGAAGTCGTAGTAGATGAAGTAGTAGTAGTTTTGTTCATAGAGATAATCAAAGCAGCGGGGGTGGTAGTAGTATTAACAGCCGTGGTGGTAGCAGGAGAAGTAGTAATAGTAGGAGTAGTAGTAGTAATAATAGTCGTTCTAGATATTGTAGTAGTAGTAGTCGCCGTCGTCGATACATTCGTGGTGGTACTAGCTGTCGTAGAAGCACTTGCAGTAAGTGCGGTTCCAGCAGCAGTAGAAACAACAACAGTAGTAGTACTCATAGACATAGAAAAATCGTAGTAGTATGTAGTAGTGGTAGTAGTAGCACTCGCAGCAGTAGAAGTAGTAGTAGTAGTGGTAGTAAGCGCAATAGTGATAGCAATTGTAGTAGAAGGAATCGTAAATGTACTCGTAGTCGTAGTAATAGTAGTAGTGGTAGTAGTAGCGGTAATAGTAGTACTTACAATAGAAGTTGTAGTAGCACTACTACAGGTAGTTCTAGTAGTAGTAGTAGTAGTAGTCGTAGTAGTAGTAGTAGTAGTAGAAGTAGTAATAGTAGTAGTAGTAGCAGTCACAGTCGTCGTCGTGGCCGTCGCTGTCGGAGTACTAAGAATAGAACTGGTGGTGGTGGTGCGGAAGTAGTGGTAACGGTAGTAGTGGTAGTGGGACAAGTAGACGTAGTAGTAGTAGTAGTAGAAGAAAAAGAAGAAGTAGTAGTAGTAGCAGTAGTAGTACTAGTAGTAGTAGTAGTAGTAGTAGTAGTAGTAGTAGTAGTAGTAGTAGTAGTAGTAGTAGTAGTAGTAGTAGTGGTAGAAGTAGTAGTAGTAGTAGAAGTAGTGATAGGAATGGCAGTAGCAGAAGTACTAGTAGCAGTAGTTGTAGCACTAGTAGTACCAGTCACAGTAGTAGTAGTCGCATGATTAGTAGGGGTGCGAATTCTATTACAAGCGGGGGGAGTAGCAGCAGCCGCAGCAGCAGCAGCAGCTGCAGTAGTAGTAGTAGTGGTGGTAACAGTAGTGATCGTAGTCGTAGTAATGGAGGTCGTAGTGGGGTAGTATCAGACGTAGTTGTCGAAGTATCAGTAATAGTAGTCATAGCAGTGGTCGCCGTAGCAGTCGCAGTAGTAGTAGTAGTAGTAGTAGCCGTAGTAGCAGCAGTAGTAGTAGTAGTACTAGGAAGTAGTAGGTAGTAGGTAGTAGTAGTAGTAGGTAGTAGTAGGTAGTAGTCGTAGTAGTAGTAGTAGTAGTAGTAGTAGTAGTAGTAGTAGTAGTAGTAGTAGTAGTAGTAGTAGTGGTAGTGGTAGTAGTAGTAGTTGTTGTTGTTGTGAAAGAAATGGTAGTAGTGCTAGTTATAGAAGTAGTAGTCGTAGCCGTACAGACGTAGTAGTAGTAGTAGTAGTAGTAGTAGTAGTAGCAGTAGGCGTAGTAGAAGTCGGAGTAGTCACCGTACTAGCCGCAGTAGTAGTACCACTCGTACTGGTGGTAATACTGGTAGTAGTAGTCGTAGTTGTAGTAGTAGTAGTAGTAGTAGTAGTCCTCGTCGTCGTCATCGTCGTCGTCGCCGAGGTAGTAGTAGTGAAAGTAGTAGTCGTAGTAGTCGTACTAGTAATACTAGTAGTAGTAGTGGTTGTAGTAGTAGTAGTAGGAGCAGTAGTAGTAGTAGTAGTAGTAGTCGTCGTAGTAATAGTAGTAGTAGTAGTAGTAGTAGTCGTAGTAGTAATAGTAGTAGTAGTAGTAGTAGTAGTAGTAGTAATGATAATAGCAGTAGTTATAGTAGTCGTAGTAGTACTAGTACTAGTAGTAGTAGCAGTAGCAGTAGTAGTATCAGTAGTCGTACTAGTAGTAGTGGCAGTAGTAGCAGTAGTCATAGTAATATTAGTGGTATTCGTAGTAGTACTACTACTACTAGTAGTAGTAGTAGTAGTAGTAGTAGTAGCAGTAGCAGTAGCAGTAGCAGTAGTAGTAGTAGTAGTAGTAGTAGTGGTGGTGGTGGTGGTGGTGGTGGTGGTGGTAGTAGTAGTAGTAGTAGCAGTAGTAGTAGTAGTAATAGTAGTAGTAGTAGTAGTAATAGTAGTAGTAGTAGTAGTAGTAGTAGCCGTTGTAGTGCTAGGCAGTGCTAAGAGTTGTAGCAGCCGTAGTCTCGATAGTAGCCGTCGTCGCACTCATATCCGCAGAAGAATGAATAGTGCTGGTTGTCTCAATAGGAGTATTAGCCATGGAACTTCGCCGATTCCCGTGTGAGTTTCAGAGACCCTGCGCTACCGCCTACAGCCTGAGATTCAGCTCTGCTCGGAGGGGGGGAGGGCCTGCTCCGCCTGTGCTTCGCTGTCTGGGCGGGGCTGGGACATGCAAAAATCAGCCAACTTCCCACCCCGGGGGCCAGAGAGCCCCAGATGGCCGCCATATATTTCTCAGACGGCTTCAGATGCACCCAGGATGGCCTAGGATGCCTTCCCAAAAACGCCCGAAGAGGCCCAAATAATTAATTGTCGACATGCTTTTGAAATATTTGGACGCTTCATTCATTTCGGCCTTCCGAGGCCCCAGAGGCCCCCAAGATCGCCCCTGAGGTCTCCAAGATAGCCTCCAAGACGGCCTGAAGCGCCCCCAGAATACTCCCAGACGGCGCAGCGAGGCGCCCAAGACGGCTTCCGACGGGCCAGGAACGCCGTAAGACAACAAAAAAGGCTTCTAAGAAGCCCCCAAGATGCTTAAAGACCCCCTCAAGAGGCCTCCTTGTACGACGGCCTTAAGAGGCCCCCAAGACAGCCCCATGCGCATCCAAGCGAACCCCAGCACCATCGGGAGCGCTTCGAACCGACGCAGGCCACTGCAATAATCTCAGCATGCGGTGCATCTGGAAGAGGAGGAACGGAAGGATTCGGACGAGGCGCCCGAGGGGGAGGTGGAGGGGGGAAGCGGCGACGACGACCAGGAGAGCGTGGAAGAGCCTGGCGACGACGATCACCGCCTGGCCTGCCGCCGCCACGGGCCCTGCCCTGCTGGGCCCACCGAGTGCGCCCAGGGGTCGTGCGCATGGGGCGGGGGGCAGCGAGCAAGCAGACGCACGGGCTGGGCCGGCCAAGGGGCACCGCTCCAGGGGAGGAGGAGGAGGAGGAGGAGGAGGAGGAGGAGGAGGAGGAGGAGGAGGAGGAGGAGGTCCCGGCCTCACCTGCCGTGCCTCGCCCCCTTTCGGGCATCAGGCGGTCGAGGCGACCTTTGCGAAGAAGGACGGGACGCCGGAGCCGGAGTCGTCCTGCTCGCCCTTCTCCACCGCGTCCTTGCGCTTGCCCCACGCCTCGTGCGCGTCCCTGCGGCCGCGTTCCGACACCTCGCGCACGAGCTTGTCCACCTCGGCCTGGCTGTCCCACTTGTGCGGGTGGAAGGAGTACAGGAACGAGAACTGCGCGGTGAAGATGCCTGGCAGCAGGTGCCTGAGGTAGTTGATCAGGACGGGGGAGTAGCTGAAGTCCCCCCTGCCCTGTCCGTGGGGAGCGCTCAGGCCCTCTTCGGGCTTCCAGGGGAAGGTGAAGGTGTCCAGCAGCAGATCCGAGGCGATGCGGGAGAGGAACTGCACGGCGGCCGTCCGCAGGATGCGCTCCCGGTAGTACTCCTCGAGCGCGCCGGGGATCTGCGAGGTGTTGGTGATTGTGCCCAGCTTCTGCGTGAGCACGTAGCCGTCCTCCATGGCCTGGCAGCCGCCCTGGCCCAGGTTGGGCATCATGGGGTGGCAGGCGTCACCCATGAGTGCCACAGGCCCGTCTGCCCAAGACTTGAAGAATGAGGGAGGACGGTCGTAGAGGGCACGGTCCTCAATGACTGCTGCGGGGGTGGCATCGAGGAGGTCGAGGATCTGCTCGGACCAGCCCCAGAACCTTTTGCGTATGAAGGACTTCCTGTCGTCAGCCTGCGCCGGGATCTTCACGCTTTCGGGGATACCGACGAACGCGTACCACTGGATCCGCCCACGACCAACATCGGACGTCACAAAATACTGCTTGGGCCCCATGTAGACCTTGTAACCGACGTCGAAATAGTCTTCGGGCTCGTACACGGTCTCCCCCGCGAAGACGATGTAGCCGCTATAGGTGCAGCCAGAGCCCGGGCCCTTCTTCTCCTCGTTCCACATTTGGGCGCGTGTGGCGGACCAGATGCCGTCGGCGCCCAGGAGCACGTCCGCCTCCACCGTCTCGCCGTCCTCGAGGCTGATCTTCACGCCCTGGAAGTCGGGCAACTTCTCGTAGCCCGAAACCTTCTTCCCGTTATGAACGGTGCCCTCCGGGAGCGCCTCGAGCAAAATTTCCTGGGGACGCAGGAAGATACAGATACCGCTACTCCACGGACATCTCATGGGGTGCGTTGTGACCAGAATTTTGAAGCGAATCCAGCGCTGGCAAGGACTCCCTAGGACGAACAGCGGTGTCGGTACCTGTTCCTCCTCCGATCTCCTGCAGGTCGGGCCTGTCGACGACGCCCGTGTAGGGCAGCTCGAACATCTCCGCCGCGGACTTCATGGCGTCGAACGGGCAATACCACTCGGACCGCAGCGCGTCCACAAGGCCGTTCTTCCGGCAGCCGGTGAACGTAAAGCGACCCATGAGCTTCTCAAACAGGGGCTCGTCGATCGCCCGGATCGTGGACAGAGCGTTCGAGGCCATCTGGATCGGGCCGCCGAAGCGGGCGAAGGCGCCGGCCTGCTCCAGCACAGTCACCTCTCCGCGGAAGGCAGCTATATGCACCACCACCGTCAATGGCCAGGGCAATGCAGGGCCCCAGGATACTGCGCATCGACCATTGGCCTCGTGGTCAAGGTCACCTCTGAAAGCCTAAAGTAGACACATACGATAATCTTGATATGATAAATCGTGTTGAGCCACGGCAATGCAGGGCCCCAGGGCTTTGCACATCGACCATTGACCTCGTGGTCAAGGCCACCTCTGAAGGCCTACAGCAGACGTTGTCCGTCGGCAGCGAGGCGGGGCAATCCGCTCCAGCGTGACAGCGATGCAGGGGCACCACGAGGCGAATTGGCCGGCACTGCAGGAGGGGGGAGGGGGACAGGCAGGGGGCCGCCGGGGAGAGGGGAGCCCCCCTACAGTAGGCACATACAATAAGAGGTCTTGACTTTCTCTCTGTCGTTCTATAAGAGGCCTCGATGTGAGAAAAGCCGTGGGGAGCACTCCTCGGCGCTCCTCGAGGGCCCCGGGGTGCCCCAGAAATGCCATGGGCCCCCTGGGGCCGCCGGGGGGTAACAGACATTTCTGGGGGGGGGCACCTGCTGGCAGGCCGACGTCAAGCTTGGTGGGCCCATTGTGCTGAAGGGGCCCCGGGACACACGCACACACACAAACAGACACACATCCCAGAGTGCCCCATCTATTCCACATTTTCTGGACGTTCGTCTTCCCCCCCCCCCCACACACACTTTCCACATGTTCCCTATTTTCTCTGGACTCGATGATTATGTGTGTGTGTGTTTGTGTGTGTGTGTGTGTGTTTGTGTGTGTGTTTGTGTGTTTGTGTGTTTTGTTCTCTCCTGTGGTCCCAGGGTCCCAGGATGGCCCTGGCGTAGGATGGCGGTGGTGCGTGGGCTACCTCCTGCTTGGCGGCGCGCGATGGGGGGAAGTGAGAAGGAGAAGGACTTCTCCAATGCGGCGGGGCCTCTCAGAAGCCCTCCGTCCTGCTGCGAAGTGCTCGGCGTCTTCGGGGGAGGCTTCGAACACTTCTCAGGAGGCCAGAGGACGTCCGAGCCTCCTGAGAAGGCCCGCCCCCTCTCACTTCCCCCCAGGGGCTGGCCGCCGAGCCGCGGAACCTGAACGTTGGGGCACTTGGACAATGCCTTGGCAGTCACCAGGCCGCCGACGCCGCCTCCCGCGATCACGACGCGCAGCTTCTTGGCCTCGCTCACCTCTCGGGCTGCCCGGAGGCGCACCAGCGCGGCGTCGGATGAGAAATCGTGGGTCCAGGGCGTCAATAGTGGGCGCGAAAGGGACGAGGAGCAGGACGAGGAGGAGGACGGCATGGTCCTACTCCTCGCCCTCGTCCAACAAGGGGGGGTGGAGCAAGTCGTGGTACGGTGCACGTGCGCGGAAGAGAGCGGGAGGGGGCCAGGGAGCGGGATGTCGAAAGAACAGGGGGCCGCGAGATCTGGGAGACAGGCAGCCAGCCGGGAAGCGTTGCTGGCTAGTTACCTTGGGTGTGTCCCCGAGCCTTGGATCTGTCGAGGCAGCCTCGATTGCCCCAGGGAATAAGTGTCCCAAGGGACGAGTGGGGGACCCATCCGGGGCCCATGCAGTTTCACCCCAGATCCGTACTTTGTCGGTCCCGTGGCCCGAAACGGCCCCAGGAGGCTGCAAAAAACGCAGGAGGCCAAAAGACACAAAACACCTGCCCGAACGGGGAAGCGGGTCCTGAGGGAAACGGGTCCTGGACCCCGGGGCCTTCCCCTGCAGGGCCAGCTCTTCATCCCGAGTCGTTTTCTGGCGGCGGTCCCGGGGCCCGTCGAATGCCCCGAGTCCAGCAACGCAGAAAAACCTGGAGACCCGTTTCCCTGAGCTAAGGACCAGCTTCTCCCATAGCGAACCCCTGAACCCCGAATTTTTCAAACCTCGACCCTCAGAGGTCTGGTCTGATGCCGAATCGTCTTTGACAATCCCAAGGCCCAGTGAGCGCCCCAGAAACCGAGAATAGCGAAAAACCTCCCGTCGTTATTTCCGCAACGGGATGGGGTCTGTAGAGGCCTGCTAGATGGGGTCTAAATAAATTGGGTCAGAGGATCGCGCCGCATCGCCAATGCATCGCCGATGTATTCTCGATGCATCGGCGATGCACCTGCGACGTCTGCGATGCATCGGCGACATCGACGTGAGGAAACTCGGGCTCCGCATCGAGCCGCATCGCCGATGCATCGGCGATGCGGAGCGATCCTTCGACACCACCTGCTCCGACTTCATCTGGGGCGCCTGGAATCTGGGAGCCTGCCCGGCCTTCCTGCTGGCCGGAGCCAGCGCTGCTGGGCCACCCCAGTCCCCCATATATGGCTCCAAGCCGGGCTGGGTCGCCCCAGACATCCGCGGATGCTCTCACTTTTTTTAAGGCGTGGGCCTCGCAGGTTTGGGCCACGTCCCTTAGTCGGCGGGGAACGAAGCCGGAAGAGAAGGCCTTCGCGGCGGAACTTCTCAGAAGTCCTCCGGCGTTCTGACAAGTTTTCTGCGTCTCCGGTGAAGGCTTATAGCAATTTCTTGAAAGGCCGGGGAACTTCCGAGCCTTCTGAGAAAGCCCGCCCCTTCTCACCTACCCCCAGGCTCGCCGCCGACCCGCAGGGCCGGTCTGTCGTCCAGGATTGTCCTTTCACGGTCCCGGGGCTCGGCGAGGGCCCCCAGAGGCCGAAAAAAAAACAGCCCCAGACCGCCTGCCCCCGCCAAGCCGCCGAAACCAGCCCAAAACAAGCAAAAAGCAGCAACAGCAAAAAGCAACCGAAACATCCTCGGATGCCTCGGGCTTTGCGGACGGGCGGTCGCCTCCTTCCCGGCCGCGCGACGGCCCGCGAGCGCCGCGCGCCCGCGCGCGCGGCGCCCCCTGTGCGGCGCGGGGCTCTGCAGTCGGCCCGTATACCATCAGGATGCGCGCTAAAGGTGCAAGGGCCTTGGGCGCCCATGGCGACGCGCCATTGACGGAATTGGTAAATGAAGGACCGAGGAGGCAAGGATGCAAGGGTAATTACCCTTGGGAAGGTTGCCCATCCTTACTATGCGGGCTGATTGTATATAGAGAGACCCGACGTTTCTCGGGCCTGGCCGGCCCCCTTTTGGGCCACAACGGGCCCCTTGAGAGGCCCCCACCCCAAGAAGTACGCCACGCCCGACGCTCCTTGACGCCCCCTGGACCAGGCGAGGGCCCCCAGGGGCAGAGAAGCAGCTGCGCTCCTGGCACGACGCGAGGGCCTGGGGTCCGCCCGGCTTCTCCTCCCGACCTGCGCCGCCGGGGCCGGCTGCGTGCAAAGGCAAAGGAGCGACCCTGGGCAAGAAAGACCTTTCGCGCCAAACCGCCGGCGTCGCGATCTGTTCGCAGCGTCGACCCCCAGATGTCCGGAAGCCCCCCTGAGTCGTTTTGTTGCACGGTCCCGAGGCTCGGTAATGAAGGGCCCCCGGAGGCTGAAAATCTGGTGAGAGGCCTCCTGTCGCGATATGTTGTTCACAACGCGAGGGGGCCTGGGATGTGCGCGACTTTCGGGGGGGGGCGCGGGGAGGCCACGACCGAGCGCGCAAGATGCTGCGCTGTCACGTGTCGCTGACTGGGGGATGGCCTTCCCCCTCCAGCCCTGCGCCCCCCCCCGGCAACGCCGGAGTGAACAAACAAACAATACATACAAATCATATTTGTCTCTCTCTCTCTCTCTCTCTCTCTATATATATATCTATATATATATATATATATATATATATATATATATCCAGCCGCATCGGCGATACATCGGCCATGCAGCGCGATGTCTACTCGGACCCCCTCGTGGAGGCCCAGGTTCGAATAATCTCCCAACGGGGCGAAGGGCCTGATTTCGTTTCGTCCTCTTTTGTTTCGTCCTCTTCCACTTTGCCCAGGCGACTCGGAGCGGACGAATCGAAGTGGGCGGAATGATACCCGGACGAACCGACACGACGGAAAACATCAAATTCTGACGACACGAAGCGGCATCGGCCTGGGGGTGGGGGGCGGGGAGGGTACCTTCCCCCCTCCTGCCGACCTGCGCCCCCCCTGCATGGGGAGCCCGCGACCGCACTCCGTTCAAAATCGGCCCCTGCCCAGATCATCTGCGACCGGCTTAACTCGGTAGCGGTTTTCTGGGTCGTCGATTTCAGGTCGCGACCGGAACTTGCATTTTAGCATCATTTCGACGTGATCGAAAACCGTTGTTTCTGGGACCTTTGAATTTCGGTATTGGTAACGCGAATTTCGGTAGCGATCGCGGCGCAAAATTCGGTATCGTCGAGCGCGAATTTCGGTAGCGGATCAGGTAGGGATGACGAATGATGGTGATCAAAATCAGGGAATGATGATGTTGATTTGTCCGAATGTTTGGTGGTCGTGGTATTGATCGTAACGTACAACGTTGCAACGTGGTTCGCATTGCTGTTAGATACGTTGGCGCCAACGTCGTTGCACGACGAAATTTTGGGAGAGCGGGCCCAGGGGGAGGAGAAGGAGGAAGGCGAAGGAGGAGCAGGATGAAGAGAAGGAAGCGAAGGAGGAGGAGGAGGAGGAGGAGGAGGAGGAGGAGGAGGAGGAGGAGGAGGAGAGAGAAAATGAGAAGGAGGAGCGCGAGTATCTGCTCAAGCAGTGGGAGTCGGCACTAGTTCGGAGCGAGCCGCGATGGACGACTTCGATCCCGTCGCGGATACGTTCGGCGGAATGCGAAAGGCGACGCCGACGAAAGGCGACACGACGACGAGGACGAACGCGGCGAAGGCAATCGAGGAGTTGTCCGAGAGAGTGGAGGAGGCCCAACGATTACAAGATAATACGCAGCAAGAATACGCAGATCTGGCCCAGGAGAAAGAGGAGCTAGAGGAGGACAGGACGGGGGGAACCGATTTTGCACCAACGCCGATCCTGGCTGGGCCGATTCTGGGTCATCGGACGGCGCACGATCGACCAGACCTGGCTCGGCCAGCGGTCGCATGCGCCACCCTTGCGCCCGCGATCGGCCTGGCGTGGATCGACGGCGGCGCGAATGAAATCGGCAAGGAGAACATGGATCTCAAGAAAAAGGTCGCGATGCTAGAAGAAGAGTTGAACCAGAAAAAGAAGAAGATAAAGAAGAAGTCGGAGAAGAAAGAAAAGAACGAGAAAAAAACGAGGAAGGAGAAGAAAAATAAACCTCAGTGAGCGGGCTCGGCCGCAAGGGTGCGAGGCCCGATGAGGCCGTCGGGGGGGGGGGGTGATTAAAAAAAAGCAAAAAGCCTCTCGAGGCTCTCACGTTCTAAAGCCTCTTGAGGCCTCAGCCGAAACAAACGTAGAGTTTTTGTCCTATTTGAGGCCTCAGCCGAAAAATAACGCACCCAGGGCCGCCGACGACAGAGGAGGAAGGAAGAGGTGCAGTGTTCTTCGTCCTCCTCCTCCCCCTTCTCCTCCTCCTCCTCCTTCTCCTCCGTCTTCTCGTCCTGCTTCTCCTCCTTCTCCTCCTCCTTCTCCTCCTCCGTCTCCTCCTCCTTTTCCTCCTCCTCCCCCTCTGCGCCTCCCCGATCCCCCCTGCACGCACGCACTTTCCGCAACCCCGCCCCGCTGCGCCACGAAGCCGTGGCATCCTTGCCAGTTCTGCGCTGGCTCGGCCAGCCAACTTCCGTGCTGGCTAGTCCGAAAACACTCTCCTGAGCTCGAAGTCCGCTGCCCCCCTGGGGGGGGGGGCGCATTTGGCAAGCTCTATGTTACGAATTAGGTTATGCTATGCTATGCTACGCTATACTACGCTATGGTATGCTATCCCACGCTATGCTATACTATGCTGTACTAGTGATATGCAATGCTAGGCTAGATGTCAACGCTATGCCAAGCCATGCCCAAACTGTGCTATGGCGCAGTCTGTTGGCCGTGCAACGCAAAGCGAACCTGGAAACCTACCAATTCTCCAGCGTTCTGTGACCTTCTTACTAAATAAGCGCAAGTTGGAGCCAATCATGATGGCTGATGCTACTATGCTAATGTGCCGCATGAAATCTTCTGCCATGTAGCACCACATCGTCTTCGGGTTGATCCACCTGGCACTCTGGCCCAGGTGGAAAAAAAAGTGGTGTTTATTCACCGTGCTGTATTTATATTTGGAGTCAGACATGGCCTTGGAGGCCAAGGCTCCATAAAAAACCAGGTGTTTCTCAACGGCCGACCCTAATCGGGCGCTCTCCTCACTAGTCAGAAACATGCCTGCACCATCGATGATTTCATAATACTCGTTGAGGTATTTCAAAGCACTGGTTCTCCATTTGCGCTCGTCGGTGCCGTCGTCGTACTCATCGCGAACGAGTTCTAGAATAACTGGGACCAGGCACCTCTGCTGCGCTGCCTTTATGCTCTTCGACAAGAGAGGATATTCTGAATGAGGGCCTTCCACCTTTACGAAGTGCTTGAGTGCAAACGATCCGCGGGCCATCTGGACAACAGGGTAATCACGTTGCACTCTTCCCACTGGTCTCCTCCCTCCTCTATTCTCCTCCCCCCTCTCACCTTTTTCTCTCGGGGAGGGCGCTACTCTCGGGGAGAAGGGAAAAGGCGCCCGATGCATGCTCAGGACTGCCGTTTCTGCGCCGTGCATCCTCTATTCCGACCTCCTCCTCCTCTCCTCCCCGTTTCCATTGCTGCCCCTCCTCTCCATCCTCCCCTCCTCTCCTCTCCTCCACTCCTCTCCTCTTCTCCTCCTCCCCTCCTCCCCGTTGCCATTCTTGCTCATGCGATTCGTGATAGTTTTGTTGGTCGGAGGTGGCGTGAGCCAATTGAATGAAATCCTATGCTTGGTTGATTGGCGATCATAAATCTGTTGGATTCGAGTCCACACATACGCAACTGCATTTTTGATGCTCTGTCCGTGCGGCCGTTGCTCGTAGACCATCTCGCACAAGCAATTGCCTAACATGCGCGACGACACGCCAAGGTCGACACAATGCATTGAATCTATCGATAACGTGTAGGCGTTCACGCCCCACACTTTCATCACTGGGTGATCGAATTCGTAGGGATGCTCGCGCTTCTTAGACTTCATCCAGTGCTTCCTGAAACGTTCCTGGGGGTTTGTCGGATAGGACTGTTTCGTTGATTTTCCGACGGGGGGAGGGGGGCGCCGGGGGGGGGGGGGGGAAGAGGAGAAGGAGGAGGAGGAGGACGAGGAGGAGGAATAGGAGGAAGAGGAGGAAGAGGAGAAAGAGAAGGAGGACGAGGAGGAGCGACCGTGCTTACACGCATGCGTGCACATGCGAGCAAACATATTGACGACCCCCACATGCCCCTCGAAATAGTTTGGACATTGGGCGTGGCAATGTAAGCTGAGTTCGGGCATCCCGTTTCCTTCACGAAGTCGTTGAATGGATTCGTATCGCGATTTGCATCGCAAATCCAGCACGGCTGTGCTGAATTAGGCCCAGGGCACCCCAAGGACTGGAAATATTCCATGTCCCCTTGGATGCCGTAAACCCACCCGCGGTAAGGCTTAGCAGCGCTGCAAAGCCACGTGCCTTTCTTCAAATCCCGAGGGCTGCCAGCAGGGAATGGCCTGTCGTCCCAGTCTTCAGCGCCAAGTGGCGCAGCGAGCGCCTTGAAGAGATTCCCCAACCGATTCCAATGGAGGGCGGCCCTTTTCAAAACATGTGCTTTCTCTCTCGGAGGCGCTTGCTCCAACGGAGCAGGTCTCCGCCAAGTAAGTTGATGGACGGGCGCTCCTTTTCAAAATGCTAGGACGCGGCGGTGATGCAAAGCATTTGTTATCTGTAGTTGGATGCTTCCCCGATGCAAGTGCGTTCAGGCTCCATGCAAGCACCCGCCACAGGGATTTCCAAGTATCTGCCCCCCCATGGTGGGCTGCCTTCGATGTAATAGAATATGGCCAAGCCGCCATCAAATTACATAGATGCCGTGTCGTTCCCTTCGCTAGGAGACCAGTGAAAGTAGTTACGAGAACAGAATCATTCGCCATCATCTCGGCTCCGTCGCCGTGCAAGCGCAGCGGCACAAACCAATTTGCCCTCGTCTTAGCGGTCTCCCTCCAAATTGGGTGGCCAACGAGCTTGGGGTCGTTCCTCGGGGGAGGGGCAATGACAACTTAAGTTTTCACGTACCATATATCGCATATGCATGATATGTACCACGCGCGCAACACAACGCAGTGCAGATTCATACCCCCGTGCAGCTTACGATAGTCAGGACACGCACTTGCAACGCAATGCAATGTACTTGGCACGTGAATAATACTATACGTTTGACTTTGCCCATTGATGTCCTCGAAACCCCCTTCCAGAATACAGGTAGATCTGCGATGCCGAACAGCTCTTCGAATTCCATAGGGTTGTGCTCAAACAGGCTGGCGAAAAGATCGTGCGGCAAGATCGCCGACGCGTCGATATCAGAAACTTCTAATGTTTTGGGAACCACGTGAGGAATAGGAACCACCTCTGGTTCTGGTAACGTATTCCCTTTCAGATACATGTTGGTGAGCTCTTTGTGCAGGTTGCCTGGACGTGAGCCCCACGCACCTAACTGAGCGATGCGTTCAATTTCTTTGTTGTTGGTGCCGTCCTGATGTGCCGCCAGGATAAATCTGCGAGCTTCCGTCGCGTGGAGCCTGCCCCACGCCCAATGGTTTAAAACCAAAGTCGATAGATTTGAAAACTCCTGCCAAAGATCAACCAAAACTTACGTTTCATGGTAATCCCCTGGCGTAACGCATGGAGGCGCGTTGGCGTGTACAATTCAACGACAAAAACTTGAAACCCTGCAGACACTGCCAGGAAACAACCCACTAAACCGTTTTGGTTGATCGTCGGCTCCTGGGCCTCGACGTATGCATCGTTCGGGTCAAGATCATCCGACCCTGCGCCATCTGAATCGCTGGGCTCCTGAACGGGGGGCAACCGCCGCTTGGCCCTGCTGGCCATGGTGCCAAGCTCGAGCAGATCTGGCTGCGGCACAATGCCAGTCGTTGGCAACGTGCCTGCGCGCTTGGATGGCAGACCGACGCAAGCGAGAGAGAGGCAACTCACTTTGACCTCTACCCGAGCACTCGCGAGGGCCACGTCCTCTCGCGACTGGAAAGGTCGTTATAGATGGGGTGGCAAGGCACGTATCGACGCATCTCCTTAACCTTACAACAGCCCGAAACTCCCGAACACGATATCACAATGTGTATGGCATGAGTTTGTGAGGAGACTGTTCTCCAAAGGCCTTGCCACCCCATCAACTGCTATTGAACAGGCCTCTCACTTGCCATGAAGAATCTGGCAACCGATCGCAAGCTTGAACTGTTCCTGAGCATGAAGAAGGACCTTGGTCGCTGCGGCCACCTTGATCGTCTTAGCGAACTGGAGTTCCCCCAGCTGCTTCAAGCATTTGTCGCGGATCTCTGTCATGATCTGAAGAGGCGAAAACGAACCAAATGGTGGCGCCGACAAGGCCATTGGATCATCACGTTCCCCCTTCCAAGCTGCTGAGCACAGAAATCAAAAAAAAAACAAATAAATCTGCAGGCTGCGAAACTGACAAACTGACGAACAAGGCGCACGGCATCAACGAAACGCGTACCCACGCGCCCCACAAATACCTAGATGTTCAAACATTCCCTCCTTGAGCATTCGTAGGGGCCAATAACTCCGAGATGCCTCGGACCACAGAAAACAAAGCGCGAGAGCGCCGTGTGTTTCGGGGTGATCGGGCCGCCCTTGCACTATGCGGTTGCGTTGCTATGATATGCGATGTGCTACGCTAGATCACTTACAGGAGAAACGAAGACGAATCAGCCGCCTGCCTCCCCCTCCCCCTGGAATCGCGCGGCCTTCTTCGCCTTCGGCGTCTCCTTCTCCAGGTGGGTGCCCTTCGCGGCGATCATGGCGTCCATCATCTTCTGGACAACGACCTGGGCATCGGTTGCATTTCCAATCCAGAGGGCCAGCGCTCACGAGAATGTGTTCCAAAACAAAATGCAAGCAACGCGCGCAGCATAGACATAGACATAAGGGCATCAATCTACCTACAATGGGGTTGACAACATTGTGTACATAAATGCAGCAGAATGCCAGAACGCCGACGCAACTCACCCGACCTCGGGCCTCGCACGCACGCTGAATACACGAATTGCGAAGTATAACACATTACACAAGTCAAGCAAAACGGTGTCAATAGGATATTGGGCCGCCCGCGTGACCGAACCCTTCTCGAAGAATACCTTGGCGGTCTTCATGCAGTCCTCTGGAGTCTTGAAGTCGGACTTGGCCAAGTCAAGCTGGGGCTTCAAGAAATCGTACAGCTTCTTCTGAGGTGCCGATTTTATGGCGCACCTGCGTGCCTAAACCTCAATCCCAATTCTAGCCACAATGCGCAGCTCAAACAGTGCAAGCTCTTAACTACAACGCGAATGTAATCCAACTCGAACTACCATGAGCCCTGCATCGAGGGAGAAAACAAACGTGGCGTCTGACACAGAAACCCTCGAATGGCAAACGCAAGGGTCGGGAATGCCATCATGACCCCCTTCCGAAGCGCACGCGAATTCTATCATGGCGGAAACGTTCGGCGCGCTCTGTCTTCCTAGAAACCTGAATGCTAAGAGAGCAAAGCAGAGGGTGATTGCCTTATTCTGGCCGTTGCTGCGACCACCGCCGCCACGACCGCGGCCTGTCCCGCGCCCACCTCCGCGCCCGCGACCGTTCTTCGCCTGGGGCCTGGAGTCCTCCTCTTGGCCCGAGCCATCGGCCTCGTCGCCGTCAGACTCCAAGCCCAGGTTGTCGAAGTTCGCTGGTGGATGCGTTTCTGTTCGCGCGCAAAATGGCGAAGCTTGGTGAACGAGAAAACCTGAACGGCAAAGAAACCTGTGTTTCCAGACCCAAGGGTCTACAAAAACATTTGCATTTTGTTTTGAGACGGGAGCGATGGAAAGCGTGAGCGTCAAGCGCTAGAGTCCAGAATAAGGGCCAAGTGGATGCGCAAACAGCCAACAACCCGTCGCCTCTCACAATGTAGAATTCCGGCCTCAATTGAGAACCACCGAAGGCACAAACTACGAAACGCCATTATTCCTTCAGAGCATTTCCGTCTTACCAAACAAAAAATAAAAGGTTGTTATCCTGAAAGACAAGTCCAAGATGGCCCCGCATGGTTGAGCATTGTTTCTGGATGGGCGCGTTGGAATACGCGGAGCCGTGAGAATGCGCAAAAAGGTTCCCTCCTCAACCTCCTCCTCCTCCTCCCCCTTCTCCCCCCCTGGCACGCGCGACGCGCCCCAGAAACTCAAAGTACGAAAACAGGGTCCGTCTTCCAGGTTCTGCTTCATCTTGCTCTTGCCCATGCCCGCAACCATCTGCTGGAACGTCTCGCCCTCGACCTTCTTCTTGCCCTTCGCGGACCTGTTCTTCTCCTTCACGACATCTTTCTCGAACCCCTCGATGATCTCCAAAAAGAGCTTGCGCTTCGGGTTCCGAGGGTTCTTCTTCGCCTCGGCCAACATGCGAGGAAGCGGGGGTGCAACAAAGTAAAACAACAAAGACACGTGCACTAGAACACGTTTGGCCATGCAAATTATGAAGCGAATCGTCTAAGATAAGACGTTGAACACAAACGATGAAACCAACAGAAACATCAACCCCGACACCGAACAGTACCCAATACAACTCAATGCCTGCAGCATCATGTATCGCATGAATAACGTATGTGCGCTAGTGTATGCCGAGTGCAAGTGCGTCCTGAACAAAGTACCCTATAATCAAGCACGCGTGCAGATGTGCTACATGTCGGAGGGGGAGGAGAAGGAAGAGGAAGCCGAGGAGGAGGATGAGGGAGGAGGCAGGATGAGGGGGAGGAGGAGGAGACGAGGAGGAGAAGGAGGAGTGGAGACGTTTCGGCTCAAACAATCTAAGGGCTCAATCGCGTCGAATCGAGACGTTTCGGTTCTGCGTCTGAAACAACATGTCAGGGCCCCGTCGTGGCACTCGAGACGTTTCGGCTGGGCCCGTCCAAAATTGACTTGGCTCAAACGAACGTGGCGAGCGTGAAGCAGCATCTACAGTGTCACGGGGAGCGTAGATCAACGTCTACGATGTCATGGTTTGTTGCAACTGATACGGCGACTGTAACGTTTCGGCGGAAGGGGAAGGCCAACTGATAAAAAAAAAAAAAAAAAAAAACAAAAAAAAAAAAAACATCCTGAAGCTTACCGTCCTCGTACATCTCCTCCGCCTCCGACTCGCCGTACTTGTCGACGAAGTACTTCCACGGCTGGAAGGTGCCCTCGACCTTGAGCTTCTCCCTCACGCCGATCTTGCTGCAGATCTCCCAGAAGCCATCCCCCATTTCTGGATCCTCGGGCTGGAGCGAGCAGGCAGGACGCATGTCGGCTGCGGAGGGGGGGGGGGGGGGGGGGGGGCGACGGGCGGACGACGCGATAAGAAGGATCGCCGCAGGCGTCCTTGATCCACGCCATGAGGAGCTTCAGCTTGGCCTTGTTCTTCTTGCCAGGGCCGCTCTTATCGGCCTTGCGCTGGCAAAGTTAATCGATGTGTCATCCCTTTCTATCCTCGTGCGGCTTCCCCTTCTCCTCCTCCTCGCTTTCTTGGTCCCCTCTCATCTCATCTACCTCTCCACTCTCTCCGCCTCCTGATCTCACTATTGCGTGGGCTTTCTCGTTAGCTTCCTCCCTCGCTTCCCTGGCAGCTGGCCTGCGCGTAAGCGTCCTCCGCGCTGTCGTTGCCCGCCCTCTGCGTGCCGAATTGTCCGTAGAGGCGCCTGATTTCGTCGTGCGTGAAGATGCCCCTCAGCTGCTGAGGGTCGCTCGCGTCGCCGAGCGAGCTAGTTGCGGTTTTTAACAGAAAAAACTCCTCCCTCCTTCACCTCGCCCTTCCCCATCCACCTTCTCTCCACCTTCTGCCAATCCACCTTCTCTCCATCGCCTCCCCATCTCCCCGCCGCCGCCGTCAAGGCGTTGTTCGCGCGGCGGGGGCGGCTAGTGGCAAGCTCGGGCAATCCCCCATTGGCCAATTAACAATATTGTTAATTGGCCAATGGGGGATTGCCCGAGCTGGATATATATCCAGCCGCGTCTCGTTTGATTTCCTCGCGAAGCTGAGCTCTCCCCACGTTTTATCAGCGGCCGCGAGCCTGTGCCGCCACCGACGCGCAAACGCACAAAAGGGAAATCAAGGAAAATATGAGGTCCTGAAGAGGTCAACCCTTTCCTCGAAGCTCAAGCCCTTGGCCTTCTGCTTCAGCCTCTCGCGCATGACCCTCGAGAGTTTGTTTTTGTTGGCCACAGTGTAAATCAATACTGTCGGGCCCATGGGCGCGGGGAAGGTTCGATGCAACAAATCAACCGAACTCAGAAACCACTGTTCTGCCCGAGGGCACAAGGGACATTGATTTCGAAACGTCATTCGGCATGGGGTTCAATAAATTCAACACTCAACCCAAATGGTATGTGTCAACCGTTAGCTACGCCAATCCTCTGCTTGGGAGTACCGACGGTCTCCTCGATCGCGCTCCCCTGGTTGATCTTGATCTTCGCCGCCGCGGGCTTCTTCAGGGCAATCTTGACGACGCCCTTCCGAGGGATCACAACAGTTTGTAACAGAATGTAACCTTCCCCCCCTCTGGAGTCATGACCACTGATACAATCCGAACATCAACTATCACATTTGATCAAGCGACAGGAAGTCAATGAAGTATATATTGCCAGAACCAAGGGATCGAACGCAAACATGAATACTGCGAGCCTGTCTATCGCCGATAAATGATGTATAACAACTAACGAAATTGACACACGTGGACCACCTAACGACAGCGCCTTCCAACTCTGGTCATTGAGACACGACGCAGTAAAATAAAAAAAACAAAAGCCTTCACACCAGGCAGCTTCTTCGGCGCCATGCCGACGTTGTCGGAGCAGGTGCAGTTGGCCACGCAATACTTCGAACCCGATAAGCTCGAGCCCAGGGGAGTCTAAACACAGAAACTTGAGCCCCTCCGAAACAAATTGAGAGATCATCAGAATGCGGTGGCACCTACCCTGAACTCAAATGTGTGGAGGTCTGAAACAATAACCAAACTATTGTCAAAACATCAAAATCTTTGAAAGCAACATTCAACATCTCCTGGTGTTACCCTTCAATGTCGCACTACACAAACAAAAGCAATGACATATACTGAATGAGATGGATACATACATGTTGACATTGTGAAATGATTCATTTGGTAACGAATATACATTTGTGAATTATGATATTGCTGTTGCCATTTGTATGGGTTACAAACGTGTTTTGGTTGTTTGTCTACATCAATAAAATGAGAATGTGGTTTGTATTAAATTCTAATTCAGGATATTTTTTATGAGTAGATAATATATTGTATTTTATTTCGTATGATTCTGACAAAATCTATATTATATATATTAAATATGATAGTATTGTTAATATTAGTGCTTGCTGACGTTATCTGACGTTCTCTGACGTTTGCTGACGTTTACTGACGTTTGCTGACGTTTGCTGACGTTTGCTGACGTTTTCTGACGTTTGCCTGACGTTTGCAAACGTCAGGCAAACGTCAGAAAACGTCAGAAAACGTCAGCAAACGTCAGCAAACGTCAGCAAACGTCAGCAAACGTCAGCAAACGTCAGATAATATCAACCATAGTAATGCTATATAATTAAATATGTTGTTTAATTAAATATATAAATACACAATATTATATTATATAATAACAAATCAAAACAACAATTACATCTTATATATAAGTATAGTCATGGTGGTAGCTAGTTTGATTTATTTTTAAATTACATTCAATTGTATCAAGCTACGTTATTATGTTGTTTGTATTGGTTGTGTGTATGTTGAATGTATGACCCATGGTATTCTCAGAAATTGAATACAATCGATTCAAATAAATTGAAGGCCATTGTTATTTCTATCTCAAAATTGGATTTATTGGATATTATACGCATGCACGTGGAAACTAATTGCACACCTCAATGCAATCTTCAATGCTACAATGAATTTCATGGATCTGCATTGCGATTCAAACTTGAATGGGTATTCTGATTGTGCGCATCACCAACCTGCCAGCCCATTCCCGTCAACGACCTGCCAGCCCATTTCACTCACCGACCTGTCAGCCTATTCCCGTCATCGCCCTGCCAGCCAAACGAATGCCCCTGTGGGGATCATACTATCATTATTGCGATCCAACGGAACCAACGACTGCCATTATTCCGCAGACCTGATCAATACTGGCGACTCACACGAACGTTGGCAACCCGAGCACCAATCTTCATTGAGAGACGTGATATCTGATAGAGCCACTCCTGAAGACGCGAAGAACATTGCAACATCACAAACAAATGGATTGCGATGATTTGGGATGAGATCAGCGAGCGCACACTACTTTGCTTGTTATCTTATCCAATTGGACGCGAGGCGGGGAAAGCTAGCATCTCTGTCACGCTGCGCGGGGGCCCAACCATGCCATCAACAAATTTGGCGTCAGCAAGAAACCGACGACCATGGTTGCACACGGCGTGATGGTGAGCACCCCGCTTCGGCGTTTCGTCGATGCAATATTTCCCCACCTTCGGTCAACTGCAACTTGAAATTGCGAGAGCACCCTCGCGCACACAAGCCCTAACAGCATGCGTCGCTCTAGCCTTGCAGTCTGAGGCTGGTATCCCTTCAGATTCTCGAACCCCTGGACTCCTGGGCCTGAAAATCTCCTGGAGGCCACGTATTCTGGCACCGAACGCGCCGTGAGGGTTGGATTTCTCGGAGCGAATGCATCGGCGGGGCCAAACGCATTCTATTTTTTAGATGCATTCATTTTCCCTCACCTCTCCCTCCCTTCCTCTCCTCTCTCTCCCTCCACTCCGTTCTTCCCTCCCTCCCTCTTTTCCCGTCCTCTTCTTTCCTCTTTCCTCTTTTCTCCTATGTCACACATTTCCTCCTGTCCTCCTCTTTCCTCCTGTCCTCCTCTTTCCTCCACATATCTTCTGAAGGTTATCGATGCCAGCGCCTCTTGCACCATCGAGCCTCGCGCTCGATCTGACGAACTAGGCCGCTGTGGCGTACTTGCGATCACGCCAGGCCACAGCTTGGGCCTTAGTAAAAGATTTCTTGCAACTCACTGTAATCAATTCTGAGAGGAGGGCCGCGTGCTCTGCGCACTTCTTCCCGCTGATTTCAACAAAAAGTGTTGTTTTGCTGTCCTTGCCCACCGTGAGACAGTAACTCTTCCCGTTCGCATACACAGTGGAGATCGTTCCAAGCACAGGATGCTCGGCAGACCTCACCAAGCTGCTCTTGTCAACGGCAGCCTTCTTGGCGCGCTTGATGTTTGCCTGGTAGGCTCTAGCTTTCGAAATACAATTGGCCATAGGGAGTTCAATCGAAGGCCTCAGCGTTCATTTCAACAGCCTCCTCGGCAATCCCATCGATACCCACGCCTCCTCATTTCCAACCATCCCTGACCTCTTCCTCCTCGCCCTCCCACTTCTCCCCCCTCGATATGCAATCGATATGTCCTGCCTTTCTAATCTCCGTCTCATATTGCCCGTTCGAAAGGAGGCAGTAACTTGTTTCATTCAAAACCACTTGGCAGACGTACGATAACATTGCAGCGTAGCGTAACACCACGATAACATTACGGCTGTGTAGCGATAGCATAGCAATAGCATGGGAGTTGCGTGACTGCTCGGTTTCTCACCGCCCGAAGTCCCAGAGACCGTGTTTTGTTCAAGCTTATTTGGACATGCGAATTCCTGGGGCATCCCCTCCTCGAGGAGGGGATGCCCCAGGAATCTGCTCTGCAGGAACGTGCTAGGGACAACGCCGACAGCCCAAGGACGCCCTCAGGTGCCCCAGTATCTCGCCAAGGGCGCTGACACGACCTGCCAAATAAAGCCACAGGCCCAGGGGGAAGGCGAGCAGAACACGGGGGGGGGGGGGGGGCAGGAGGACGATGTCGAGATAATGGTTGTGTTGTGGCAGATTTGCAAAGAGTGAAACGCAGAGGACGAGGGGCGAACGATGCAAACGACCCCTGCACCCCACAAAAGCAGCTGATGCGTCCTTCAGCTCCTTCTTTTTCGCTGGGATGGGCGCCATCTTCTTGGCGGACGCGAGGAGGGCCGTGTCGTCGTCGTCGCTGCCGTGGCCGAAGAGCTTCTTCTTCGGGCTCGGCGTGACAAAGGGGTCGGGCGTCACCACGCGATGCTTCTTGATGGCCATGCAGAGGGCCTGCCAGCGCGGGCGGAAGAGGAGGAGGTGATTGAATGGCTGTATTTACAGAGAGCCCACATTCGAACTTGCCTGTTTCACTCGACAATATAGTTTCGCGTCGCATCGCGTCGCGTCGATCGCATCGCACCGCGTCGCGTCGCAGCGAAGGCGCAGCATCGAATCGAAGGGGGAGGAGGATGGGGAGGAGGGGGAGGATGAGGAGGGGGAGGAAGAAAAGGAGGTGGAGGAGGAGGAGGTCGGGAGGAAAGAGGGGGAGGGGGAGGAGGAGGAAGAGGGCGCATCCCCTCGCAATGTCATACCGCCTCGGGGGGTAATGCTAGAAGCTGTTGTTGCTACTGCTGCTCATACCCTGACTCCTCTGCCAACTCGGTCCTGTGCCTCCTCTCCCTCGCTCCTCAGCGCAACTGCTACCGCCTCCATCTCTGCCGCCGCTGCCGACGTCGCGTCTGGTCTTCGGGGGAGGGGGTGGGGCGTCTGCTCGTCGTCTTCGTCGTCAGTATCGTCTTCCTCGTCGTCTTCGTTAGCCTGGTCATCCTCATGTTCCTCGTCCTCCTTCTCCTGCTCGTCATCCCTCCCTCCTGCCCTCCGTCGCCCATTCCTCGTCCTCGGTTTCGTCGCCACCGCGTGGATCGCTCAGAAACCTCTCGGGCGCTGCTGCCGCCCCTGCGGACGACCAAGTGATGGCACTGCCGCCCCGTTGGGGTTATATGGGCGGGAGGAGGGGCGCGGAGTGCAAGGTTTCAAGAGGAGATGAGTTGCGAAGACAATGAGGGCGAGGTGAGCATTACAGGGGCAATTTGCAAACCTTTGAAATATCATCAAACGTTTTGGCCCACGACATCTACCGTCAACCACGAACGCCTGACATGAGGGGGATGCGAAGGGGGAGGAGGAGGAATGAGAGTAGGAGGCTGAGCGGGATAATTCAGAGGAGGGGTAGTTGACGTTGAAAGACCAGGGCGGGGAAGGGTTGGGAGGCATGGCGCTGGACGGCTTAAAAACCTGAAACACGCATTAGGAAATGTGCCCAAACGTTCATTCAACCACGAATGCCCATGACGATTCAGTCTCAAGCTTTTTCAACCCAACACACCGCGCGTAAGCATCATGCGTGCTTACATCCAGCCAACAGAAAGCAGCCGCGGCTGGCATCTCCGCTGGGGACGTCCTGAGCGAGGGCCCAACAGGGACGTGCCGAGGAACGAATAGGTCTGGGGCGTCGATGCCGATGACGCCGCCTCGGGTGTCGCTGGCAACGGCGCGGCCTGGGTCTGGGGCGTCGCTGGAGCCGCCGCCGACATTCCGGCCTCGGTGGGCCTGACGGCCTCTGCCCCTGGCTCTTCTGACCCGTCGGAAGAGTTGCTGCAAACCTCGACCGCCTCTTTTTTAGTCAATGCAGTCTGGGGCGACTTCTCCTTGACACGAACGTTTCCGTTTGGCAGCTGCTTGTGCGTCGCAGGCGTTGGCTCCGACCTTTCAGGCCAACACGCGCGACGGAGTGAGCGTGGTTCAGACTTGCCAAACACGCAAAATCTCGGACGCCCAGGCAGAACTGAGATAACACAAAGATATACCTGAAGCTCCGTCTAAAACACGTCGAAAGTTCATCTCAGAAACGCCGAAACAGAATTCACAACCAAGTCTGAAACTCCTCCTCCTCCTCCTCCTCCTCCTCCTCCTCCTCCTCCTCCTCCCCCCCTCCCCCCCTCCCTCAAATGCAACGTCAAGGCAACGGAAAGCAACAATGGAACAAGTCTGAAATACACTCCCCGACGCGCCTGACAGCGAACCGACGAATGCCCGCCATCGAGCGCCCCCCGCTCATGAGCACATTGCCAAAGTTCCCGAGGTCAGCCAAGAAGTCCCGAACGGAGGCGTAGTCGTCGCTGAAGTTCGTCACGATGTCGTCGTTGCTGAACACAACAAGCTTGAAGCGACTCGAAGCCGTCGTGCAATCGACGACAACCGACTTGGCGAAGGGAAGGACCAACTCGACAAAGTCGCCGAACATCTCGTACCTCCTCTGGAACGATTGGGCACGCATCCCCACGAACACGTTGCGGCCTCTGGCTCGTCCCCGAACGGCCTAGTGGCGCCCAACTGAATGGCGTCGAGGTCCCGCTCGATAGAAGCCGATGGACGCAGTTCCTGCGCGAGGATACGCATCGGCACCATATGCCGATCCATGGACCTGGCATTCGAGTACTTGCCCCACCTCGCAGGATGAAACATCTGGGGCCCCATCGCGCGGATCTCGTCCTGAAGCGCCATCGTGACGAAAGAAGAAGGCCAAACGGCCAACGCCGTCCTGAAACTGGTTGAGCCCAAATGGCTACTGAACGACGGTGAAGAGGGATGAGGTGGCGGTTTGAAAAGGACGAGGACTGAGAGGAAGAAGAGGAACAAGAGGGGAGGAGGTCGACTGA
>CAUYUJ010022703.1:604568-667068 GCA_963575745.1 Prorocentrum cordatum
TTGGTTCCATGGCCGTTTCTCGTCCATGTTAACTGGTGATTGTACTCTCTGTCTTGGTCCGCATGGTCACATGCCCAGTTAATTTCGTTTATCTGCATTTCACTTTGCTCCTCTTCGTCAACTTCCATATCTGCCGTTTCCTCCTCTTTTAATGTACCTCCTTGACGTCCGTCAATCTTCATTTGTTCCACAAGTCCCTTTAATATCGCTCGGTACAACTTGTCTGGATAAACTTCTGATCGGTGAGTCCTTCCGCCACCAGTTAACTCCATGTGTCGGCGTTGCCCCTTGCACCTCCAACTTAACTCACGGCCTATGGCCGGGCTGTTTGTCATGAACTTGGTTGGTTTTTTAATGAACATCTCCTCACCTTTGACCATCTGCTTCAAATCGTAACAGCACAAGTCTCCATTGTAAACTTTAACATCTTTGTTTCTGAGCAACCGTTGTGCTGTTGATGTACTCCAACTTGTCGCACCTGCGGGATGTTCAAACAGAAAGTATAACCCATTTCGCCGTTGAATTTCACAAAGCTCCATTGCAAATGCTAGGTGCTTGACCCCGTAATCCAACATTTGTTTTACTCGGTCAGCACCTAATCTTTTGAAGTTGAACGCTTGGAGTCTGCTGAAAGCTGCGCACATGGGACTTACCACCAGTAACAGGGCTGACTTGGATTTAACTATCTTCTTTGCTTTCGCTCGCATGGCTGGCGCGTTAAATTCCCATGGGTTACCATGTTGGTCGCACGTTGTTAAGTCCATTGCTAACCCAGGTATCAATCCCATTTTCTCTGCCATGCCCGTAACCCTTACTGGCGAATGTGCCTCGGTTACGTGCGCCTGAGTTTCATGTTGATTCGCGCCGTGAAGATTGGCGGCCCTCCTGACTTCGTTTAACTGATGCACGACGTCCAACTCCCCGCTCATCAACCACTCAACCAGCTCAGAGTCAAATCCCATCATGTTAAGTCCCAATTTGATTTCGTTTACTGCTGCCATCTCTTCATCTTGTTCCGGGTTAAGTTGACGATGCTGAGTTGCCTGCTGATATTCTTCGTCGCGGTCATCTTCTGTTTTCCGTTTAATCGGTTCACTTGGTGGGCCCTTCATTTCTTCATCTTCAATTTCAAATTCGGTCCACCCGGTCCAGTAACCGTTAAAGGGGTTTCCCATTGCCCATGCTTGATCTTCTCCCTCTTTGCCGTACCAAGCATCTTCATGTTCACGTATTTCACCGCTGTCGTTTAGAATGGCATGGGTAAATCTCCTGGGTTTAAGTTTATCCCAATCGACAGGGCATCCACCATTGGTGGGAAAGGCTAATCCTCTTCTTGGTCGCCTGTGTTGACAGATAACTTTGTTTCCTTTTTATCACCCACTCATCTTTTACATCCTCAACTTTGGCACTCGGCGGAGGTGGTGCGTTAAGTTTCGGTCTCTTCGCTTGACTCTCTGATTCCTGATCTTGACTTTCAGGCGCTCGGCTTTTACCTTCGAGTCTCAGTTGGGCCGAGGCTAACCTCGCTTGTATGTTTGGGCTTTCTTGTCTCTTTAACCACTCGATCACGCGAGCTCTGCAATCAGCATTATGTGGTTTATGCTCTTTGTCGCCTCTAACTAGGCATTTACACCCGTAACATCCCGGCGTCGGTCCCATTTTCAGATATTCGAGCTTCTTTACGGCTATTCCTCGCGCAATCAGCGGCTTCGTCTCAGGCGCCGTTAACTCTTGCTCTGGCAAGTCCATGGGAACCATAATTCTAGACTGTAACTCCATTCCTGCCGTGTTGGGGTCAGGCTGCCAAGGTAACCCCTTCATCTCGGTGATTTCGTTCATATTCCATCTTTCCGTTTCACTTCCCTTTCGTTTGAACCCGTGCGCTTTGATCGCTCCGTTTAACTCTTGCTCTGGCAAGTCCATGGGGACCATAATTCTAGACTGTAACTCCATTCCTGCCGTGTTAGGGTCAGGCTGCCTAGGTAACCCCTTCATCTCGGTGATTTCGTTCATATTCCATCTTTCCGCTTCACTTCCCTTTCGTTTGAACTCGTGCGCCTTGATCGCTCCGCTCGGTGTTCCAATGATGAGCTCCTGACTCTTCTCGTTACCCCCCCCCCCCCCCCCCCCCCTACATCTTTCATGGGCTGTCTTTCCATCTGTATCTATCGTGAACTTGTTAATCAGAGAAGACGCATAACTTACCATCCATGGTATAATCGCATGGCTTTCACTAAACTCGGTCTTGTAATTGGCATCCAAGGCGCTCTTTAATGTCCTGACTTGTCCTTGCACCGTTCTAACAGCTCTCTCAATTTCACCGTTGGCCTTTGAATCGCCTACAGGACTGACTTCAACACCCATGTCAAGGTCACTCGACGCTTTAATCCTGTTGGCCAGCGCCGTAATTGCCGCTTCTCCATCACTTTTAAGTATAACCTTCTTATATCCGGTAAAGCCGATCATGTCACATCCCACTTTTACTGAGTATGGATCCACCCCTTTCTTCAACAACACTCGGCTCCACGTTAACTTGGTTTCCCTGCAACGCATGACCAGAATTGGGTTACCATTGCTCGCACTTTTGCCTTCTTCCTTTCTTCCTTTAAGCCACATGTCATCTATTGAAATTACTGGTACACCTCCGTTCCTTCTCCTTTTACGTCTCCTGTGATTGCGCCTACGCGCCTTGCCCCTAACGCAATGTGGGCACCAACTTCGGCAAGGCAAATGCGTTGCATTGTGCGCCTCAACTTCCTCCTTTGACGGTCTCATGTCACAGTGAACTTTCTTCGGTAACTCTGCCTCGCCACTCACAAACACGTCCTCTACGTCACTCAACTCACTTTCGCTACCCCCACTTTCACCCCCTTCACCTTCTTCGGTGTTAAAGACGTTTAAGTTTTCACTTGGTCTTACGGGTAATGAGGGGCTTAGTAGAACAGGTCCGCCTCGAGGGTTCCCGGCCGCGGAGAACCCTCAGCTGCGTTTACCTCACTCTTGGGCTTGACAGCCTCCACCGGTCCCTTCGGCACCATGATGTTAAACTGGAACGTGCCGTTCTTCGTGTGGATGGTCGTGCATTTACCCGTGGCCTTATTCATAATATGACTCAGGGATTTCCCGTTAAGGTCTTTGTCAAATACCACTCTGTTTCCAGCGTTTACCATCTCTCTGACAGATCCCAGAACTTTGTTAACTTCCGCCACTTGATGTGGCATGCTGACTGAGTTTCCATGTTCATTCTTGCCGGTTACTACTCGCTGCCCGTAATTCTTTATCGTCGTTCCGTTTGCCGCGCTGTAGTGTCTTCCCTGCTTTGACGCATCTGTCTGTTTAGTGGGGAAGTGGGTGCCTATTCTTGGGGGTCCTACCGCGTTGCGCGCTCCAGAGTCCACGGTGACCACGATTGTTTCGTGCGTTGTACTCTGAGGTGGCACCGCGTTAATTTCTGGGTCACAGTCTCGCATTTCGATTAACCAAATTTCTCCACATTTCTCAAACCAACTCTTTTCCTGCTTGATGCTTTTACTTATCCTCTGGCCCCACTGATTGACATGATTGCAGTTCCCGTTGCACTGATGCTCCTGGTAAGCTTTTCTCAGATCCACTGAGATTTTACGCGCCATTTTCTTTCTGGAATGTGACGGCAGTGCCCATTGTCCGTTAAGCCCCTCAGCCGCGGGCGGTTCCGGTGGCACGTTTACTTCGTCATTCATCTCAACACTGAGCACATGCTGCGGTTGGCCAAACGAGGTGGTTTGTTCACTTTCCGCGTTTACCGTTGGTCTCTCTTGCTCAACTTCGTTGGCGGTCTTTTTGGGGCCTGGGCAGTTAACTGCAATGTGCCCTTTAGCGCCACACTTGTAACATTCACGCTCGCTGTGGGGGGTAAATCTTCCTTGGCCACCGTAACTTCCACCCCGCGAGCCGCCACCTTCACCACCTTGTTTACCTCCAATTTTACCTTTCATGTAAGATCCATAGGTGGCACGGTAACCTCTGCCTTTGCCGCCTTTGCCACCTTTGCCTCCTTTCGTGAACTGTTTAGGCTTTGTGCAGTTCCTGGCTAAATGACCCATGCCTCCGCAATTGTAACATTTGGGGCCTGAGCCTTTGCCTTTACCCTTTGCCTTTACCCTTATCCCCAGTTTCACTTTCATTGGCCCAGGGCCCGTAACTCCAAGATCCGTCCTCTGGCCACCAGTTTCCATCTTCGTCAACCCATCCTGTCTAATCCCAGACATTTTCGGACCCTTGACTCGTCTCGTTAATATTTCCAATGTCCATCGCATCTTTATTTTTGGCGCCTGAGTCAAGTTTCTTTTCGCGCGCCCAATCTTCACACTTGGAGTATAACTTCTGGAACGAATCAATGTTAAGTGCGTCAGGCGTTCGCCAACACGCCTGCTGCCACTCGTCAAACCAATCATTCGCGTGTACCATTATTGCCCTGAGCGCGGCAACCTTAAAAGGGGAGGGGCAGCGAGTAATCTTTGCCATACTTTTCAAGATTCTCCGCTAACGCGCTCCACTCCTCAAGTCGGGCAACGGTATCGGTAATTTTCTTGGGCGGCTCAGGGTTCATAGCGTGCGTCATCTTTGAGGAAAGGGTCGCTCCGGTAACAGCCGAGTACCATTTGTAAACCTTTTGCCAAGCCATAATTCCGTCACCATCCATGAGTCCCTTTAATTTTGCCCTTGCTTCTGCACCTTCAAGCTTTTCGTTAAGGATGTACCACAAGTCTTCCTCCATTTGGGTTTTGTCTCCCTCGGTGAACTCATAATCTCCTTTGTTGTCATCCTCTGCTTGTTTAGCTTGGTTTGCCTTTAAGTATTCGCTTGCTGTTAACCGACCGTTCATTATGCGTATGATATCATCATCATCTTCCTCTGGGACAACTCCGTCAAGTGTCTCCAACCTCTTGTTCAACATTTTCAGTGCCGGTCGGTAACTCGGTTTTACTTGGGCAAGCGCGTTTAAGAACTTGTCGCTCCAGTCTATGAACTTTGCTCTTTCTCCACTGAAGTTCTTTAACGCCTGTAATGCTTTGTACTCGCTTATCGGTTTACCGCTCCCGTGCTTACTTCCGCTTCCGCCTTTGATTGCTTCCGAAAGCTGACCAAACTTTTCAATTAACTTCTCTTGTACTTCGCTGTTGGTCTCCAACTCGGTAACTCTTTCTACCAATATGCGAGCATCCCTTTCAAGCGCAGCGTTTCTCTTCGTTATCGCTAACAACATGCTGTTGGTCTTCTGAGCACTCTGTAACATTTGAAATGCCTCAACGTTCGATACTTCCTTTCGGTCCTGTGTTACTCGCTCGTTAATGAACGTCGCAAGTCCATGATGATTTGCCAGTAACGCCGTCTGAACGTAACTGGAGTCTCCGTTCAGGTACGCCTGCTCGCACAGGTCGTTGAAGCGGTTAGGGTCCATGTTGACCCATGCATCTCTGTCCGCCGGAGCGTTAAGGTTGACCGGCGGGTCGCCCTGCGCGGGCCTAGCTGCAGCGGCCGCCGCCGCCGCCATGGCAACCGCGCTCCGCTACCATGCAAAACCCCGAGGAGGGTTCTGCACGGGAGCTCGGTGACAGCGATGACGATCGGTCACCTTTTTACCTCAGCACGGCGAAGCAAGTCTCGGTAGCTTCAGCCGTTAAATACTTGAGCCAAACGGTAACGGGAACACCTTCACTCCCCAGTCACCTGAATGCTCACATGTTAACACCTCCTCCTCCTCCTCCTCCTCCTCCTCCTCCTCCTCCTCCTCCTCCTCTCCATACCCTCCCCGCCCGGGGCCATTTGCAGTATACAAAACACACACGCCCCAGGGAAACCATTTTGCGTACCAGACCCACGGCCAGGGCCCTCGCTCGCCCTCTCGGGGCTTTTGGATATTGTGTGCAACTTTTTCGGGCGGGCCCCTGATTTCGGATCCGCCGTGCGTTGGCGGATGCTCCGACTTCAAAGCTGTGCCAGGAGTGCACGCCGAACGAGGCGAAAAAAGGCAGAAGTGGTCCGCCTCAGAAAGGTGGGGCAGACATTCCCGCAAGAGTACGGCGGAAAAAGCGCCAGCAAAGTAGAACAGAAAATTGGCACCACAGGAGCTTGAACAGTAGGGCGGAAGTTTCCGCCGTACTTGCGGTATCGACCAAAGCACGGCCGATCCGAAGTCAGGGCCAGATCTCCGGCGATCTGGCGATTCGATCTAAAGAGCCCACTAAAGATTTACGCGCCCAACCACGTACATGAGCACGGCCGCCCAATCCGCGAGACCGGCCGCGTGAGACGAACTTTACCGCAATGCGTACTCCCGACAACAGCGCGGATTCATGTATGTGTACGTCCTTCTTCCGCTGCTGGCGATCTCGGCCTCGGGGGACCGTCATCGCGGACCCAAAACCGTGTGGTGACGGACCGCGTGGTGGCCCTCGGTACTCCCAACGACCTCACCGCGCGGTGCAGCACCGCATGGTTTTTGAGGACCCTGGAGGAACCCCAAATCGCTGACGACGCATCCTCGGATGATGACACCCGAGTCCCAAAACCGTGCGGTGGCCCCGATATCCCCACCGACTCACCACGCGGTGTGTACACGTCGGTCGGAAGAAGTCATGAGGTAGACGCATGAAGTAGGAAGGCGGATACAATGTATTGTGTTCAGACCTTCCCAGATGATACGAGCTACCGCTAAAATTCATCTCGATTCTTGAAGTAGGAAGGCGCCCAAAGTAGATTGGGATCTGGGAGTCCAGAGATACCTGCTATCAACGACTGGCGAGCAGTCACCACGCCGTTCAGGGGGCCCCGAGCGGTTGATAGGGACCCGGGGCCATCAAGAGTGGACCCGGGACGAAGAACTGCCCCACCCCATCGGGGAAGCGGCGGGGACGTCTGGGGCCGCGGATGGAACAACAGCCTGTCGGCGGCATGGCTGCCCCGGTGCGCAGCACGCGGCCTGTGGCGTGTCGACACGGAGCTCAACACGCAAACTGGAAACGTACTGCCGAAAATGCGATCACGAGGATCATCGCTCAGGAGCTCCAGGCCAACTTCCCCAAGATGCCCAACTTAAGAGAAGAAGAACTGGGTCACGCTCTTGGTTTGAACCCTGGCCTTACCAAGGTGTCCCAGGGCTTCGCGAGTCCCACTGGGGCATCGTGGAATGTGAACTTTCCGTGGGGCCCTTTTTGGCAGGCATTTCTTGTTGAGGCAAGCGATTCATGTATTGCGTGACCTACAGTAACGTAGAGGGGTGCAAATGACGAGGACAACGAGGGTGGAGAGAAGGGGTACAGGTGATGGAGCTCCACATGATGCGCTGGTCTTGGCAGTTGTCAGGTTCCTTTTTTGAAACTGGTGTCGGCATTAGTCCCTGGCGCTGCCTTCAGGGCAAGAAGCATCCCCGCACCAATTCGCAATCACCATTGCACTAAATGGTGTCCCTTTCTTTCTTCACATCAGCCTCCGCCTCATCTCTCCTCACCTCATGCTCCTCTACTCTTGCTGCTCTTCAGCCTCCTCTTACTCCTCTTCCTCCTCCTCCTCCTCCTCCTCTTCCTCCTTGCCAATACCGCCGCTACTCTTCGGACCTCTCCTGGGGTGCACTCTGACTAAGAAATCGAGGCGGACCCGGCCGTGGCGACGAAGGGAGCGTGGCGACACTGGCACCTTCTCCTCCTCTGACCCCGTCTTGGGGACGCACTGACCCAGGTCAATCCAGACCCAGGTAAGCCAAGGAGAATCCTGCAATATCCTGCAAGATCCTGCACCCAAGCCCGTGTCAATGCAAAGGCTCCTGCAAGATCCCTGCGCCCAAGCCTGGGTCAATGCGACCCTGGCCCTGCAGGATCCTGCAGGACCAGGCGCTCTGGCGGACGCCCGTTTGGATGGACCCCCCCGTCTCGAGGCTCCCGACTTGCCGTCCGAAGACTGCTGCCGCCACAGCTTCCTCCTGGACAAGAGGACCCCCAGGCCTGGCCGTGATGCTCTGTGCCGCGGGCGCCAGGCAGCGCAGCCGCGGGCGGCAGCACCACTCATCGCCACAAGCGGCGCCCAGCGCTCGGGATCCGCCTGCAGCGCGTCTGCCAGCAAAGAGAGCCAGGGAGGAACGCGGATACCGCGAATATGATTGAAAGAGAGAGAGAGAGGGAGAGGTGGAGGGACGAAGGGATGACGAGAAGCATGGAGAGAGAGGGAGACGGAGAGGAACAACAAAAATAAACAGCCAGAGGCTCGAGAGAGGTATGCATATTTATACATACATCTACATACATACAGGGAGGGACATATACACATACATATCTGTATATGTATATATACACACCCCTCTACAAAACAGAGAGACAGGGGACGTTGGATAACGAATATTGGGGATACCTGCGAACAGTTGCACACACATGCATATACATGTGTATATTTGGAAATGATCACCCCCAATGATCTACGCTTCCGCTGCTTCAGTACTCCATTAACGATGCACCCTCAAATGAACATCTGTCACAGTGGCTGGTGGTCCTTCAAGACAACACAACCGACGACGCGTGTTTCACCCGTTACGTTTCTCATGACAAACGCGCCGCGCCCAAAATCAACGACAAGTGCAAATAACTCCTCCCTCTGTCTGGTTTTTGGAGAGAAGAAAAACAAATACCCAAGGGGTTTGTCTGCCTTGGCTCAAGTTCTTCAAAGGAAAAGCAGTCGAGGGTGATGTGTTTCACCCAGTACGTTTCCAATAATAAGCAACCCGCATCAGAATCGACAGTCAAAAAACATACTTCCTTCCTTTTGACGACATTAGTAAGAGCAGGAACCCTTAAGGGGTGCGTCCGCAGTGATTGCTTTTCCTTCAGGAAATCAAAGCGCAGGCGATGTTAACTGCTCCATCCGCTCATTTCTAATGGCAGACGCCCGCGCCGAACATCAACAACAAGTGCACATCAATCATCCTTCTTGACGGCAGTTAATAAAGAAGAAACCCTTCTCCACCGCGGCCCAAGTTCCATTCGGAGGCGAGATCGAAGGCGATGTTTTTACTGATGTGTTTCTGGTGGCAGATCCCGCGCGCCCAGAATCAGGGAAAAACACGCGTAATCATTTTCCATGTGTGCGCTATACAGAAGAAGCCTCTCGAGGGGTGCGTCCGCTGTGGCGGATCACACACGGATTCCTGTTGTGGTGGGTGACAATAAGGTTCTTTTTGTAGCGGCCTGACAGAAGGATTCCCGTTGTGGCGGGAAGGGGAGGAAAACCAACAAAAGCAACAAGACCAACAAAACCAAAGGAACAACCAACAAAGCCCCCCACCCAAGAAAACCAACGAGACCTAGGTTTCGCTAGTTTCTCTATTCTAAACCAAATGGTTCCTCTTGTGGCGGATTACGAACGGATTCCGCGTGGCGGGTTACACAAGGAATCCTTTTGTGACGGACTGACTGTGGTTTCGTCGTGGCCGAGCAGAATGGCCTCCCACTGGGCGAGGGCCCGGAGGGGAGGCCGCGGCGCGAGGGGGCGCAATTTCCCCCGGGAGATAGAGCCTCGCGCAAGCGCGGGCGGTTGGCTTCTCCCATTCCTCACACGCACACGAGGACGAAGCTAGGGCGAGGAGAAAATCTGGTGAGGATGAACTGAGAACCTCTGAGATCCCGCGGTTCTGAGGGATTGCATCGGGCGCCGCTGTCTTCTCACAGCGTTCCGGAACGCTCTGAGAACATTCCGGTTCGCTAGGGAACGGACGGATCCTCGTCCTGGCCCCGCCCGGCACACGCCCCCCCTGAGAGACAGCTCCGGGGAGAGGAGCGCACTCACCAAGGAAGGGGACGGCGGGACAAAAGCAAGGGACGAGAAGAGAGAAGCCACCCGTGACCAAGAGGACCCAGCACACCAGCCACGATCGGACAGGCGCGCACAATCTGCTACATGCGTGCACGCGCGCGCACGCATACAGCACATTGCAACGCATGGGAGAGGAGGAGCAGGACAAGGTCGAGGGCTGCGACCGTATCGGCGACACTGGCCACAGCTTCAAGCTTCGACGTCGACATGGACGAGGACAGGGCGAAACCGGGGGCGCGAAGAACATAGTTATTGCCAGCCAGAGACTTGTTTTGAAGGGGGGTTGCAGGACTAAAGACCTCCTGAGGTTACCAACTTGTTGGCTCTTGCGGGCCGACGCTATTTAATCGACGCTAAGTCGACACTAAGTCGACGCCAATCACCGACACTACATCGACACTAAGTCGGCGCCGTCTCGTCCATCGCAAGACGCTAATCGACGCCAGTGCGCTCTGAAGGCGGAACTACGGGGGGTATACAGGGCTCTCATGATTCACGACCGACCCCCCCCCCCTTCTGGGGAAACCAAACGGTACCCATACAGCTACTCCACCGACCTCTCCCGGGGTGCGTTCTGACCAGGACTTCGGGGCGAATCCAGCGGGGGCGACGAGGGCCTCACAGGAGGCCGGAAAGGGGACAACGGGCGAAGGGTAGCGGCATGGGTACCTTGTCCTCCTCCGATACACAGGGCTCCCATGAGTCGCGACGGCCCCCCCCTCCCTTCATCCCCAGACATGCGACGTCCTGATTTTTTCAGGACGGCGTCCCTGGAAGTCCCAACCCTTTCCCTGGGACCGGTTCTTCGTCCTGAGTCGTTTCTTGACGGTCCCGAGGCCCGGCGAGGGCCCCCCGGGGCAGGAAAGTAGCCACAAGCCTCCCGTCCTGATTTCTGTTCGGCGCGAGCATGTCTGGGCCTGGGAGTGGCATAGAAGACAGCCCCCCTCGGCAAAGCACCGTCCGACGCGGGCGCCCCGGCCAGGACCAGCCCAAGCGGGCGCAGGCCCGCAAGCCCCAGGGTTCTGTTGCTCTCATCGTTCTGCAGGGCCGAATCGATGATTATGATGATGATAATGACGACGGCGATGATGATGATGATGATGATGATGATGATGATGATGATGATGATGATGTTGATGATGATGATGTTGTGGGTGATGGATGATGATAATGATGATGATGCTGATGATGGTGATGATGATGATGGTGATGATGATGATGACGATGATGATGATGATGTTGATGATGATGATCATCACCATCATCATCATCATCATCATCATCATCATCATCATCATCATCACCATCATCATCACCATCGTCATCAGTACTTCAGGACAAGATCCCCTCAGGGCCGCCAGGGGCCTTGGCATCGCCGAAGGTCTGAGTCAGACCAACTCGCCGGACCTGGTGGGCTCCGGAGGAGACCCCCCCGGGGCCAGGGTCCCAGAGAGAGTGATGCCGCACTTGCTGCGCTGCCCGACGTTTTTGCTTCGCTCGGCATGCCGCAAACGGGTCCCGAGGAAGACGGGTCCTGGGTTACGTTGTTCCCATCGTACTTGAGAACCATATCCCCAAAATAATTTCCAGCACCCAGAAAAGTATCGAAACAATGTCGAACGAGTATCGCCTCCCCAGGCCCGAATCGTGAAAACCCTAAAATTTCGGTAAATTGTTGGCGCTCGATTTTGTCTGGTGACCAAGGCTAAGTAGGTTGGAATATCTTAACCCCAGGGCCCCTTTATGGTACACCTCTCTTCACCACCACCCCATTTATCGCCCCCCATCCAAGACCCCCTCGCGTCGCGAAACAATCGCGACCGAGGATTTTCGCTATTCTCGGCCTCCAGGGGGCCTCCCTGGGCCTGGGGATCGTCACAAAACGACTCAGGATGAAGAACCGGTCCCGGGGAAGGGGTCCAGACCTCTGGGGGGTGGATTTGTGAAACAATCACGACGTCGGGGGTCTGGGACTACGCAACGATCGAGTGGGGGTTCTATCAATCTCCGATCTCGGAGGCGGCCGGGGGGTCTGAACTGGACGAACCTCGAGAAAACTGCCACGAAGGGAAGATCAGGGCAAATCCGCCCAAAATCCGTCGCTGGACCCCTCCCCGGGGATCCATCTGGTGCAGTCGTTCAGCCTGGATGCGTTTCCAACAGTCCTGGGGCCCGGCACACAGCCTTTGCCGAGCCCGGCGCCTCGCGTCTGCCCCCCTTCCTGCCGGCCGGCACCAGTGCTGGGCCACCCCCCCAGGCGGCTTCAACTCCCACACCCCCTCCCCCCTCATCCGCCCCTGCTCAGCCCGCGGGGGGGACGAGCAGGACGAGGATGCAGGCAGGGAGCGAGGGGCCCATACTTAGATGCCTGCACAATGGGGTCCGAGTAGAGAGGTTCGGAGCATCACGCCGCATCGACGATGCATCGGCGACGTCAGCAGTGCATCGGCGACGTCGGCGTGGAGACATCCGGGCTCCACATCGAGCCGCATTGACGGTGCATCGGCGATACTGCGCGATCCTCCCACCCCGTCTGCTCCGACCCCATCTGGGAGGTGTGGACCATATGCCCTGTCCTCTGCATGCCCCCACGGGGCCCAAAGAGCGCCCGAGGTCGCAAAAAAAGATGAGGCCCCCGACACGACATGGATGGCGGCCGGGGCTTGGGGCAAAGGCCAGACGCAAGAGTACGAGCCAGTCCCGTGCTATGCAGGCACGCAATCGCCCCCCTGAGTCAGAAGAGCCTTGTTCTTCTTGGGGACGCGCCGCGCGTAAAATCAAACAAAATGAGCATCCACACCATCAACAAACTCTGGGTGTCCGCATCCCCCTAATTAACGGATCGTGCAGCTAGGGCCCCTCAGGCCATGAACATCCCACCGTTCACGTGCAGGGTATGGCCGGTCACGTACGAGGTGCCTGGGCTGGCCAGATACAGCACGGCATCTGCGATCTCGTCCGGGGTGCCAAGGCGTCCGACCGGCACGGTCTGGAGCAACTTCTCCTTCAGCTCGTCTGACAGCACGTCCGTCATATCGGTGGCGATGAAACCTTGGGAGAACCCCCCCTGTAATTACAGCAACCCGCCTGGCAAGTTCCCTCCTGGGCCCGCTATGAATGCACACGCCCTCTGGGCCGGGCCAGGTAAGACCCCTCTGCCTCCCCCCCACCTCCCTCTTGCATGCACATCCACCCTGGGCCGATGGCCTTCCTTAGCAGCGTTTAACCCATCCATGTCCCCACTGGCATTGCTTGCGCCCCACTAGTTGATTTGCCACCCCAGATGGGGATATCGGCTGTTCCCTTCGGGCTTCGAGGGGCCAGTACTCAGCTGTGTTGGTGGGATGGTGGGGCTGAGATGCCGTGGCCTGGTGGGAATGGGGGTGTGGTCAGATTGCATGCACATCCACCCTGTGCCCAAGAGTGGCCTTGCCAAGCCTGGCGGTCGGGAGCAGTGGGCTTGGCGTCACCACCGCAGCCTGGTGCCACCGCATTGACGGTGATCCCGCGGCTGCCCACCTCGCGCGCGTAGGCTCGGGTGAAGCCCTCCAGGCCGGCCTTGGCCGCGGCGTAGTTGGTCTGGCCGGCGTTGCCCATGGATCCGACCACGGAGGAGATGCTGATAATGCGGCCCCACCTCTGCGGGGACAGCAAGCGATCACAATCACACCCATGACGCACCCTGGGGGGCGATTCGAAAATTTCAACAGTCTTCAGAACACCGAAGACAGCTTAGTACTGATTGGGTCGATGTGGGCATCCCCGGCCACCAACTCGACCGCGACCACAACCAAACATTTCATGTTGAGGTCGGTGCGTTCTCCCTCGAGCGACCCTGCTGCAGAATCTGCTTAATTGTGGATATGGTTCTTTGTAGTGCCTGGAACCTCTTCTTCATCATGGACTTGGACACCGCTTTGGTCATCCGGAACACCGAGTTGAGATTGGTGTTGATCACGTCATCCCACATGGGCTCCTTCATGCGCATCATCAAGGTGTCCTTGGTGATGCCCGCATTGTTAACCAAGATGTCTGCGCTTCCGTACTTCTCCTGGGGGGGGGCGAGCACCGAATCGCTTAATACAGCACGGTTTGGCACCCTGCCGGGGAGTCCAGCTTCGAAGTGGAACGGAGGGGAGGCGAAGACACACGGAGGAGGAGGGGGAGGAGGAGGAGGAGGGGGAGGAGGAGGAGGAGGAGGAGGAGGAGGAGAGGAGGAGGACGACGACGAGGAGGAGGAGGAGGCGAAGGAGGAGGAGGAGGAGGAGGAGGAGGAGGAGGACAAAAAGGAGGAGGAGGAGGAAGAGAAGGAGGAGGAGGAAGAGAAGGAGGAGACGACACCTGGGGGGAGGGGAGGATGCCCTACTCTTCAAGCTCCTCGGAGAGGGAAGGGCCCATCCGCAAGAATGCCGCGCGCGCGACGCCGGGGAGCTCAAAGGAGGGGGGGGGAGGAGGAGGAGGAGGGGGGGGAGGGGGCGAAGGGGGAGGCACGGGTGAGGAGTGGGGATGAGGGGTAGGAGGGGGAGGGGGAGGAAGGGGAGGGTGAGGAGGAGAGGGGGAGGAGGGGGAGGGGGCGGAGGGGGAGGACATGGATGAGGGAGCAGGGGGAGGATGGGGGAGGATGGGAGGAGGGGGAGGGGGAGGAGGGCAAGCTAGGTGCGCTCGCGTCATATCTGACGTTCTACTCCTCGCTCCCATCCCTTACCATGGCGTACATATCCTCTCTATTCGCACAGTCGGATGTCGAGCAGGGCTACGATTCCGAGAGGGTGCGCGATGCATCGTAGAGCACGTCATAGCAGGGCGTAGAATAGCACGGCAGAGCGTAGTATGCCATAGCATGGCGTTGCGTTGCGTAGTGAAGAATTGCAGTACAATGCGTGGCAACGCAATTAATGACATCGCACAGCGGCACATAACAGAACATGGCATAGCATGGTGTTGAATTTTCAAGCGTAGCATGGCATAGCATGGCGTGGCACTGCGTAGTCAAGCACTGCATATCCTAGCATTGCAGCTGAAGGCATGGCATCGCACAGCGGAACACCACTTGGCTTTGCGTTGCATGCTGTGGCATGGCACTGGAAATGATGACGCCAACGGCGCAGTGGGAGCACGATTCGGAACGAGCGGAAGTGCGGAACAGGAGGCCAGCGCTGCAGCGGGAACACGATTCGGAACGAGCGGGAGCCCGAACGTACGGCCGGCTCTGCAGCGGGAGCAGCAATTTGAACAAAAAACAAGCGGCAACCCGACTCGCGGGAATCCGCTGTAAAAAACAATACGCGGAGGGTGGCCGAGCATCTTCCGAACGTCATCCGGGGAGAGAGGAGAGTAGCATGCAGATGGTGCAACTGTGGAGGGGGGTAGACGGACCAGAGCAGACACAGGAGGGGTCAACGATGATGCGGTACCCATCGGTCGGAAGGAGTAGGTGGAAACATGAAGTAGGAAGGCGTTGACAATAGACTGAGTCCCGTCCGCCCCCTTGGTAGGACGGAAAAGGGGAAGAGCCACTCGACCATTGAAGCAGGAAGGCGCTTAAAGCAGATTGGAATCTGGGAATCAAACATTAGCCTGGCGAAGGACCCAACCATATGCAGTTGTGAATACCGCAAATATGAATATCGTTTTCGGTGGCACTACCTCTAGGTAGGGGAGACGCATGCGGGCACCCCAGCTGGGGCCTTCGGTGGAGCTCCCTATCGGGCCACGAGACGCTGCCCTGGGTGGGGGAACCGCATGCGCCCACCCCCACTGGGGCCTTGAGTGGAGCTCCCTATGGGGCCACGAAGCGCTGCCCTGGGTGGGGGAACCGCATGCACCCACCCCCACTGGGGCCTTCGGTGGAGCTCCCTATGGGGCCACGAAACGCTGCCCTGGGTGGGGGAACCGCATGCGCCCACCCCCACTGGGGCCTTCGGTGGAGCTCCCTATGGGGCTACGAAACGCTGCCTTGGGTGGGGGAACCGTACGCGGGCACCCCCACTGGGGCCTTCGGTGGAGCTATCTGTGGGGCCACAAAACGCTGCCCTGGGTGGGGGAACCGCATGCGCCCACCCCCACTTGGGCCTTCAGCTCCCTATGTGGCTACGAAACGCTGCCTTGGGTGGGGGAACCGCATGCGCCCACCCCCACTGGGGCCTTCGGTGGAGCTCCCTATGGGGCCACGGAACGCTGCCCTGTGTGAGGGAACCGCATGCGCCCACCCCCACTGGGTCCTTCGGTGGAGCTTCCTATGGGGCCACGAAGCGCTGTCATGGGTGGGGGAGTCGCATGCGAACACCCCTACTGGGACCTTCGGTGGAGCTCCCTATGGGGCCACGAAGCTTTGAAATGATGATGTTGATGACGATGACGATGACTATGACGACGACGACGACGAAGACGATGATGATGATGATGATGATGATGATGATGATGATGATGATGATGATGGTGATGATGGTGATGATGATGATGATGATGATGGTGATGATGATGATGATGATGATGATGATGATGATGATGATGATGATGATGATGATGGTGGGAGGAGGGAGGAGGGGGAGGAGGGCGGAGGGAGAGGAACGCGGGGCGCCGTCTCTTCAAAACGAGGACCCAACACCACAGGATGGTTGGGAAAAAGTCATACTTTCAACGACCGATGGGTACGAATGAGGGAGGAGGGGGGAGGGGGATGATACGGATGAGGAAGGGAGGAGGGGGAGGGGGAGGAGGGGGAGGGGAGGGAGGGGAGGAGGATGAGGAGGAGGGGAGGAGGGGGGGAGGGGGAGGGAGGGAAGGGGGGGGGGGGGAGGAGGGGGGAGGGGGAGGAGCAGGAGGGGGAGGAGAAGGACCCGAGCAGACACTGGATGGGGTCAGCGGTGCTGCAGCGCGCCCGTCTCAAAAGACTCCCCGCCCAGCCATCTGCGGGCAGTCTCTCTCTCTCTCTCTCTCGCTGGGCGAGGGGCCCCCGTGCTGTGGAAAGACGGGCGCCCCGTGGGCTCGCAGCTCCAGCGGGCCGGAGGGGCCCAGGGACACACACATAGATGCACACAGATGACAGGGTTCCCCATCTCTTCCCATGCTTTTTCTGGGTTTCTGTCTTCCCCCCCCCACACTTCCCATATTTTCCCATGCTTCTGGGGATCGAGGATTAATTGTGTCTGTGTGTTTCTTCTCCTCCGGAATCGGGCCGGAGGGGTCCGGGTGGAGAGGAGCTGCCCTCCACGATGCGGGCTGCAGTCAGGTCGGGCACGTCCTCCTACAGGCGGGTATTGGAAGAAGATGGGGAACATCACGGCATGTTCGAAAACATGTGCTTTGATCCGCGGGTCGAGAGCGAGCCTCTTCCGGTCGAAACTAAGCGGGCCGCGCACAGCTTTAATTAACAGAGGAAGGAAAATAGAAGGAGGGGCCTCACGTCAAGGCCAAGAGAGGGCAAAGCCCCGGGATCAGGCGGTGCCGAAAGCGAAGTGCATGCAAAGGACGGCATGTTCGAAAACAGACGAAACAACGTCCCCAGACCATGTTTTGACTATCACTGAATCTGCCTCCTGTCGAGGGGCAGGCCCGACGTGAGGCTACAAGGAATGCGATTCAATGGCGTCATCAAAATCAAAGGTGCCGATCGACAACCCCGTATTGGAAAACACTCACCCGTCGTCCGTGCGTTCCGCAAGTTCGTACCTCTTGTCGGTCAAGTGTACGGGATCTCAAGTTGAAACCACAACTTGAAAAGACAACCGCCTCCATCCGTGAAGCTGCTGCACAGTTGTGCAATTGCGGCTGCGCAAAAAAAACCTTACACACAAAACCCCACTTCGAAAGAGAACCGCATCCATCTGTGCAAGAGGTGGCAACCATTCAAGACGAGTGGGCGCGGCCATCAGAGCCTCTTCTTGAAAACGAGTGTCGCCCTCCGTGGAGGGAACATAGCGGGAGGGAGGGAGGCGAGGGAAGGAGCCCAGGATGAGAACGAGGACGAGAAGTATGACTTGGAGGGAGGGGGGTCGAAGAGGGGGTGAGGAGACAGCGGGGAAGACGGTGGAGGGCCACTGCAAACGGTCTCGAGGCCCCATCCTCGACCTCCTTCATGAATCGCTCCACGTCGTCTGAGTCCGCGACGTCCAACTTCAGGCCGCAGCCCTTCAGGTCGCCGCCTGAGAAGCGCCCCGAGATTGCCTCGGCGCCCTCGTCCGAGGTAGCTGTCCCGACAACGGTGGCCCCTGCCTGCGCTGGCTCCTCCTCCTTTTCGTCCCCTCATCCTCCTCCTTCTCCTCCTCCTCCTCCTCTTCTCCTTCCTCCCCTATGACGACCCTAACTAATCCTAGTCCTTCTTCTCAATCCTCTCCTAGTCGTCGCCATATTCTCTCCCTCTCTCCTCATCCACCTCCTCCTTCTCTCTCCTCCTCCTGTCTCGCTCCTCTCCCTTCCATTGCTACCTCTCCTCCCTTTCCCCCTCTTCTTCATTCTACTCTTCCTCCTCCTACTCCCCCTACTCATCGTCCTCTTCGCCCTCCTGGCCGTCATCCTCCTCCTGCCTCGTCCTCCTGCCTTCCCTTCTTCTCCCTCGTCGTCGTCCTCATCATCCTCCCCTCTCTCCTCCCCTTTTTTTGCGGTCAGGGACTGTTGCTTGTAGATGTCGCGACGGCAGCGCCGGCGTCACGCTATGTCTTGCAAGCTACCAGCGCACGCTCCGCTTCATGGGACGGGAGGCCGAGAGAATCTCGGCACGTCGAGGCCTGGAGAATGGGACGTGTTCGGCGCGTCGCGCCGGAGAGTGGCGGGCCAGACACGGCGGCACGGCACGCTGGGCAAACGTTCCCGAGCACGTCCTCCTCCCCTGTTCGCCCATACTGCGACTGGGCCTCCTCAGGCTGGACGGCAGATCGCCGCCCCGTCCGGGAATTCCCACCCTGCCCACCATCAACCAATACTTTATCGATGCGCTCCCGTTCAACACGCTTACGTTTTGGCATCGACTCTGCAAAATGCGCTGCGGGAGCGCGACGGGGCGCACATCGCGTGCGGAAGGGCGAAGTGTCGCTCTCGCCTCGGCGCCACGCTCCAGAACACATGTTTCCCCTGTCCAGTGCGTCGACTTGCAAGCAGACGAACATGCCACTCTTGCCACAAAGCCGCGCAGATGCCGCCCGACATCGGGGCTCACGTCTTTCGGCCGCGCATCTGTTTCTGACTCGCCAAGTCGTTGGGGCCGGAGAGGCGCGCGCGAAATGGGCGACTTGTCCCTCTCGCCCACACGCAATGCGGGGCGCATGCGTCTCCTTCGCCGTGCTCCTCGGAAGCTTGGCCGCCCACTGAAACAACCAAGTGGTGCTCTCGACGCAGCGCAAGGAATTTCTGAAGATCCGTTCCCGTTCGTGCGTGCAGAAGGCGTCTTCCCTCACCAAGTTATCGGAAGCGGTACCGCGCGCGAGCGAGGTCCGTTGGCTAGGTGGGGGCGTGTGCTACCATTGACTATCGTGCTATTGGGAGGACGGTTGGAATGGGCGGGACCCTCTGAGCCGGTCGCCCTAGCTAACTTGATATTCCTCCCGTCTCCTCCTCCCCCTCCTCCTCATCCTGCTCATCTCCCCTCCCCCCTCCCACCTCCTCCTCCTCCTCCTTCTCCTCCTCATCCTGCTCCTCCCCCTCCTTCTCTTCACCTCATCACACTCCTGGCCGCACCTCCTCAGCCCGTGTCCTCGCCCTCCTCCTCCTCCTCCTCCTCCTCATCCTCCTCCTCCTCCTCCTCCTCCTCCTCCTCCTCCTCCTCCTCCTCCTCCTCCTCCTCCTCCTCCTCCTCCTCCTCCATCTTCTCCCTCCTGTGGTCCCTGCCTGCGCGAGTTTCTCCGCGATGGCGGCCCCGATCCCGCGCGATGCGCCCGTGACCACGGCAATCTTGCCCTCCAGGGCCTGTGAGCCGAATGGGAATGGGGAGGGAGGGGGACGGAGGAGGTGAAAGGAGAAGGAGGAGGAGGAGGCCAGTTGGAGAGGAGGAAGAGAGGAAGAGGATGAGGATATGAGGAGGATGAGGAGGAGGAGGAGGAGGAGGAGGAGGAGGAGGAGGAGGAGGAGGATAATGAGGACGGGAAGGAGGAGGAGGAGGCGGAGGAGGAGGGGAAGGAGAAGAGGAGGGGGAGGAGGAGGAGGAGTCTGTCTGGCGATACGAGCCAAGGCCGTCGTCAACACCTCCACCGCGAAGGCTTTCAAGGACTACTCCTAAGGCATCCGGTGGTGGGCCCACGTGAGCGACGATCGAAAGCGGGTCCTACACGAGATGGCATAGCGAGCTTACGAGGTGGCTTACGCGGGCCACCTACGCGGCACGCCGCATTGAAGACGAGGGCGCTCACGCGCGACCTTACGCGGGCAGCTTACGCGCGAATGTCGGCGAAGAAGACCCCGCTCTCTTGCGCCGCTCCCGCGAGCTTCTCGAAGTGTCCCCCGTTCAGGCCACCTCTGCCTGGAGGCTGCGAGACAGAGCACAGGGCAGCGCCTGGCCGACTGCTGCCCCCTCACCCCCGCGTCCTCCCCCCGCGCCCACTCTTGAACCCGCGCCCGCAGCGCCGCCGTGGCCTTCCCCGGCGCCCCAGCGGAGAGGGCGTCCAGGAGCGGGGGGCGACCAAGAGGGTCGCAAACCAGGGCCAGTGGCACGTGCGCGGACTCGTCGAGGGAGGGGGGGCCAGGGAGTGCACTGAGAGAAGGAGACGAGGAGGAGGAGCGAGGAGCGAGTGGCCATGATATCCAGGCAGTCATCACGTCGCCAGCCATGAGGGCCACACCCCCATGGTCGGCAGCCCCCTGTTGGTCGCTCTTGGAGCAGTGGCGCAGCGCCCTGGCTCGCCCATAGGCCCACCAAAGCATGCTCGAAGAGCCTTTTGCGGTATCCGCGAGAGGCTCTCAACACGTCTCTGGCCGGGGCTGTCTTGTTTTGACACGTTGGCCATCTGTTCTGAGAGCCTTGTTCTCCGTTCTTCGAACACGGTTTGGTTCCAGGAATGCGCGCGCAGGTGCTTTATTTTGCGGAGCTCGGCACCCTGGCGCGAACGGCCGAACGACCCCCGTCGCAGGACACCCTGACAAAAAACCATAGATTGAACGCTGACCGCGCAAACGCGCCCACGCAAACTCGGCGACGGCCGCGCGGGCGCCTGCGGGGGTCCGACAAACTTAGCAGGTCCTGCCCGCGCGGGTGCTGTATTCTGCGGAGCCGGGCTCCCTGGCGTATGCACCTGGGCATGCCGGGACGCCCGGTCCCTGCCCAGGCTCTCGACCCGCGGCGGGCCGAACGCCGAGGGCTGTGGCCGCCAATGGCCGCTGCAAGCGCGCGCGCCGCCCTGCAGCGCCCCGGAGACGGAGCCTCCTGCGCCGCCGCAGCCGTGGCCCCGGTCGCATCCGCACCGGCGCTGCTCTTCGAGGCGGACCATCGGCGGCGAGCCAGGGGGGAGAGTGCCCAGACATGATCGCGTCATTAAACAATCGGGACAGGAGGTTTTTGACCACATTCGGCCCCGGGGGGCCCTCGCCGGGCCTCAGGACGGTCAAAAAACGACTCAGGATGAAAAAGCGGTCCCGGGGAAAGGGTCGGGACTTCCAGGGATGCCGTCCTGAAAAAATCAAGACGTCGCGTTTCTGGGTGAGCGGCCACATGCGAGTCCTACCCCCACCTCCCCCACGATTTCAGGGGCGGGGTGGGGAGTTCACTTCGCTCGGGAGCTCCCGAACGAGGTGAACCCCCAGCCCCCCTCAGAACTGTTGGGGGTGAGGGTAGGGTTCACACGTGGCCGCCGAGGAAGCGAGAAGGAGAAGGCCTTCTCAGAAGGCGGCGGGACTTCTCAGAAGGCCTCCGGCCTTCTTTTTTGTTTTATTACCTAACAGCGAAGACTGATAGGTTTCTAGTGGTCTTAAAAAAGAGCAGCAAATGACTCCACAGGGGGGTCTGGGCGGGTGCCGGACAGGGTGCCGCAGAAGTCGTTTTAACCCAACAGTCACACACTTCGTGCTCTTCGACCTCCCAGAACTCCATTCCCAGGCCACATTCTGAATGCCCGGAGCCAACTGTAGGCCACTTCGTGCTCTTCGAGTTCCCAGAACTCCATTCCCGGGCCACATTTTGAATGCCCGGAGCCAACTGTAGGCCACTTCGTGCTCTTCGAGTTCCCAGAACTCCATTCCCGGGCCACATTTTGAATGCCCGGAGCCAACTGTAGGCCACTTCGTGCTCTTCGAGTTCCCAGAACTCCATTCCCGGGCCACATTTTGAATGCCCGGAGCCAACTGTAGGCCACTTCGTGCTCTTCGAGTTCCCAGAACTCCATTCCCGGGCCACATTTTGAATGCCCGTAGCCAACTGAGGCTGAGGCAGGCTGCTGCTGAGGCAGGCTGAGGCTGAGGCTGAGGCAGGCTGAGGCTGAGGCAGGCTGAGGCTGAGGCTGAGGTTGAGGCTGAGGCTGAGGCTGAGCAGGCTGAGGCAGACGCTGAGGCAGGCTGATGCTGAGGCAGGCTGAGGCTGAGGCTGAGGCTGATGCAGGCTGAGGCTGAGGCTGAGGAAAAGGTTGAGGCTGAGGCTAAGGTTGAGGCTGAAGCTGAAGCAGGCTGAGGCTGAGGCTGAGGCAGGCTGAGGCTGAGGCTTAGGCAAGCTGATACTGAAGCAGACTGAGGCTGAGGCTGAGGCAGGCTGAGGCTGAGGCAGGCTGAGGCTGAGGCAGGCTGAGGCAGGCTGAGGCTGAGGCTGAGGCTGAGGCTGAGGCTGAGGATGAGGCAGGCTGAGGCAGACGCTGAGGCAGGCTGAGGCTGAGGCTGAGGCAGGCTGTGGCTGAGGCTGAGGCTGAGGCAGGCTGAGGCTGAGGCTGATGCAGGCTGAGCCTGAGGCAGGCTGAGGCTGAGGCTGAGGCTGAGGCTGTGGCTGTGGCTGAGGCTGAGGCTGAGGCAGGCTGAGGCAGACGCTGAGGCAGGCTGAGGCTGAGGCAGGCTGAGGCTGAGGCTGAGGCTGATGCAGGCTGAGGCTGAGGCTGAAGGCAGGCTGAGGCAGGCTGAGGCTGAGGCTGAGGCTGACTGAGGCTGAGGCTGAGGCTGAGGCTGAAGCAGGCTGAGGCTGAGGCCGAGGCAGGCTGATGCTGAGGCTGAGGCAGGCTGATGCTGAGGAAAAGGTTGAGGCTGAGGCTGAGGCAGGCTGAGGCTGAGGCTGAGGCAGGCTGAGGCTGAGGCTGAGGCAGGCTGATGCGGAGGCAGGCTGAGGCTGAGGCTGAGGCTGAGGCTGAGGCTGATGCAGGCTGAGGCTGAGGCAGGCTGAGGCTGAGGCCGAGGCTGAAGGCAGGCTGTGGCTGAGGCTGAGGCTGAAGCAGGCTGAGGCTGAGGCTGAGGCAGGCTGAGGCTGAGGCTGAGGCAGGCTGATACTGAGGCAGGCTGAGGCTGAGGCTGTGACTGTGACTGCCGTTGCCACTGCGACTGTCATCGCGAATGCGACTGCGACTGCGAGAACAGGAGAATTCTACAACTGGATTCTCATCTGGATTTAAGGGGAATGTTTCCATATATGCTTCTACACATCGCTGTTAGGTTGCTTTGCCGGGATAATTTTACCTAACAGCTTGTTCTGATAGGTTTCTAGTGGGGTCAAAAGAGAGCAGCAGATGACTCCACAGGGGGGTCTGGGCGGGTGCCGGACAGGGTGCCGCAGAAGTCGTTTTAAGCCAACAGTCACACACTTCGTGCTCTTCGACCTCCCAGAACTCCATTCCCGGGCCACATTCTGAATGCCCGGAGCCAACTGTAGGCCACTTCGTGCTCTTCGACTTCCCAGAACTCCATTCCCGGGCCACATTTTGAATGCCCGGAGCCAACTGTAGGCCACTTCGTGGTCTTCGAGTTCCCAGAACTCCATTCCCGGGCCACATTTTGAATGCCCGGAGCCAACTGTAGGCCACTTCGTGCTCTTCGAGTTCCCAGAACTCCATTCCCGGGCCACATTTTGAATGCCCGGAGCCAACTGTAGGCCACTTCGTGCTCTTCGAGTTCCCAGAACTCCATTCCCGGGCCACATTTTGAATGCCCGTGGCCAACTGTAGGCAACTTCGTGCTCTTCGACTTCCCAGAACTCCCATTCCTGGGCCACATTTTCAGCAGGGGCAAGAGCACGACGAGGAGGAGGACGAGCAAGACCAGGAGGACGAGGACGAGCAGGAGCAGGACGAGGAGCAGGAGGAGCAGGAGAAGAAGGACGAGCAGGAGGAGGAGGAGGACGAGCAGGAGGAGGAGGACGACCAGGAGGAGGAGGACGACCAGGAAGAGGAGGAGGAGGAGGAGGAGGAGGAGGGGGAGGACTACCAGGAGGAGGAGGAGGAGGAGGAGGAGGAGGAGGAGAGGAGGAGGAGGAGGAGGAGGAGGAGGAGGAGTCGGGAGTCGGGAGTGCCAGGACGAAGTCCAGATGAATAGGAGAGCGGGGCCAAACCCCCCCGCCACTAAGGCCCCTTATGGGCCCCAGTCTTCCTCACGAGCTCAGCTTTACTGTAAGCCTTGGGGAATAAACCCCGCTCGATTCGGGAAAGATACTCGGCACGGGTAACGGACACCACCTTGGGGCACAACTTACCCAAACCTAACAATTGTCGGTCCCCGTACATCCCACAGGTGGCGCAGAACCAGACCCCTATGTCCTGGTGGAAGCGCAACATGTGGGAGGGGTGGGTCCACCCCCCAGCGATGTGCAACCTCGCCCCAGCTTGGAGTCCTCTAAGGGAGCCATCAATAGACACTAGGCGAAAACACTGGGAGCCTCTCCAAGATCTAGCTAGCGAGACAGACGCGGACCCACGGCACCGTCGGCACCAGCGGCCCGTCTCATCCAGGGCGTGGCTAGACTCGAAAATCGACACAGTGTCAGCAGACGGCGGCGGCGGGGGCACAGGGACGGGGGCCGCGAGGCCAGGGGAGAGGGCTGATCCTTCACCAGTGCTCTCGCCGACCGCGGGGCCACGGAGGCCCTTGCCCCCCCGCCGCCTAAACCTACCTACCTGGGAACCATCACTCAGAAGCTTTTCCTCGGCGGCCATCGCGTCAAGCGAGGATCGGAGAATTCGCATTCTAATCCAGAACACTTCCTGTTCGAGAATCAAAATCGGGGAACGGACGCTGGCGGGCAAGCGGGCGCGATCAGCGCCATAACATGCCAGGACGTCCGCGAACACATTGCCATGCACGAGCCAACGTTCGGCCTTGCCAGCAACAATATCTGTGGCTTCCATATGGCTGTGGGTGAAAAGGACAACGACGTGGCCCCGCTCGCGAGGCTTCATGATCTCGCCGATCTGAGCCCACAAATCGCTGTTCTCACCCTGTGGCTGGCGATCGCGGGCCGCGTGCCAGCCGTCAAAGACTGCTTTGTTATCGGTAACGTAGATGAGGAAATCAGGTGCCCACCGAAGGGCACATAAGAAAGTGAACAACTCGCCACGTGGAACCGTCTGCTGGAGCCCTGGCAGGATCCCTGACAGCGTGCTCGAGAGGATCATCGAGGACTCGTCTTCGAACTGGGCCAAGCCGACGCCGACGCGTCTGAACAGCGGGCTGGAGGAGTCGGCCCCCCCGCTGGCGTCCCCGAACAGAAGAATGGGGCGAGCGGCTGAGCCTGGGCCGAACCCCTCCGACAGCGCGTCATCGTGAGAGCCCCACCAACTCTCGTCCATCGGCGGCGGCGGCACCTGCATGCGCCCCGCTGGCAGCAGCCCACGCAGCCACAGGGCCTCCTCGGCCTCATGCTGGGCGCACGCCTGCGGGTAAAGGAAGTCCGACTGCTCGTAAGCCTCCTCCCCGCAGTTGGCCTTGCAGCCCCAGATGCGGTGGAAGGGGGTCTCTGGCGCGCACCTGCAGCGAGCGCAAATCGGATCGACCGTGACCCGACGCGCTGCATCAGCCCGTCGCTGCCTTGGCCAGCTGCCGCCCGCGGCGACGGAGACCAAGAGCTCCGCCAAGCGGCGCCCGCGCGGCGCCTGCGCCAGCTGGCGGAGCAGCTGCCGCATGGAGGTGAGCTCCGTGCCGCCGCCGAGGCCGCCTCCGCAAAAATGCCGCTCCGCCTGCTGCCAGAGGAGAGCCTCGGAGGCGCGGTCGAAGTCCACGAAAAACTGCTTGAGCCCATTGAGCGCCATGACGTCCGAGTAGCACTCCTCGGGGAAGCGCCATTCGGTGCCGTCGGCCATGACCCACAAGGTGGGCGTCTTGGGGTCCCACTGCCGCTCCAGCAGGTACACGATCACCGCAGACATGGGACCGCGAACGTGCCTGGAGCGCCGGCCTGCTGGGACCGAGCGGAGGCGACTGACCACCGACTGCCATGCACGATGAACGCCGCCTCGAATGCCTGGGGTGGTGAACCACTGCTTCAGCCAGAATTCCAAGCACTCGTGAGGAAGCTTGATGCCTGGATCCTGCAGCGGCTCCTTGATGGCCATGAGGGTGGTCTTGCATAAGCCACGGCCCCCGCCGCTCAAGACGGCGGCCAAACTCCTTCTGAAATAATCCATGTGGGTGCCGAACGTGCCGAAGATCTGGTGACCGTAGTTGCCAGCGGCAGCGGCGCTGGTACGCTCAAGCCTGCTCGTGACAGTGAAAGTCTTGGCAGCTCTGGCGTAGCGGCGGATCTTGGAGTGGAGCTTCGCATGCTTGGCAACTCTCTTGCGACGGCTCTGCCTAGCGTGGCGTGTGCCGCCGCCCTGATCAATGCCAAGGAAAGGAGCCTGACGAACCGCACGCACCAAGAACCCACGAGCGCGCAGGCGGCGAGAGATCTCAACCGCATCGCCGTGGACCGAGCAAACGATGACAGACTTGGGCGAGACGTCCAGCTTCCACTTAGCCATCTCGTCGCACGTGTCTGCCAAGCATGCCGTGACCTTGGTGCGGAGATGGCTGCTGGGTCCAATCATGCGCTGGGAGAGGTCGCCCACCCAAATCCTGTGGCTAAAAGACACATGAACGGTAGAAATCTTCGCGAGCACAAAATGAACCATACATTTAGCAAATCGAGTGCCTCCTCGGAGGCCTTGAATGATGGAGTGCTCGACGGTGAAAGGGTCGCACACGGCACCAAATTGCTCCAGCGTGCGCGGAGCCATGCACTGGGCGACCTCGAGAAAGAGCACCGCAGGTGGGTATCCCAGGCGCAAGGCCGCGCCGAGGAGCAGGTCCCACTGGATGGCGTCGTAGAAGCCCTTCACGTCCAGCATGCCGCGGGCCGAGGCGAGCTTCATGGCAGCGGCCACCTCGTCCCCCAGCGCGCGGAAGAAAGCCTCCTGAAGGGAGGCGTTGCCCAGGACGGCTGCGTCCCAGCCCTCCTCGGCGACGCTGGCCCATTCCCGTACGTGCACCTCCCGCACGAGAGACCAGAGCCTCCCCATGAGGGAGGTCAGGCCGATGATTCTATCTCCATCGGCCTTCTTCGGGAGAAGCTTCCCGATGATCAACTGAGTCTGCAGCGGCCAGACCAGAGCCGCCTCCAAGTAATTGAAAAGGGCCGCCAGCTCATCAAGGCCAGCGGCTGGGACACGCTCGATGTCCACGGGGGTGAGGCGGTCGGCCCCCATCCCCGTCTTGCACTTCATGCGCCGAGCGGCGGCGCGCACCTCAGCACCTGTGATGGGTGGGAGGGGCTCATCGTGCGCCGCCACTCGCACCTCGTCGACGACCGTCTTCAAGGCCTGAGGGTCGTGAGGATGAGCATTCCAGATGGCCTTCCACTGGCGCGCCTTGGCGTCGAGGATGTCCTTGGGATGCACGAGGGTCGAGCTGCCAACGACGATCTCTTGGCGCGGGAGGGCATCCTCGCGCAGCGAGCGGTACACCGCGCCGCTGGCCTTGGGGTCGGTGAGCCAAGCTTTGAAATCACTGAGGGGCTCCCTGATGGCGCGACGGTGGGCCCTCTGCTCGATGCGACCTGCCAGAACCTGAAACGCCTCCAGCACGCGGGCCGTGCAACCACCGACGTTCAACAGAAGACCGATCCACTCGTCAAACTTGGGCTCGTCGGCCCTGAGCAAGCTGGCTACACCTTCAGGTAGATCGCTCGCAAGATGGAGACAAGCGCGATGTAGCTGGACCAGCTGCTTCACGCCGTTGTCACGACCAAGGTGACGTACAATCTGATGTAATATGGATGAAACTCTCTTCCACCAAGCTGTCACTTGGTCCCGGAGTGGGACCTCGCGCTGCCGACCACTATGGCTGACGGGCTCGACAACGAAACTGCAGCCCACAGCCCTGCACGTGCCAACAGCGGCGGGCAACTGATGGTGCGAGAGAATGGCCTGCTCAAGAGTGGAAACCCACTGGCCGTACCACAAGCTAGCTGATTCCCTGTGCTGGGAGTTAAGCCCAAACACTACGGAGGAGGATGAGGACGGGTGAGGGTCCCACGGGGACGTGCCCATATTTTGCTCACGGCACCGTGCCCAAACCTCGGCTGGGATGTGAAACGATGGCTCGACCTTTGACGTAGGGACTTCCTTAAAGGGGGGGTTAAACTCGAGACGCAACCTTTGGCTGGGGGGGGTGGACCCTGAAAGACACTATTACTGCAAGCTGGCTCAGACGTATCACGAGAAGTGACGATGCTGACGACCGACGGCTCGCTTTTACTCTGGACCTGACAGAACGCGTCTTCAGAAGCCCACGGGTCCTCCTCATCTGGCCACTGGTCGACCTCGGGAGACTCGTCACAAAACTGAGCAGAAACTGATATGGATTGGCTGCAAGAGTGATCTTGGGAGCTCGTCTGGCCCCCGACATGTTCTCCGAACAGCACCTGAATCTTTTCACATCTGGTGGCTTGGGCAAGCTCCGCTTTGGCTTGCTTGCCAAGCTTGGCTACAGAAGATTTGGAACCAAGAGTGGGCAGCGTGCACGGGCGAGCAACCTGGGGCAGGCGGCTGGGACAGACAAGCCTGCGCGTCAGGAGCTGGTGCCCTTGGCTGCGGATGGTCATGGAGAGGCCGATGTGCGGCCGCCACGGAGTGTCCAGCCGCGGCTGGAGGGAGACGATGTGCGGGATGGCGGCCTCGCTGACGATCGCGTAGTCCAGCATGCTCCCCAGCTTGCTGGCGTCGCAGGTGTAGGAGACCCCCTCTGGCGTGATGATGTGGCCGAACACCTGGTCCAGGAACCCAGACGCGATGACGGCGGGCGGCTCCACGTTCCAGTCGCCCAGGCAGATCCACGGCAGCCGAAGGCTGCTGAGCAGAGCGCCAAAACGATAGAAGCGAGCCAAGTTGCGGCCTGTCAGGCCGACCCCTGTGAAACCGTAGCAGATGCACAGGATGAGAGAGAAGCCGTTGCAGTGGATGACGGTGGCTACGAACCCGTCGAGCGCCGAAAACCCAGGAGCCCGCAGGGCTGTGGTGGATCTGGCCTCGTGTAGCGTTTCCACTTGAAGATGCCCCCTTGAGAGAAGCCACTCTCCACCTTCATTGGCTTTATCAATAGTACTAAGAGAATGGTGGCGTCCGCTGGGCCGAGCCGCGTTCGCCAAGAGACGGAGACCAGCACCACGAGCACGAGCATCCCACTTGCGCAGCTGTGACTCGGGAATATGAGTCTCTGCAACCCCAATGTACTCATGCGTGGCAGTGATGGAATCTAAGAATGACCATGCTGAATCGCCCATGGTCGTGACGTTGCCGAAGAATATGCGACTAACTGCTGGGGCGGCCTCGGCCGCCAACAAAACTGGCGCCTGGGGCTGCGGGGTCGCTACCGCTGCCACAGGGGGGCTGCTGGCAGCCCCAGGCGCAACCCATCAGGCCTTGGCCTTGGGCTTGGCGGCGCCGCCCTTGGCTCCGCCCTTGGCGCCGCCGCCTGCTGCACGCTGCCCGTCCGCCGCCGCCGCAGCCGCGAACTTGGCAGCTGAGAGTCGCTGCGCCTCCTGCTCCACCGTCGCCTCGTGCTCGGTCGAGCCCGCGCCCGCGGCGCCCGAGGAGCTGGCTGCGCCGCCGCCGCCGCCGCCGCCAGCAGCCCCACCAGGCTGCGCCTCAGAGCCGCCTGCGGGCTGGGGGGCGGCCCCAGCTGTGCCTTGGGCCGCCGAGCCGTCCTGCGCGCGACGCTTCTTGGTCATGCGCTCCGAGATGGCTGCCTTAACCTCCGCTGCCTTGCGAAGCCACTCCTGTACCTCCGCGTTCTTGTTCGAGAACGTGGCCTGCATCTTCTCGAGCTCCTGCTTAATGCTGCGCAACTGGGTGCGCTCGGACTCCTCGACCTCGACCTGGTCCAGATCGTCGAAGAGCTTCGTGTCCCACTTGACCTCGAAGGCGGGCCGCTCGCCGCTGGCGGTCGCACCGTCGAGCCCCGCTGCCCGCGCCAGCGCCTGCGCCGCCTGCCTCTTGCCGATCTCGGCGGAGGCGAGGGCACGCGCCGCGAGCTGCTCCTTCTCTTCGGCGGTCTGAAGAGCCGCCCTGAGGCGGTGGACATTGGCCACCGCCTGATCATGCTTGTGGTTGGCGTCCTTCCAGACGCCCTCCGCCTTCGAGACCAGCGCGGCCTCCGACGGCGGCGGCGGCCCCTGGTCGCCCTTCGTCGCGAGGGCGTCGATCTTGGCCTGGAGCGACGCCCTGAGGTCCACGTCCGTGACGGGGGTGGCCTCGAGCGCTGCCTTCAGGTGGTCCGCGACTGAGGGCGCCGCGGGCTTGGGCTCCTGGACGACGGGCTGCTGGTCGCGCTTCCTCGACTTGGGCGAGAACAGCACCACCTTCTTCCCGCACGCACAGAAGCACTGCTGGCGAATGAGAATGTCGTTGTACTCCGCGCGTTGGCACGCGCCGCAACGGCTCCACTGGCGAGCCGCCGTCATTGCTGAGAAACTGAAAACGCTGGCTTTGGTCGGCAGGTGGTCCGTGGGGAGATCGGACGGCCTGCAGTGCCTCAAGCGCCCCGTGCAGGCACCAGCGTCGGCCCCAAATCTGGTTGGAGCCCAAGTGGCTTGAGAGGAGGAGGAGGAGGAGGAGGAGGAGGAGGACGAGGAGGAGGAGGAGGAGGGGGGGGGAGAGCTGCCTTTTCGTCGAGATGCTGTTCGACCCAGAGATGCTCCTACACATGGCTGTTAGGTTGCTTTGCCGGGATAATTTTTTATACTATCTCATTGTTTAATTGTTTTTTGTGGGAAGGCTCGCGCCGCATCGCCGATGCATCGGCGACGCCGGCGTGGTGAGACTCGGCCTTGAACTCAAGCCGCATCGCAGATGCATCGGCGACGCGGCGCGATCCACCGACATAAGCTATTCCGACCCCATCTGGGAGGCATGAAGTCACGGGCCGAGCCAACACGCAGCATATCAGCACGGACGGTTCTGCACACGGCACGCGCTGCGTGTCAAGACGAGCGCGTCTGGGGAGCCGGGGCTCGAAAGCTTTGAACCTCGAAGCCTCGAGGGCGTCTGCTGCAGGGCCAGAATGGTGTCATGCCAAGATTGGCTCGGGACACGTCCCAGGATGTCCACAGTATATCTGGCGGCGCAGCCGGTGCGGATTCCACAGGAAACATGGGGAATCCTGCAAACCTGGGAAATGTTGGAACGTATCATTCCTATGACCTCGGCCCCGGCGCTGCCCTGGAACGCATGCTGGACCCCGGGGCCTTCCCCCAGGATAATTCTTTCATCCTCAGCCGCTTTCTGAAGGTCCCGAAGCCCGTGAAGGGCCCCGAGAGACCGAAAACGGCGAGTGAAGGGCCCCGTGAAAAACCTCAGGGTCCTGGAACGTATCGTTTATCATTATCTATCGCATATCGGCGGCCAGCCCTGAAGAGGAGGGAGAGGGGGCGGGCCTTCTGAGCAGGCTCGGACGTCCCCCGGTCTTCTGAGGAGTTCCCGAAGCCTTCCCCGAAGAGACAGAACAACTCTCGGAAGGCCGGATTGCTTCTGAGAAGCCCCGCCGCCTTCTGGGCAGGCCTTCTCCCCAGATCCCTGACGTCGCGATTTTTTCACAACATCGACCCCCAAAGGTCTGAGCCCCTTCCCTGGGGCAGGTTTTTCATCCTGGGTCGTTTTTGGACGGTCCTGGGGCCCGGTAAGGGCCCCGGAGGCCGAAAATAAAGAAAAACCTCCCATCGTGTTTTTTCAAAATGCGAAGGAGTCATCGGCGATGCATCGGCGAAGTCGGCGATGCATCGGCGACGTCGGCGTGGAGAAAATCGGGCACCGCATCGAGCCGCATCGCCGATGAATCGCGGAGCGATCCGCTGACAACGTCTGCTCGGACCCCGTCTGGGGGGCCTAGATTCTGGGAGGGCCTTCTCCTTCTCACTTCCCCCCACGCTCGCCGCCGAGTAATAGAAAAAGAAAAAACGCAATAGACACAAACTTTCGGCGCTCCGCGCGGATTTCTTGGATGGAGCGCGCCAGGGGCGGAGCCAGAGGCGCCGCGGGGGGGGGGTGGCAGCGCGGATCCAAGGACTCCGCGCGGAGCGCCGAAGATTATCATTCGACTTCTCATTCGACTTGTCATTCAGGGCCCAGCGCAGAGCGCCAAAGGTTATCTGTTTATACAATTTGTTATCATTCGACTTCTCATTCTCAATAGAAAGGGGGGTCGCATGATTTGGGAGGGGGTCTTCTTTGAGCTGTCTGGGAGGCCTTCTGTGGGCATGGCATGGGCAAAAGGCCGCTCTTTCATGGCTGGTCTGGGGAGTGTCTAAAACTGATCGTCTGGGAGGGTTGTGACCCCCTGCCTTTTAGGAGGAAGTTTAGAGTAAAGGAGGGCCTTCTCCTTCTCGCCCCCCCCCCCCTCCCACGCCCTCCGCCGAGGCAAACGGCGGAAGCAGCAGCGACAAAGCAGGGTGAGCATTGGCATCGAAGGAGCTTGAAGAGTCCTTTTCCTACGCCTCCTCGCCTCCTCGCCTCCTCCGCCTCCTCCTCCTCCTCCTCCTCCTCCTCCTCCTCCTCCTCCTCGCCTCCTCCTCGCCTCCTTCTCCTCCTCCACCTCCGCCTCCTCCGCCTCCTCCTCCTCGCCTCCTCCTCGCCTCCTCCTCCTCCTCCTCTCCTCAGCCTCCGCCGATCACTCCCCGCCAGAGCCTCGACCCCCCCCCCGCGCGCCTCGCCCGCCCGCCGCGCGGCGCCCGCCCCGCGCGCCGCGGGCGCGGAGGCGCCCACGGCCGAGGCCGGGCGCCGCGCCAGCCTGAGGGCGGCAGCGATCAGAGGGGCACCGCGGTCGGGTCGGGCCTGTCCCCCCTACAGGGGGATTTTGGACGAACATAAAAGAAACATAGTCGAAAAATACTCAAAAAAGATACCCAATAATACCCAACACATCATCCCCTGACTTTTTTGACTAACTTGTTTGAACTAGTTTTCAATATTCCCCCTGTAGAGGGACAGGCGCGACTTAACACTGCAGTCGAGCTTGATTGGAGGGGGCACGCAAGAGGACACGAGACCCTTCCGAGGGCCGCATTGCCATAATAGTGTGGAAGGCATGGGTCGCGAAGCGCGCACCCCTGGATTTGGCAGGGTCGACCTACTGATCAAACTCGACTGTACAGCACAGGAGGGGATGCATCGACCCCAGACTCCCTCGCGCGGTTAAAAAATCACGGCGGGAAGGTCGGCCTCGAGGGGGGCCCTTCTCGGGCCTCGGGACCGTCAGAACACGACCCAGGATGAACAGCCGGTCCCGGGGAAGGGGTCCAGATCACGACGTCGGGGGTCTGGGACTCCTCCTCCTCCTCCTCCTCCTCCTCCTCCTCCTCCTCCTCTTCCTCCTCCTCCTCCTCCTCCTCCTCCTCCTCCTGGAGTCGGCACACAGTCAACCCGCATGATAAGGATGCGTGGTAAGGATGCAAGGGGCATTGGAGGAGGCCACGTTAGCGTTTTGCGAACGAGGTAGGCCAGCGAGAGTCGCTGAGGATGGGCCGAAGGGGCAAGGATACATGTGTACCCTTGAGAAGGTTGCCCATCCGTACTATGCGGGCTGACTGTAGGGGAGGAGGCATCGACTTGGACTCGGCGATGCATCGCCGATAGATCGGCGATGGGCCCCCGACAGTGGATCACGCACGCTCCTTGGCAGGTTGGGGCCGTGCGGCCCCATCGGCGATTCATTGGCGATTGGGGGTCGATGCATCCCCCCCCTGTGTCACTGCACCGACCTTGCAGACGTGCTGCAGCGGATTTTTGCGCGGATTTCTGCCAATTCAACACCCCGAAATTGCGAGCAAACATCGAAGTGCACTTCACATGGACGTTTTTGGTAGTCTTCCTCCCCAGCTCCGAACATCCATACGAAAGTCACTCCAGAATCTGGAGCGGAGCTCTCCAGGACAATCCTGGCAAGTCCCCTTGCTTTCCGAGCCCAGACATGCGACGTGCTGCCTTTTTCAGGACGGCGTCCCCGGAAGTCCCGACCCTTTCCCCGGGACCGGTTCTTTGTCCCGAGTCGTTCTCTGACGCTCCCGAGGCCCGGCGAGGGCCCCCCAGGGGCCGAACATGGCCAACAAAAACCTCCCGCCCTGATATTTCTTCGCGACGCGATCGTGTCCGGGGATCCGCTCTGCGATGCTGGCGCCATCGTTGCCCCCCGGCAGCCCGGCCGCGCCCGCGCCGCCGGCCAGGCGGCCCGCGGTGCCCGCGCCGAGCGCGCGCGTGCGCCCGGCGGCGCCCAGCGCAGCGAAGGCGCGGCCCGCGGCGGCGAGCGCCGCCACGCCCAGCGCCTCACGGTCGACGAGAACAGACACGATCGCGTCGTGAAAAAAATAAGGGCGAGAGGTTTTGGCGATTTTCGGCCCCGGGGGGCCTTCGCCGGGCCAGCGACTCGGGACGAAGAATCCGGTCCCGGGGAAAAGGGTAGGGACTTCCGGGGACGCCGTCCAACAACAATCAGGACGTCGCATGCCTGGGACCACGTCCCTGAGATCCCCTGGCGCTGCACTTGGCGGCGCGCACAAGTGGGCATATTCGAAGCGCTGACATGAGGAACCCCAAATCAGGAACGAGCCCCTTTTTACCCATAAGTGCTACCTCGACTTCCCATAGAGAACCTCAGGACTACCTGAGACAAGCTGTAAGACAATTAGGGAACACCGAGCCCCTCCCCCAACGAAAACGGCTCCTTCTTCAGCGGCCCGACTGTAGGGAGGAAGGGTGGGAAGGCTTCTTGGAAGCAGGTTGCTTCTTCGAAGGCGCCCGACTTCGATCTGTAGACAAGGCCCGCGCCTTCTGAGAAGCAGGAGTGTCTCTAAGGAGCCTTCCCCCTCCCCCTGCCCCCCTCTGCGCGTGGCCGATGCTCACGCCGGGCGTTCTCGCCCTCCTTCGGGCCCCAGCAAGGTGCTCACAGCACGATCCGCGGAGGAAAGCGGGGCCCAGGGCTCCGCCCGCGATCTTCTGCGATGCCGCGCGCTTTTCGCGGCGTCGGATCTTCGGGCTTCTGCATGCGCGCCCCCGCGGCCCAGACTCTGGAGCGCGATCCCGCGGCTGCGCGGTCGCACGGCCCCAGAGATCCGACGTCGTGATTTTTTCAATACTGGGTCCCCGGCAGTCTCGACCCTGTCCCCAGGACCGGTTTATCATCCTGAGTCGTCTTTTTCCGGTCCCGCGGCCCAGCGAGGGCCCCTATAGAGGCCGAAAATTGCGAAAAACCGCCGTCTTGATTTTTTCAATGCGTTGGATCTCTGGGGTTGCGCTGCGTGCGGGGCACCCGCGCAGAGACACCACGAAGCCGCGGGGTGGCGGCCCAGGGGCCCGGCCCAGGAGGCCGTGGATATACGGCTGTGCGGTTGTCGCCCACGAGCGCCGCCGGCGCCACGAGCCTGGCGGCCCTGGTGCGGCCCATCTGCGCCTCTTCCGCACGATGCGCGCGTGCAGCGCGCTGGCCGGCCGAAGGACCCGGGGGAGGGGCGCTCTGGGAGTAGGCTTCCTCGCAATGTAGCTCGAGCCACACAGCCCCGGCAAGGCAACCCAAGTGTCCCACTCATCCGCGATTGCAGGCCGTCCGTACTTCAGCGACTGTTTGCAGGCAGCGTTCAAATCGGTACGGCAAGCAGCAAGCGACTAGAGTGGAGCAAGGACCTGACCCCTGGAACGCCGAAGATTGCCCGGAGACGGGCGGCCCAAAAGAAGGTCCTGCGATGACCCGCTCAACTCTGCCGCTGGCTTGCAGGAGCAGACCTCAGACATGCGACGTTCTGATATTTTCAGGATGGCGTCCCTGGAAATCCCGACCCTTTCCCCGGGACCGAGGGTCGGTAAGGGCCCCCAGAGGCCGAAACTAGCCAAAAACCTCCCGCCCTGAGTTTTTCACGACGCGATCATGTCTGGGAAGGGCAGCATGTTCGCCAGCGAGCTCATTACACTCGGGGGTGAGTCTGCCTGCGGCTGCCTACAATCAACCCGTACAGTAAGGATGCGCGGTAAGGATGCAAGGGCCTTGGACGCCCATGCCGAGGCTCTTCGAGCGGGGCTGGCCTTCGAAAGTGGTTGAGGATGGGCCGAATATGATCGAAGATTTGGACGCCCGAAATGGGTACGGAAAAAATGGGTACAATGCCCAACAACAAATGTTGTCCCAAACCGACAGCGGCCACTGTTGGGCTGGCGGCCTTCTGTCTCAAATGGACACAGGCCGCGGCGGCGCGGACAGCGAATCCGGTTCAAAATGAACAGGAACTGCTGTTGGGCATTGTGCCCATTCTGTCCGTACCCATCTCGTTCGTACAGAGAAGAGGCAAGGATGCGATGGCACCCTTGGGAAGTCGCTCATCCTTACTGTGCGGCTGCCTATGTAAGGGACTGGACGGGTGCGCCGAGGCATCGCCCGGTGCCTGCCCGCTGCCGGCCGCGCGCGCCTCGCGTTAGGTCGGGCCTGTCCCCTTGCAGGGGGCTTGTGGACGAAAAATGAAAAATATTCGAAAAATGCTCAAAAGATGCCCCAAAACAATCAAAAGTGAAAAAGATTCAAGACATAAAAAATGCTCAAAAGATGCCCGAACATACTGCAAGAATAGTCCCCAGCGCATGTTTCGACTATTCTGGGATAGATCCCCCCTGTAGAGGGACCAGGCCCGACATGGAAGGATATCCTCCCTGGGATACCCTTCCTCGTGGGCGCCCCCGTGCGCCCACGGGGGGGCGCTCTGCAGCGGGCAGCGGCCCTCGCCCGCCTGCCCGCCCGCGGGCGCCTCTCTCGGCCGCCCCGCGCGCGCCGGGCGGGTCCCGTCGAGGCGTCGTGCGGTGCCCGCCCGTGGCCGCCGAGGCAAACCTCCATGGCCATCAGGTCGGGCCTGTCCCCCTACAGGGGGATGTTGGACGGAACGAGTTTTTTTTTGTTTTGTTGTTTTTTGGCTTCTTGTTGTTTTGAAAACAAAAAAGGTTTTTTTTTATAGATATCTATATATATATAGAGAGAAAACATATAGAGATAGATAAACTACTAGGAAGAAACACCTAAAAATCCCCCCCCCCCCCAACAAATGCCCCAAAATATATTCAAAAATCGTCCCCAGACTATGTTTCTACTATGTTTGGATATTCCTCCTGTAGAGGGACAGGCCCGGCGTAAGCCATGCACCATGCAGCAGGGCAGGCATGCTGGCCATGAGCAGCGCGCTTGTGTGAACACATGTGCGCACACTGCAAGCGGGGAGGGCCACTGGCACAAAGAGGAAGCCGCCTCCCGTTCTCACGCAAATCTCCGCAGCCGCCCACTCCTCCCCCCTCTTCCCCTCTTGCCCGCGGGACAATTCGCAACTCCGAAGATCGGCTTTGCTCCACGCGCGAGCAGATTGCCTCTGCCGCGCCGCGATTGAACAACAACGAATGCAAAGTACAACTCAAACGCGGGGCACGTACGTGCGTACGTATGTTTGTTTGTATGTCTATATGTATATGTGTATGTCATTGAAGATGTCGATGTAGGTGTAGCTGAAGGGGTAAACGTATAGGTATATGTATATGTCTACGCAAATGTGCATGTACGTGTGCATGTGTATGTGTATGTATATACGTACATGTACATGTACAAGTACATGCACATGTACGTGTATGCCTATGTGACTAGCCTATGTGTGTACAAGCGTATGTATGTATGTGCGTATGTATGCGACAGCATGTGATTATGGGTGTATGCCTGTGCGTGTATGTGTATATGCGTATGTATGTTGGTGCGTATGCATGCATGTCTGTATGTATGTGTGCACGTGAGTATGTAAGTACATACGTAGGTACGTGCGTACGTACGTATGTATGCATGTGTGTGAATGTGCATGTGCATGTAAGGATGCATGTGCGTATGTATGCATGTGTGCATGTGTGGTTGCATATATATATATATATAAGTATGTATATGTATGTAGATGCATGCATTAATGTATACATGTACGTGTGCATGTATGAACGCATGGTCGTGTGTATATGTATGTGTGCATGCATGTACGTACGCATGCATGTATGTATGTGTATGTAGTTGCTTTACGTATGTATGTCCGTATGTATGCATGTATGGTTGCATGCATACATGCATGCATGCATGTGTGTATGCATGTGTGCATGCATGCATGCATGCATGCATGCATGCTGGCGGGCAGACGTGCATGTATGTATGCATGCATGTATGGATGGATGTGTGCACGTATGTATGTTTGTATGTATGTACGTATGTATATGTGACTGTTTGTATGTGTACATGGATATGTCCAGGCCGTAAATGCGGCACAAGGGTACGGCATGAACAGTCCTCAACATGCTCATTCGAAAAACAATCCACCCCACAAACAATTGATCTGCTCCCCTCCTCTACTTACCGCTACTCCTCCTGCCCACGCCATCTCACCTCTCCCCCAGTCCCAAGATAGCGCTGTTCCTTATCTGACCCGTTCACCTTCTCGTAACTGCAAGGGTGGGATTCTGAAGCTGAGTAGGTGTGGGGCCTTCATGTCTCGAATGGAGAGCATTCGCAGGCGACAAAATGTCAGACACTCGTTTCCAGCACATGGGCGTATTCCCATTGAGCCAGCTATCGGCTGCGCATTTGAATCGCGCGCGGCGAGGTGGATGGGAGACTCGCGAAACTTGTCTCTCTGCGCAGAGAAACATGTGAACACTCTCGCGTGTGGCCGCTGCTGACGCACACTTGGCTCCGCTCTGGACAGTATCCGACTGCTCTGCTGTTACCATGCGACCGTGTGTTTGTACGTATCTGGCTGCGGGCCAGGTCGTGTTGAAACGCCAGACCACTGCCGCAAGGTAAGGGGGGTAGCAATGCGGTCCACTGCGACGCGCACTGCCATGCCCGCGGCGCCTTGCACTGGACCGCTGCCAACACACACACACAAACATTCGCCCAACATGCCCAGTGAACCAGGAACGCACGCAATCACGTTCGCACGCGCTTTAAGGGGAGAGTGCATGTTAGACCATGTTCCCCGCCAGTGGGCAAATGGCACGGTGACAAGAAATGAGGGCAGCATGAAGATGAGGCGGATGATGATTGGGAATGAAACGTGGGTTGCGGTCAGGCAGGCCATAGAGCCTGCTCACTCCGCATCATTAAATAACACGTCCACGAGGAGTATCGCAACGAGGACAAACGCCAGCAGCCCGGAGAGCACCTGAGGCAACAGGCGATTCACCTTCGGCTGGTGACCCTTGCCGCTGGCCTCCCGGAGCCGAAGCGCGGCCCTGCGGAAGTCCACCACCGGCCAGAAGGCAAACGTCAGCGCCACGAGGGCGACCAGGAAGCCGTTGAGCTGCGAGATCTGGTCGTCGGAGCTCAGCAGCAGCTGACTCAGCCCCGAGAGCAGCGCGGCGGAGCGCATCCAGGCCAGCGCCGTCCTCTCGATCGCCAGCGGCACCTTGGGGTCCACACGCAGCTCCACAGGCGCCCTGCGCGCGCAAAGCCGGCGTGCCCCCTGGGCGGCGGCCGCGGCCGCGGTGCGGCACCAGCCTGGCGGCCGCGGAGGCGACGCGGACGCCGCCGCCGGCGCAGCAGCGGGCGCCGCCTGCGAACCCGCGGAGGGCCCGGGCGCCAGCGCCCGCGAGCCCGCAGCGGCTGCGGCCGGGCGCTCGCTGGGCGTGCCCGCGGGCGTGCTGGGAGAGCCCTCGCTGCACGACCCGGGCACGCCCTCGTGGAGCCAGGCGGGCCGCACCGGCGCCAGCTCCCCGCGCAGCAGCGCAGTGCCGTGCAGGGCCTTCGAGAAGCCGTGCGCCCGGCGCAGCTTCAGGGCGCGCAGCTCCTCGGGCCACTCCAGCTCCTCGTCGTGCGGGCCGCCCGTCGCCGCGCTGGGGCCAGGGCCCCGTGGCCCACTGCGGCCCCTGCACACGCGCAGCACGGCCTGCTCGCAGGCGATGCGCCTGTCCGGCAGCGGCCGCGTGCCCCCCGGGAGCGACTGGCACCAGGCGGCGGAGTCGCTCCCCTCCGGCTCGTCATAGAATACGAGGTCCTCGTCGACTGTGGTCCAAGCCACGACTTCGCTGCCGGGGTCACCGAATGCGGCGAAGGTGGACCTGCGGAATGTGGCACGCACAGAGGGCCGCAGGCTGCGCTCTCGTATGGCTGCCTGCACCCGGTGCAGCGGCTCAGACTCGCTTCTGCCCTGCAGGCTGCCAGTAGCGAAAGCGGCGAGGTCACGCTGCTTCAGGGGTACCGCGGTGGTGCCTCCAGATGCGCCCTGGACGTCAACGAAGAAGTCCACTTCTGTGCCGCCTGTGGCGTCGCCGACCCAGCGGCAGCAGAACGCCGCGGGGACACGCGATGGCTCAGCCGTGCTGGTCCCCACCGGCAAGCGTTCCCCACACAGCTCGCCGCCGGGCCCATCGAAGTAGACCTCCCCGGTGCTCTGCCGGATGCTTCCCTGGCCCAGGCCACCCCTGCCATCGGACGCAACGCGCACGTGACGCGCGCGGCCGACAACAGAGGATGACGGCGGCGGGCTGTGGCCCTGGCTGGGTGCGTCAACCTGCAGGTGCTTCAGCAGGCTCACCTCTCGGGGGGCCACAGTTGGAAGCGGCGGGGGGGTCTGAACTGGATGGGGCCACAGAAAATCGAACAGGGGTGGCGAAGCCAAATCCGGTCAAAATCGGTCCCTGGACCCCTCCCAGGGCCCACCTGGTTATGTTTTTCACCCCAGATCTGTTTCTGACGGGTGCAGGGCCCGAAGTTTAACCCCCATGCAGAAGCAAAAAAATTAAAAAACAAGAACTCCTCGAACGCAGAATCTCGAACCTCTTCCCAAACCTTCCTGCTCGCCCGTACCAGTGCTGGGCAACCTCAGCTCCCCAGCGGGCTCCAATGCCACAGAACGTACATCAACTCGCCCGTTCCATCTGGGTAAAGCGCGTGCCCTGCGCGGTACGTTCGCGCAGAACTTGCTCTTCGCGTGCGTGCGGGAATGCGCGTTCGACGTCGGCGGCGTTCGGGGGGGGGGGGGGCAGTGGCAGGGTGAGCGAGGGTTTCCCTCGCAGCTACGAGGCCCCAGCTCTGTCCTAAACTGGCGCTCCGACCACGCCATCCTTCGCTGGCAACCCATGGGAATCTACCAAGCCATCTTGGTGGATCTTGCGAATAACGCTAATCGGCGCTTGATCGACGCGAAGTCGGCGCTTTTTCATCGATCGCCAGACGCTAATGGAATGGAGGGCACTCTGAAGACGGAATTTCTAGGGTGTTCACGGGTTCCGACGAATGGCTACCCGAGCCGATTGCAGTACAGTCTACTACTCCAGGTCAGAAGGTTGCTCTCGCCTGAGAACTAGCCACGTCGCCAGCACGAAGCGGGGCTCTCGCTCGTAGCGCTGCCTCCAGGCGGCCCCAAGATGGCTATACCGAGCTTGTTTGCGAGAGCTCGGTGGAACCGTCCACCATGCACTCCGATGCTGCGCTGGAGCGCTTTTGCAGTCAACGTCTTTGGGCTCCCAGGGCTCTGCTGGGTGCCTGCTCTGGGAAGAAGCCTCCTGGGAACCTCTCGAGGTTTGCGAAGCCCTGCTGAAAATAGACTGGGGCCCCTGTGGGGTCCACGGGCCGTCTTCGGCCGGTCCCTGCAACCGCCCCGGGGCCACCTGGGCCGCCGCGAGGAGCATCTTGGGGCCATGAGAAGCGCAGGGGAGCAGCAGGGCAGGACGGCGGTGTTCTACGTGTGGGTCCGAAGAGGGGGAAGGGTCGTCCCTGGCACTTTTTTACAGGCGCGAGAAGGTCGCCCCGCGGCCAGGGAAAGAAGAGAGAGGCAGCAGGGGAGGGGAGAGCAAGAGGAGAAGCAGCATATCAGCAGCAGTGCCAGCGGGCCGACGCGGGGTCGCCCCTGGGATAAGAACCTTACCAGTATGCCCCAGACGTGCGGACGGTATGTGGCGGACGCATACGCCCGAGGAGCCGTACACATCTGTGTATATGTATACATATATATATATACATATACACACATACCTTATATATATGTGTATATATATGTATATATATATATATATATATATATATATATATGTATATACACAGGTGTGCAGATGGATGCGTAAATATGTGTATTTACATGTATGTATGTATCCAGAGATGCCTGTACTGTGTACCTCCGCCGCCTCGCCCCTGTGGCGCGGAGCGGGCGTGCCCTCAGGTCCTTTGCCTCCTCTCCTCCTCGGAGCCTCAGTGCTCAGTCCTGAGTGGTGTCTTGGTGTCCCTGGCCCCAAATTCTCAGATCTCTCTGGGCTTCCCGCGTGCTCCCTGGGCTCTGGGCCGTCCTCCCGCATGGCCCTTTCGGGCGCAAGAAGGCCCGAAGACGGGCCAAGAGGGCCCCGGGAGGCCCCCAACACAGTCCAAGAGGGTTTCGAGGCGCCTGCAGATCGCGCCAAGACGCCCAAGATGGCCCCCAGACGGCCCAAGAGGCCTCCGTGACGCCTGAAGAAGCCGCCAAGACGCCTCCCAAAAGGGCGCCAAGAGACCGAACGTACTGATTCTCCGTCGGTCTCTGAAGGTGTTTGGTCGTCTCGCCTTTTCGGCTTCGTGACGCTCCAAGACGGCCCTGGAGGCCTCCAAGACCGCACCAAGACGGCCTCCAAGAGAGCCCCAAGACGGCCCAGGGGCGCCAAAGGCCCCAAAGACAGCCCCTAAGAGGGAGCCAAGAGGGGGGACCCAAACGGACATTTCGAGCCCTCGGCCCCGAGGGGCCCCCAGGGAGCCCCAAGAGGCCCCCAAAAGGCCCTCCAAGAGACCCCCAAAAGCCCCCAAAAGGCCCCAAAGAGGCCCCCGGAGAGGCCCCGAAGAGGCCCCCGAGAGGCCCCAAGTCTGCCCCTGAGAGACGCCCGAGAGCACTCCGAAGAGACCCAGAGGAGCATCCCTGAGGACTCTGGTCAACAACCCGAGCAAGGTGGCGGGATGGGCCGAAGACCATGAGACACTCGTGACTACCTACCAGGCCACCCAAACCTAACCCGAAGACCCGAATTCTGGCTTGGGGGGGGGAAAGGGGTCCACACGTGTTTTTTCAATGTTCCCCGACGCCCCCTCTGGAAATGGAGGGCAAATCGGGGCCGTCGGGTTGGGTTGGGGCGGTTTGGTGGGCGGTGAACTCGGAAGTGGGGGTACAGATCATGACGAGCATCATCACGGTCACCGTGAGAACCAACTGCGCTACACTCACGGGGGGTGCAACCGTCATGCCACCAGAGGGAGCGCCGAATGACCAACGAAGGGGCCTTCTAGCCCGAGCGAGCCTCGGCAACGAACAATCTTGATCTAAAATCTAAAGGACGGCCAAGCAAGCAGAGCCCGTCCGGAGCCGAAAGTGGCACTAATATCACGGTCTTGACCCCAGACATGATCGCGTCGGTAAAAAAATTCAGGACGGGGGGGGTTTGGCTATTTTCAGCCCCGGGGGGCCCTCGCCAGGCCTCGGGGCCGTCAAAAAGCGGCTCGGGACGACAAACCGGTCTCGGGGAAAGGGTCGGGACTTCCAGGGACGCCGTCATGAAAAAAACAGGACGTCGCATGTCTGGGACTGTAAGGTCCTAACGAGAACGCAGGCGGAAATCTTTGTGCTGAGCTCATGGGGCTGGCTTTGCTACATTCTCCAGACGTCGGGCCTTCACCCGCATCAGCATGTCGGGGGGCACGAGGTAGGTCTCCACCTGGTCGGAGGAACACGACGACGACCACGACGGCGACGCGGAGCCCCAGGATACGGGCGACGGCAAGGGGCGGCACTGCGAAGCGGGGCCTGACCAGAGGGCATTCGTGCTCCCCGAGTCGTGCCCGCTGCTCTCGAGGCATAGGCATCATTTCACGGAGGTCCGCGAGGATTTCCTCCTCCTCCTCCTCCTCCTCCCTCCTCCTCCTCCTCCTCCTCCCCTCCTCCTCCTCTCCTCCTCCTCCTCCTCCTCCTCCTCCTCCTCCTGGATCGACCCTCCTCCTCTCCTCCTCCTCCTCCTCCTCCGCTCCTCCGCCTCCTCCGCCTCCTCCTCCTCCTCCTCCTCCTCCTCAGTCCTCCTTCTCCTCCTCCTCCTCCTCCTCCTCCTCCTCCTCCTCCTCCTCCTCCTCCTCCTGGATCGACCCTCCCCCTCCCCGGCGCGCGGAGGCGCGCCACGGGGGAGGCGCCGCGCGCGCCGCCAGGAGGACCAGGCACCGATCCGAGACATCTGCGCGGACCCCGACGACACGATGCGTGCTGATGCCGCTGCTTATTTTTTTCTCCGAGGGGAGGAGGAGGAGGAGGAGGAGGAGGAGGAGGAGGAGGAGGAGGAGGAGGAGGGAGGAGGGAGGAGGAGGAGGAGGAGGAGGAGGAGGAGGAGGAGGAGGAGGAGGAGTAGGAGGAGCAGGAGGAGGAGGAGGAGGAGCAGGAGGAGGAGGAGGAGAAGGAGAGCAGGAGGAGGGGGAGGAGGAGGAAGAGGAGGAGGAGGGGGAGGAGGAGGAGGAGGAGGAGAAGGAGGAGGAGGAGGTGGAGGAGGGAGGAGGGAGGAGGAGGAGGAGGAGGAGGAGGAGGAGGAGGAGGAGGAGGAGGAGGAGGAGGAGGACCAGTGCAAACCTGAGACTCACCAGCGATGTCGCAATAAACCCACCATCCAAGTTTCCTGCGCATGGGCTCTACAATGCTGTGTTTTCATTGCGGCAGGGTGCCCCGTTGAAAGACAACCGACTGAGAATCCTCAACTGTGCCAAAACACACAAATCCTGGTATGTAAACGCCGCGAATCACGTGACGATTCTGCCCCGACAATCCTAAACCGTGCCCGAACACCATTCCCAGGATGCCAGGACCGCGAACTGGGGTGACTGTTGCGCCTTAGCGGTCCCACACATCGTGAGAACATGACTCGTGGAACGTCAAGCATCAAATTCCTCGAAGCCGTTACACACGTTCAAGACGAATGCGCGCGGCGACAGGGCGAGAGCCGCATCTTGAAACGCAAACGGCCTCCATCCTGGGAAGCGTCTACAAACTGTACAACGAATGTGCGAGGCGCTGCGAGGAGGGCCGCATGTTGAAACGACCTGTGAAGCTGCTGCCATGTGTTAGACCAGTGTTGAAACGGACACGCCCTGCACCATTGAAATTGTTGCAAGCTTGTCTGACACAAATGTGCGAGGCACCAAAGCGAGAATCGCATTTCGCATTTTGAACAGGGACCGCCCTCCATCCGTGAAGCTGCTGCAAGCTCTTAAACGAATGCGCGCGGCACTAGGGCGGGAACCACATTTTGAAAACAACCCACCATCCATCTTTGAAGCTGGTGCGAACTCGCAAACTGAGTATCACAATTGGTGAGGAAGCCTCGAGCGAAACGCCAGGCCCGCCCTGCCAACACGTCTGGAGGTGCGACAGGGAGGGGTTACTTACCAGAGTGAGGGGGCCGAACGCTCATCCACTGTCCTTCTGTGCGTGGCCGAAATGGAATCCAACGGCGCGGATTATGTTTGCTGTTTGTTGTCGTCGTCCCACACGCGACCCGCCCCGCGACCCACCCGCGATCCACCCCGCGACCCACCCGCGACCCACTGGCGACCCACCCGCGACGCAGCCCGCGACGCAGCCCGCGACCCACCCTGCGCCCGCAGCCTCACTGTTGTCCAACAGAGCGGGGTACCACGTACGGGCCCGCGACTGCGGGGTGCTACTGCCGTGCGCAACTGCGGGGCGCAACTGCGCAACACACAATCTCGGGGGCTTTGGCCGGCCCTCCCCCTCGATGGTTCGAGGCTCTGACATGCTTCCGCTGACCCTCGGCGGCGTTCTGGCCTCGGGATGCCCTCCGGTGCCTGCGCCCGCTCTGGGGGTACCCGGACCGTCCCGAACGGCCCCCGGTGAGCCGAGCCAGACGGCCCGACAGCCGAGGAGGGGGAGAAGGAGGAGCGCCGCAGGCCAGCGACGGGCGGACAGCGGAGGGGCAAGACGCAGGGTAACGAAGAGTGACATGGACTTACACATGCGGAGGTCCGCGCGGCTTTCTCGGATCGGCGCTGCACCCCCCTCCTCTGGCGCGCGGAGCGCGCCAGGGGCGGCGCCGGAGGCGCCGCCAAGGGGGTCCAGCGCCGATCCGAGAAATCCGCGCGGACCTCCGAGTTTATGTGCTTATGTCATTCTTCGTCCCCCTGAGGCGATCTGGGATGACACATGAACACAAAAACTCGGAGGGCCGCACGGATTTCTCGAATGGCGCCGGGGCCCCCGGGCGCCGCCGGGGAGCGGGCCCTGAGGCGCCGACCCGAGAAGCCCGCGCGGGTGCCTCCGAAGGCTCATGCTTATGTCGTCGTTCTCGCTCCCCGAGCGTACGAGAGAGGGATGGAGGAGGGGATCGACCACACGCAAGGTGGGGCGACGAACGCTGTACAAATCCACTGCTTCCTGGCCAGGCCCATCCTGAACCCAGCAGAAGTGTGTATGCCACGCCCTCCTGGCTTGGCCAGGAGGGCGTATGCAGAGCTGCTGGCCTCAGGATGGGCCTGGCCAGGGAGCAGTGGATATGTATAGACTTCGTCCCCGGACTAGAGTGACCCTGGGCCCTGGGTAAGAGTGACCTTTGGTACGCGGCTTGTTTGGGGGCGCGGGGTGGCCAAGCCCAAGCGAGCACGACGCCCACTGTCGCGCCGCACTCGGCGATCGGAGCGACCCAAATGGGGCGCGCACCAGAGGTCGCTCTGGCGACGGGTCACTCTTACGGGTAGTCGAGAGGAGCAGGTAGAAGAAGAAGCAACGCCATAAACATGAACTTTTGACGCTCCGCGCGGACTTGGATCTGCGCTGGGCCCCCTTCCTGGCGCGCGGAACGCGCCAGGGGCGGCGCCGGAGGCGCCGCTGGGGAGTTCCCTGCGCGGATCCAAGAAGTGTCCGCGCGAGGCGCCAAAAGTTTATGTGTACGGCGTGTTTTTTTGTTGTTTAAACAACAATTCGAGAGAAGCAGAGTCTTTGTTACGTGTCCTGGACAGGGACGCAAGCGAAAGAGACTTCTGAGACCGCGGCGTTGCCTCTGAGCCTTCGGGCGGGAGAAGTGCGAGCGACAGCGCCGAGCGGCGACCCTGGCGAGCGACAGCGCCGAGCGGCGACCCTGCGGGCGAGGCCGAGCGGCCTTGAGGGATCGGCACCGCCCGCCTCAAAAGTCCCTTTCCCTGTGGCCCCTTTTTCCGGGATGGACAGACCTCCCTCCAGTAAAACGTGGATTCGTGAAAACGACTTCGGGCCCAAACCTGGCGGGCGCAAACCTGGAAAATAACGGCCACGGCGCCCTCTCGAGAACCGACAACGGACAATTCACTAATCGACGTGTCACTGTTGGGGGCTCTGTCCACCCCCGACCCATTTGGAACCGCAGGAGTCTCCGCCTCGTCGCCGTCGCCCTCCCGGCGCAGCTGCTCCGGCGAGGGGCCTGCCGGAGAGCCCCCGGCCCCCAGCGGCCGCAGCTGCTGTCGGCGGCGCTCGTGCAGCTGCCCCAGGGCCAGCAGCAGCAGGTCAATGTCCCACTGCCGGAAGGTGGCGACCTCTTCGGTGGCAAGTCGCGGGGGCCTCCCGGTAACATGTCGGGCCCCCTTGCGCCGCGGAAAACAAAAATTTACGACGTGTTTGTTGTTCATCTATTTTGGGCCTCTGGGTCCCTGACTGGGCCGCGCGGGACGTTTAGAACACGACTCAGGACGGAAAGCCGATCCTGGGGAGGGGTCCCCGTGTTTGGGGGTCCACTTTGTGAAAAAGTCACGACGTCGGGGGTCCAGGTCTTTAGGGGAACAGGCAACAGCATAAACATGAAAACTCGGAGGTCCGCGCGGATTTCTTGGATCGGTGCTGGAGCTCCCTGGCGGCGCCTCCGGCGCCGCCCCATGGCGCTCTACCGCCGATCCGAGAAATCCGCGCGGACTGCATTGATGTTTATGTCATTGCTTGTTCCCCGAATCTCGTTGGCTCTTGCGGATCGACTCTGATGGGCGCTGAGTCGACCCTAGGTCGACCCTACATCGACGCTACATCGACGCTGAATCGGCGCTTTCCCACCGATCGCAAGGCGCTAGTCGACGCTATTGCGCTCTAAAGACAGACGATGCGAGGGCACACAACACCCCGTGATTCGCTGCGGGAGACCTCGACCCGCGGCATAAACCAAGCCGAGAAGTTGGTGCTGTCGGAAGAGCAAAGAGCAGAACCAACGCAGACTGTCGGAGCTCCGCGCGGTTTCCTCGGAGCGGCGCGGGATCCCCCTGGCGGCGCTGCCCGCGCGCGCCGGGGAGGGGGGCCCAGCGCCGATCCAAGAAGTCCGCGCGGAGCCCCGACGGTTTGCGTTCATGCCGCTGTTTGCTCCTCGAGCTGTGCTTCTTGTCGCACTTCTTGGTGATCTTCCTGAAGCCCGTGTGGTTGGTGACGACAAAGTCGTCCAGCAGCACGATGTCCTCCGCGAGCCTGTCCAGCGCCTCCGGATCCAGCGCCTCAGGGCCACTCGCCCGCAACCGGATCTTCAGCTCCCGGTTGAGCACCTCCCACTGCAGCTCCACGAAGTTGTTGATCTCGTGAGCGTTCTCTTCTTCGGCGCTTCGACTTTGAGCGAAGGGCGGAGGGGGGGGGGGGGTCTGGCTCCAGACATCCCTCTGGTTCGTGCGACTGTTTGGAACGGTGCTCCCATGCGGAATCCTGTGGGGAGGCGGGGCCCCCCGTGCCTACTCTACCTGCTTGGAAGCAGGCGCCAGAAACCACCGAGATCTACTCCAGGGGAGGGGGAAGGGGGGGCGAGGGCCCGCGCGGATCGGCAAAACAAGGAATCAGGAAACTGCCGCCTTGTCGAGCTGGTGCTTCAGGAGCTGCCCGAACTGGTCCTGGCCGGGGTCCAGGGCGGCGGGCGAGGCACCCTGCGGGCCGGCATCGGCGTGCCGGATCGTCTTGATGACGCGCTTCAGGTCCCGGTAGTTCAGGTACTTCTCCTGCGCAGACGGTGCCCCTGAAGTAGGAAGGCGGATAAAGTAGGTTGGGATGGGCCCTCCCAAACAGTAACAAAACGCAGCCGAAGCACCTCGATTCTTGAAGTAGGAAGGCGCTTGGAATTGATTGGGATCTGGGAGTCCAGAAATACCTACTTTCAACGACCGGCGTGTACAATCGGCCCGCATCATAAGGATGTGCGATGAGGATGCGAGGGCCTCGGACGCACATTCCGAAGCTTTTCGAGCGGGGGGCGGCCAGCGAAAGCGGCCACGGATGGACCGAAGAGGCAGGGATGCAAGGATACCCTTGGGAAGGTTGCCCATCCTTACTGTGCGGTTTGACTGCATTGTGGGGAAAGCAGGCGACCACAGCCAGGATGGGCACCCTGGGAAATGTCCTGCGCATGCCACAAAATTCGGAACACCAAGGCCAGCTCGGTCCCCGCTGCGGTCGATGTGGCATCACAGGACGGCCGAACCGACCAGAAGCACAACCAATGCGCTCATGTCGAGATCGGCGGGTTCTCCCCCAAAGGGCCCTCCCGAAGCATTTACTCAGCTATGGTTGTGATTTTTTGTGGCGCCCGTGCCTGCACACACACCACACGAACGACGAAGAGATACAGATATTACGCCAAATGACTAGCGACCTTACGCCGCGGCTCACGCGGGCCGTCAGCCTTGCACGCTACATCGGAGACGAAGGCGCTGGGCGCTTCCGCGCGACCTTACTCGAGAAGCTTACAGAAATTGTGCTGCAAGAGGGGGCGCACAATAAGGCATGACTGAGCTTCTCTGGTCACGGCGGGCCTGGGCCGCGGCGGGCCTGGGCCAGAAACGACCCAACGCGGTCCTTTTTTCAGCGTCTTGCGTGTACGCGCGGCCGTCGTTGGAGACTTGGAAATGAGCACCAACACCTACACAAGGGGCTGCCCCCACCGGGGCAAGATGGTCCTAGCTTCTGGTCTTGGCGATGATCCTTCGGACGCCCAGGGGGCCCAAACATTACCACCGTCACCGAGATGGGGATCCATCTTCCCTCGGTGAAAGCACACAGCCCATGCTGGTGCTGGTGTCAACCTCTAGACTTAAGTCGGGCGTGTCCCCCTACAGGGGGATTTTCGACCAAAAATAGAAAATACCCCCAAAATGATGAAAACAAATTATCCAAAAATAGTCCGGTGACTCTGTTTTGAACATTTTTTGACCGTCTTGGGGCATGTCTGGGGTATTTTTTCTTTTTCGTTGAAAATCCCCTTGTAGGGGGACAGGCCCGACTTAACTCTAGGCCTCCGAGGTCCGCGCAGTCGAGCCCTGTTCTCTCCGCCGCCCGCACGTCCGACGAGGGCCGCCCCGGGGGCCCCGGCCACGGCGCGTGCACGCCCCGCCGGGCGAGGCCGAGGCGCGGCTGAGCCCTGCACCGCCCGAGAAGGGCCCGGGGAGGCCCTCCTGGCTCCCCCTCTCCCCCCCGCCCCCCACGTCACGACGTTGGTTGCACTTTGGACGCCCGAAACGGGTACTGAAAGAATGGGTACAATGCCCAACAGCAAGTGTTGTCCCAGACCAACAGCGGCCGCTGTTGGGCAGGCGGCCTTCTGTCTCAAATGGACACAGGCCGCGGCGACACCGACAGCGAGTCCTGTTCAAAACGAACAGGAAATGCTGTTGGGCATTGTACCCGTTCTTTCCGTACCCGTTCTGGGCGTCCAGATGCACCGTCAGCACCCAGGTCGGGCATGGCTTACCAGGGGGCGATGACTGATGCATGGGTCTGACTGGCCCAACAGGGGGTCCAGCTACAAGGGGATGGTGCAATAGATCTGGTGCACAGTAGGTTTGTGAGCTGCATGAGATTCGGGGCGTGCGGTACATTCCGGGGCGCAAGTGTACTGCTGGATTTCCGCGTGCAACGCAGCGATTGCAAAACAATGCAACGCAATTCTCTTGCGCAGTACATTTGCAATACAATTGCCCCACACTTGTTGCACCATCCCCTTTCAACTGGACCCCCTTGGGGGCCAACCAGATTGGGTGGCGAAAAACACGAGCACCTGTCGTACTCGTTTGGGGCACCCGTCGCTCTCGTTCGGGGCGCCAGGGGGTTCCTTCCAGGCCCCTTGAAGTGCCCACGAAGCGCACGCTTCTTCACCCACCCCATGTGTCGCCGCCTTACTACGCGACGCCCGACCAAACATCTCGACTCATTCCCTGGGACCGGCATTCTGTCCCGAGTCGATGCTTGACGGTCACAGGCCCAGCGAGGGCCCCCAACGTGGGCCGTACCTGGAACAACAATACAGCTCGCCGCGGCTTTTGCCACGACGCGACGGGGTCTGGGCTGGGCATGCTCGTGGCGTTCATGTAGATCCCCATCTGCGGGTGTCCCTGTATCGGTGCGGCGCCGAACGCGTGCGCTGCTCGATCTGCTTCCCGAACTTCATGGCCGCGGCCCCGCCGCGGCCCGCGGGATGCACACCAGGGCTGCCGCCGGCCACGCGCAAAGAGTGGCCCTGGGCAGGGAAGGACCTCCGGCGTGCGGCTCGCCGATCGCTGCGCGCGGGGCGGCGCCTGCGGCCTGCGTGCCTCGATCCGAATGGGGTGACCTGCGCCCCACGGGAGCCGTGCGCACCAGAGGTCACCGCGGCGCAGGGCCACCCGTGCGCGTCGCCGATGCCAGCGGCCGCCGCGCCCGCAGCCCCTCCGAAGACGTGGGCGGCCACCGGGCACGGCCGAGCGCCTGCCGCAAGAGGGGGCGGTCGCGCGTTGCGCGGCCGCGGCGAGGCGCGCGGCGACGGGCTCGGAGCGAGGACGGGGCAGCTGCAACCGCCGTCTGCGAAAGGCTGGGGACGCTTGCGGACGGTATCGGAATCGGCGCTTCTTCTTCGCCTGGGGGCCTGCGTTTTCCTGTCCATGCTGGGGTTCCCGTTCCCGCCCTGACGGGCATCCCATACTCCTGTCACGGGTCGGAGAGGATTTCTGTCCATGAGAATCTGGATGTGAGAGTGACTCCGCGTAGACGACAGGGGCGACAATGAGGACTACGACGGCGACGACTTCAGTGACGCCCTCCTCCTCCTCTTCTTCCTCCTCCACGTCCTTCTCCTCCTCCTCCTCAGGAAATCTTTCAGGGAAGACGAGGGAGGCACAAACGGAAGAGCGAGGGGAAGTTCCTCTACGGAAGAGCGAGGGGAAGTTCCTCTTGCAGTTTTCCCCGCAACAGCTCAAGCAAACGCGCATGGCCTTGATACGCACGCCTTCTGGCGTGCTACTCGCGTCGCCTTCTGACCTTTGATGGCCCAAGTGCCGCGCCGGCTATTTCGTGGCAACCATTGGCGTGTGAGCCCTAGTGCGAGTGAACCTGAGCGTGGGTGATCGGGCGAGGAGCGGATTGCGAATGGATCCGGGTATGGTCGAGCCTGGGTGTGGGTCAGCCTGGATATCACCAGTGTGAGTACGAGTGGCTCTAAGTATGAGCGAATTTTAGCGCGAGCGAGTCTTAGTGCGAATCGGTCAGAGTGCTGCTGACTGTGAGTGTGGGTGAATTCTGAATTTGAGTGTAATGAATACAGTTCTGAATGTGAATGAGCCTGTGTGCGAAGTAACACGAATACGAGAGAGTCTGAAGGCCGGTGGGTCTGTGTGCGAGTGGGTATGATGCGCTCAAGGGGTGGCGCGCGGGCTTTGCAGCTTTTGCTGAAGGACCCTCTGTAGATGCGCTCAAGGGGTGGCGGATTTGGTGCTTTTACAGAAGGACCCTCTGTAGATTCGCCCAAGGGGTGGCGGCTGTGCTGCTTTTGAAGAAGGACCCTCTGTAGGTGCGTTCAACGGGTCGCGCGTGGAATCTGCAGCTTTTTCAGAAAGGCCCTCTGTACATGCGTTTCAAGGGTGCTTGCTTTCCTGCTTTTACAGAGAGACCCTGTGTAGATGCGCCCTAGGGATGGCGGATGTCTTCACAAGACAAAACCCTGTATATGCGCTGAAGGGATGGCGGCATTCTTGCCTTAACAGACGGACCCTCTGCACACGCGCTCAAAAACGTAGCGCACGTGCTGCTTTTACAGAGAGACACTCTGAAGAATTGCGGGCACAACGTTTTCATCATTTCAACCGCCATCTCCATCACCATCACAAAGACGGAAAGAGGGAGGAGGAAAATGCGCCGGAGGAAGGAAGGAGGCGGAGCACAAGAGTGGAATGACAGGAAGCGCAGGGGGGAGGAGGAGATGCACGGGGGAGGAAGCAGGAGGAAACTAATGCAGTACAATGGCACTGTGCTCTCTTCGCTTTTTCTCCTGGCTTTTTTTCCAATTTCCGCGGTTTCACTTTGACACTTTCTCAGCCAGGCGATCGCGCATTCCTATTCCACGCGACATCTACGAGCTCGCCCGAACTCTGCCCGCCACAATCACCGAAACGACGTTCACACTACTCGGTGTCGCTACGACCGACTTCGGCGTCGCGACGGCTGTCTGATATGATTGCGCGTTGGGGCCACCCGACGGCATGTCTCCGCGTGTCCGGGGGTAAGTTCTGGAGAGGTGGCAACCGACGCTGGCCACTCCAGACCGCCAGGGCGAGCCCCCCAGCCGGTGTGAGCGGCCATCATCATCATCATCATCATCATCATCCTCATCACCACAACCACCAGTTTCGTCATCATCATCACCATCATCACCACCAGCGCCTCGCTCGATAAATTCTAAAATGTGACTTCGCCTGATCACCATCATCACCAACAACATCGTCATCATCATCGTCATCATTACCCATGTTGCCAACGTCGCCATCAGCATCACAGTCGTCACTACCACATCATAAACGAAGTCGCGACCTTGAATGCTACTCTGAGCGAGGAAGAGGAGGAGGAGGTGAGTGTGGAAGGAGTCGGTGTGGAAGGTCATTCACTGCGTGGGGCTCCCCATCTGCGCATCTACTTGTTTGAACATGTCCGCCGTGAGTGTCTAGACGCAAGGGTTTTCGTACATAAGCGGGCTTGAGGAAGAAACGGGTTTTCGTATGTTTGGGTGTGAGTGTCAGTTTTTCTAAATATGGGAAAGTCTGGGTACGAGTGGGTCTGAGGATGCTTATGCAGAGTATGAATGTGTCTGAACAAGAGGGGTCTGAGTTTGGGTAAGTCTGGGCGCGGGTGGACCACGAGTGAGTGTGGAATGGGGGTGAATATAAGTACGCGTGAGTCTGACTGTGCGCAAGTCTGGGGGTGAGCGAGTGTACGGGCGAGTCTGATCACGAATGCGTGTGAGCATAAGTGAATCGGGGACACCCTCCCAATCTGGGCCCACTGGGGGTGCGAGAACCGACGCATCGCCCGAATCATCCCCAGAATTTGCTCCGAACGCCGACGAATCTGGACACCAAAACAGACAAACCGTCCGAGCCATCCTCGCAAACTGGGTCCCCTGTGGGTTGTGAAAGCCAGCGGCTCGCCCGAAACATCCTCAGACGTTGCTCCGAACAACGGAAAACATCGGGAACCAAAACAAGCACACCAACGAACACACCCCCTCAACCTGATCGCGCACGGAAGAGTGGGATACTCCATGGCGCCCCTTTTGGGCGTGCGAACAGCAGCGCCTCGCCCGAGGCATCCTCAAAATCGGCTCCGAAGGCGGAGGGCGTTGGGAACCAAAACGGGCAAGCCGCTAGAAGTTTCCCCGCAATCTGGTCGCAAACGGAAGAAGGAGATACCCCTGGCGGCACACCCTTGGGAGTGCTGAAACCAGCGCCTCGCCCGAAACATCCTCAGAATCTGCACTGCCACCATCATCACCCTCATCATGTTCATCGTCATCATCACCGTCATCATCATCAGCAGCAGCAGCAGCACCACCATTCGCATCATCATCACCACCGTCGTCATAGCCATCAACATCATCATCACCATCATCATTAATATCAACATTTCCATCGTCACAACATCCACCATCATCTCCATTGTAGCACCACCATCCGCATCATCATAGCATAGCCTAATTTAGTCGTGGTCCTGAGTGTGCCTCTGGGTGACGAAAGAGACGGCGAGGTGGGTAAGGAACCCGCGCGGCCGGAGTACCTATTCACTGGGCGGGGCTTCCCATATGTGCATCTCATACTCCTGTCGCTGCCCGCTGAAGAACTCTGCCTGCGAGCATCTGGGTGTGAGAGCGAGCCGGCGTGGACGGCGGGCGCGAAAACGACGACGGCGCCAGCGACGACTTTACACTGATTCCAACGGGCATCTTCCAAGGGAGACGAGGAAAACACAGGTGGAAGAGCGAGGGGGCATTGGACCACCAATGGGGAGAATACTGAATGCAGCAACATCATCATAACCATCATCAGCAGCTGTTTAATCATCATCCTAACCAACATCATCATCAGCCTCATCATCATCAGCATCATCATCGTCACCGTCATCGCCATCATCATCACCATCATCCCATCTTTCTTTAGTGAGGAAGAGAGGGAGGAATGATGTTTGGGTGGGAGGATATGGCAGGCTCGGAGAATGTTTCACTGCGTGGGGCTCCCCATATGAGTATACGTCAGCATGGACCTGTCCGCCGTGAGTGTCTAAGCGCAAGATTGTTCGAACAGAAACGGGCTTGAGTATTGACTGTCTGGAAGTGACTCGAACTGTGAATGAATTAGAATGTGAATGAGTCTCAGTAGTATTAGTGCGTCTCTGCGCATGAGCCTGGGGCCTTCTGGGGCCTCTTGGAACCTCCTGGGGCTTCCTGGAGCCTCTCGAGGCCTCATGGGGCCTCCTGGGGCCTCGCGTGGCCTTCTGGGGCCTCCTGGGAAAGATTCGTGCCCAAGGAGAGGCCTAATCACTTCGCATTGGATCCACTGGAGAGGGGCAATCTATAGGAACACGCGTAAAACACCAAGGACTCGTGCCCCAAGTGAGGCCCAAAATATAGGAACATATGTAAAACACTTAGGAGTGGATTCGCAAGAGAAGGACAATATATGGACACATATGTAAAACACCAAGGATTCGCGCTCCAGGGGAGAACATGAGTAAAAACACCAGGGATTGGAGCCACTCCTGTGGCCGTCTGAAGCCTCCTGCACCTCGGGCCTCGTGGGGGCTCCTAGGGCCTTGCGGGGCCTCCTGGGGCCTCCTGCCACTTCCTGTGGCCTTTTGTGGCCTCCTGTGGCCTCCTGGTGCGTCCTGGGGCCTCCTGGAGACTCCTGGGGCCGGCCTGTGGCATCCTGTGGCCTCCTGATGCCTCCTGGGACCTCCTGTGGCCTCCTGGGGCCGCCTGGAGCCTGCTGGAGCTTCCTGTGGCATCCTGAGGAAGACCCTAAGCAAACCGCTCGAGACATCCTCGCAATCTGGGCCACCAGGGGTGCGAGAAGCAGCGACTCGCTCGAGGCATCCTCCAAATCTGCTCCGAAAGCGGAGGATGTTGAGGACCCAAACCGGCAAACCGCTCGAGACATCCCCGCCATTGTGGCGCGAACGGAGAAGTGAGATACCCCACGGTGGCACCCCCTTAGGGGTGCTGAAACCCACGCCTCGCTCGAGATATCCTCAGAATGTGCTCCGCCATCATCACCACCATCACCATCACCATCACCATCACCATCACCATCACCATCACCATCACCATCACCATCACCATCACCATCACCATCACCATCATCATCATCATCATCATCATCAGCAGCATCATCATCATCATCATCATCATCAACATCATCATCAACATCATCATCGCCATCACCACCATGAGATAACCTAACATATCATGCCATAACATAACATGGTAAACAATTTCACAATCTAAGATTTCATAACAGAACATGAGAGGGAAGAGGAGGAGAGAAGGGTGAGTGAGTCGGCGCAGTCGGTAATAACAAGAAGCCCATCCTTCGGATATGGGGAATCGCAGTAACCGCATCCTTTGAATACGGGCAAAAAGAAGATCCCCATCCTTGGGATACGGGGCATAACACGAACCCAATCCTATGGATGTGGGGAACAACAAGAAGCCCACCCGTAGGATCTAGGCGGTTTAACCAGAACCCAACTCTTAGATTTTGGGAAAATCGCAAAAAAAGCCCATCCTTAGGATATGGGGAACGAGAACCCCATCCTAGGACCTGGGGACCGAAGCGCTGGCGCCCCCCAAGGCCGATCCCCACCCCCCAGCGGTGATGACCGGCACGCGGCGCTCGACCTTCCCGGCGGTTGCGGGTGCCTCTTCTTCGCCCGTGGGCTGCAGGGGCGCCGCGCCCTGGATCCCCGGCGCGAGGCTGCTGGAGCAAAAAAGCTGCGGGCACGGGCGCGCGCGGGGACGCCCCGTCGGCGTGGCCCAGGACGAGACCCCGCGCTCTGGTCCCGGGAGGTGTCCAGGAGCTCGCCGTCGCTCGAGCGTCCATTCCCGATGCGTGCCCTGATTGTCGTGCGTGAGCTCTTGTTCTCGCAAGATGATCCGAGATGCGCCCCGATGGCCCCCGCCGAAGAGAAAAACGTTCACGTCCGAGCGATGCCAAGTGAAGCTCGACGAGCAGGAGACGGCCTCCCGCGCGCAGTTCTCGAGCATTTGGATGCCTGAAATGGGTGCGGCAAAAATGGGAACAATGCCCAAACCAACAGTGGCCGATGTTGGGCAAGCGGCCTTCTGCATCAGCTGGACGCAGCCCGCGGCGACGCCGACAGCGAGTCCTCTTCAACAGGAACGGGAACTGCTGTCAGTCTTTGTACCAACTCTTTACGTACTCATGCCGATTGTCCCGAGAGTGGAAGGAGGAGGAGGCGGAGGCGGAGGAGGAGGAGGAGGCGGAGGGCTGGGGCCCGAGAAAGTCGGGACGCGCGGCGGGCGGGCCGGCGCCCGCCCTCCGCGGCGGGGCAGGGGCTCCGCGCGGGCCGTGCCGCGGCGCAGCGTGCGCCTTGGGAGCCGCGGGGGCGGCGGTCGCTGCCTGCAAGGCTGGGCTTCCTGCAGGGAGCAAGAAGAACCTTCTGAATGCAGTCGGCCCGCTGAAATCAGGAACGGCGAAGTCCCTTCGTGGCCTCAAAGGTGCCAGCGTGCACGAGGAGGGCTGGAAGAAGGACCACATAAGGACCTGAGGAGCATCGCGCCCCTTTCGTGCCCAACCTGTTCCTTGTTTCCGCGTCTTGACTGTAAGCACCTCGACAGGCAAAGCCATTGAGTAAAAGCACCCAAGGAAGGAATCGCACAGTGCAGGGCTGCTTCTAATAACTACTAAACACCGAGGGCCGCATCGTATACGCCAATGGTGGGGGGATCGGGGCCATCATGAAAATGACGCGACCCAATCTGAAATGTGACGCGAACTCCCGCTGCCGACATCCCATGAAAACTGGACCGTCAAAATCCAAGACGCGCTCATAAAAAAAGTCGGCACATCCGAATTCCGGTGTACTCGAGTCTTACGTTTACTGGGCTCTGTAAGGTTTGGCTTTCTAGCACGTGTATAGATGGCAACATTCAGGCCCTACTTCCACCGACCAACGGTTCTACTGAGTGGATGGGAGGCGGGGCTCTAGTTCGGATTTTCGCTCCGCGTTCGACGAATTCCGAACCCTCCACCCGCCGCCCATCGAGGGGCCTGAATCGTTGATCGGCGAGGGTAGGGTTCGGATTTGTTCGCCGCCGAGTTTAACATGGGATCGAGTTTCAGCAGGCATCTGTCGACACCTATCCCCAACTTCGTGGGGTCCACGAATGGACCAGAAGTGTAGGGCCCAGCTCGGGGATACACGATGGGAGGGGGGGGCGTGCATCCTCGATAGGGAGGTGCGTCCGAATAGCCCCTCGGGGGGCGTATCCCCAAGTTCCCGCCCCTCCATGGAAAATCCTCCTCCTCCTCCTCCTCCTCCTCCTCCACCTCCTTCCCCCCCTTCCCCTCCTCCTCCTCCTCCTCCTCCTCCTCCTCCTCTTCCTCCTCCTCCTCCTCCTCCTCCTCCTCCTCCTCCTCCTCCTCCTCCTCCACCTCCTTCCCCCCCTTCCCCCCCTTCCCCTGCTCCTCCGCCTCCTCCGCCTCCTCCCCGAGCGGCCCGAGCCTCCGTGGAAAACTCTGGGGCACGTGGGGGGCGAGCCGGGGCCCGAACGCCGGCTCTTGGACAAGCCCGGTGCCGCGCGCCCTGCCCTGGGCGGTGCGGGACCTGCCCTGGCCAGCCTCCGTCGGGGAGACGTAAGGCTCGGGTAAGGGCCGTACTCCTCCCCCCAGCAGGGCTGAGAGGAGGCCCTGCTGCGCGAGGCACTGGGCGAGCGGAGGGGGGCCGGGCGCGAGGAGCAGTAGAAGGAGGAGGAGGAGGAGGAGGAGGAGGAGGGAGGAGGAGAGGGGGGGGGGGAGGAGGAGGAGGAGGAGGAGGAGGAGGAGGAGGAGGAGGAGGAGGAGGAGGAGGAGGAGGAGGATGAGAGGAGGAGGAGGAGGAGGAGGAGGAGAGAGGAGGAGGAGGAGGAGGAGGAGGGGAGGGGAGGAGGAGGAGAGGAGGAGGAGGAGGGAGGAGGAGAGGAGGAGGAGGAGGAGGGGAGGAGAGGAGGAGGAGGAGGAGGAGGAGGAGGAGGGCGACGATCATGCACGGGTCTCACGCGAGATGGCAGGGCGACACTGCGCGGGGATTTTCGGCCCTGGGTCGACGCACGCCCGGGCCGGTCAGTTCTTGCAGGGTCCTGCAGGATCCTGCAGGATCCTGCTAGGAGGCCACATGCGAACCCTACCCCTACCCCCCACAATTTCTGAGGGGGAGGGTGGGGTTCACTTCGCTCGGGAGCTCCCGAAGGAAGTGAACCCCACCCTCCCCCTCAGAAATCGTGGGGGGTAGGGGTAGGGTTCGCACGTGGCCCCCTACCTGCGCCAAGGCCCGGGTCAGTGCGGCCCAGGCCACGATCCTGCAAGATCCGGCGCTCTGGCTGGCCCCCGGTTGCATAGACCCCCATCTCTGGAGCCTCGGCCTGCGCGGTGGCTCACGCGGGCCGCCAGCGCGGCACACTGTGGAAGCGAGGGGCGCCTGCGCGCCACCTTGCGCGTGCAGCTTACGCGCCAATGTCGGCACAGGTGCCATCCTGTTTTTCTGTCGGTTATACAGTGGAGGCCAGTCCAAAAGAAACCTTCCACAAGAAACCCAAACCCTGAGACCCCAGGACGTCCATTGATTTTCGGTGTGGGAGCGTTACGCTTTCCACAGCAAAACCATCACCCCCCCCCCCCCCCCACAAAAGAAACCCAGGGCACCCTGGAGGCAGGCAGGGTGGTTCTTGGCATGGGTCTCCACTGTATGTGGCCGGAGCCGAGGGGAGGGCGCAGGATCGCACCGCAACGTACCTCGAGACGGCAATGACTACACGGCAGACTCCATCGCTGCAGTCATCGCTGAGGCTCGTTACCGCGAGCTGCTGCTGATTCTTCAACTTGCCCCTCCTTGGTCTCCGCCAGGCTCAGGAGCTACTCTTGCCATTGCTCGGACGTCCATTTCCCGTGCATGTTTCGCTTTCGTGCGTGTTTGTTCCCCATATCCTAAGATGGGGTTCTGGTTATTTCTTGGACGCCGCCGACTCCAGATAACAAGAACACACCCAGTACACATACGTACTCATGCACAGACTTACTCATACTCAGACTTACTCATACCCAGACGTACTCATACACAGACTTACCCATACTCAGATTTACTCATACCCAGACTTACTCATACACAGACTTGTTCATACTCAGACTTACTCATACTCAGACCTATTCATACTCAGACTTACTCATACCCAGACGTACACATACACAGGCTTACTCATACACAGACTCACTCATGCTCAATCTTCCTCATACCCAGACGTACTCATATCCATACTTACTCATACTCAGACCTACACAGACTCAGACCTTCTCATAGTCCGAGTTACTCAACACACGGAAGACGGCGGGGCTCGGCTTCAGGCGGGGCGCTGGCTTCAGCACCCCTAAGGGGAGCCGCCAGGGGTGCTCTCACGGGCCCGTTCGCGGCCAGTTTGTGGGGATGTCTCGGGCGGTTTGCTCGTTTTCATGCCCAACATCCTTTGCTTTCAGAGCAGATTGTGAGGATGTCTCATGCGGGGCGCTGGTTTCAGCACCCCTAAGGGGAGCCGCCAGGGGTCCGTACTGCAATGGATATGGGCAGAAGTGTTGCCTGCATCCTGGACCCCGGCGCCGCCTTCCACCCACCCCTCCCGAGGGCTGCTAGCAACGGCCCCCGGTGTCCCAAAGTTCTCGTGCCACGCAGCCCCCCTGGGGCTATTATTCGGCGCTTCGCGAAGGGGGTTCTCCAGGACCCCCAGAGGGTGTGGTGACCACACCACGACGACGACGAAGACGACGACGACGTGGTGAGTCAGTGGGGATGCGGGGTCACCGCATGGTTTTGGGACTCGGGCTGTTCTCCGAGTACATCTCTGGCGTCCGGGGGCTCCAGGGCGCCCCAAACCCGTGCCGCGACGGACCGCGCGGTGAGGTCGTTGGGGATACCAAGGCCACCCCGCGGTCCGTCAGCACATGGCTCTGGGGTCCCCGAGGTTCTCTGGAGGTCGCCTTGTGCTCCCCAGGAATTCTCGAGACACCGTGGGTCCGTAGCTGCCCCGATGCGCAACACGCAGCCCGTAGCGTGTGGACACAGAGCTCAACACGCAGACTGAAAAGCGCGATACGGACGCCAAACCGCACCCCAACACGTGCCGAACCAACACGCAGCGTGTTAACACAGACGTTTTGAACACGGTACGGGCGGACCAGAACACGCAGAACATCCACGGGCGCCATCCCCAGGATGCACAGGAGCAGCCAACAGACACGAAGAACACCGAGGCACCCTCCCCGAACCGACCTCGATCCTGCACCTCGGTCCGACCGCGCGTGTTGCACTTCGACACGGGCGCGTCAAGGCTTGGCGGCGCGCGCAAGGGGGTATGGGGGAGGGGGGTGAGGCTTCTTAGAAGAAGGCTGCTTCTTAGAAGGCGCCGGCCTTACATCTACAAAGAAGGCCCGCGCCTTCTAAGAAGCAGGGGTGCTTCTAAGAAGCCTTCCCCCCTCCCCCATACCCCCTCCTGCGCATGGCCAGAAGGCAGCCAAGACGACCCTGGCAGGACCCGACCCTCCGCCGACGGCCCACCTTTTCCCCGCCCGCCCGCCGCGCGGGCGGAGAGCCGAGGGCCACGAAAAACGGTGCCTGTATCAAATGCGCCCCGTGCAGCGCCGAGGCGGTGGGCCCGCCGCTGCCGCCGGCGCCCGGCGTCCGCGGCAGCCACGCGCGCGCTGTGAGGACAGAGGAAGAACGGAAGAGCAGACAGTCGGGAGCGGCCAAGAGGGGGGCGTCCAAGAGGGGGGGGGGTGCAAA
>CAUYUJ010022703.1:672068-673271 GCA_963575745.1 Prorocentrum cordatum
GGGCGTCGATGTGTCCCTCCCCCTGAGCCTACTCCCCCCTGACGCTGCCTCGGCTGGATGGACGGCGAGAGGCCTGGCACCACGGCAGCCGTGCTCGTGGCCGCATCGACCGCGGCGCCAGGGAAGCACTGGAAGTGCAGATATTCCCGCCGCATGCCCCGAGCTTCTCTCTCCCACTGCAAGCAGTTGAGTAGGGACCGGCCGCCCCGGCACTCCTATAGGCCTACCACGACATGATCTTAGAACCATCACATGTCCGAGTAACAAAACATGTTATTATAGCATAAGCCCGATGTGCTAAACAAAAACAGCCTCAGCCAGAAATGTTCTAAGAACATCTCGTGTAGACCACAGAAAGCTCTTAGAACATTCGATGGTGGGCCCCATAGGCAAGCCGGGAAGCTTCGCCACTGCTCGATGGAGGGTGCGGGGGCACAGCTCAGATGGGCTCGGCAGCCTGCCCTGGGGGGAAGTCAGAAGGGGCGTGCCCTCTCAGAAGGCTCGGAAGCCCCCCGGCCTTCTGAGAGCTTGTGTAAGCCTTCCCCAAAGACACTGAAAACCTATCAGAAGGCGCGAGGGCTTCTGAGAAGCCCCTGCGCCCTCTGAGAAGGTCTTCTCCTTCTCACTTCCTCGGTGGTCACATGTGATCCCTACCCCCCCCCCCCCCACAGACGATATCTGAGGGGGGAGGGAGTTCACCTCGTTCGCGAGCTCCCGAGCGAGGGCTCCTGAGAGGCACGAGGGCTTCTGAAGCGCGCGACTGAGAAGACCCGCCGCCCTCTGAGAAGGCCTTCTCCTTCTCGCTTCCCCCCCTCGCTCGCCGCCGATCTCTCCCTCGGACAGCTGCAGCCTCAGATGCAAGCGGGCGAACGGAGGGACTCAGTCCTCGGGGCCCTCGAGGCGGGAGGGCGCGTGGGGCACAGCTCCGAGGGGGGCCCACGAAGGCAGCACGCAGAAAGCACGCAGCCAGCCGGGAAGACCGGCGTGGCCGACTTGCCCAACTCGCAGGCCAACCCGCTCCACATGCAGTGGGGCCATGCAGGGACGGCGCGGCAACGTTTTACGCCACAGTGTGGCGGAGGCAGTCCGCACGCGCGCTCGAGCAGGCCAGGACACGGCAGGCGCTCATTGTTCAGCGGCAAGAGGAGGGGGAGGAGGCGGAAGAGGCGGAGGAGGAGAACCAGGAAGAGGGGGAGGAGGGGG
>CAUYUJ010022704.1:2500-50000 GCA_963575745.1 Prorocentrum cordatum
TGGGCCCAGTTGGTTGGAATTGGGCCCAGTGGGTTGGGATTGGGCCCACATGCGGTCCCACCCCCCCCCCTGGGGAGATCCAGCGGCGTACCCTCCCTATCAAGAGGGAGCTTGGAGAGGAGGTTAATTCCAAAATCGTTGATGACTCTTGTGTTTACACTGGTCATCCTCCTCCTCCTCCTCCGTATCCTCCTCCAACCCGTAGGATGAGTACGCACGATGAGGATGCAAGGGCCCTGGAAGGCCGTGTGGGCAATCTGCGAGCGGGGTGCGGCCAGCGAAAGTGGCCACGGATGGGCCGAAGAGGAGGGATGCAAGGGTAACCTTTGAAAGTCGCTCATCCGTACTATGCGGGTTGACTGTATCCACCAGTCCTGGGCGGTCTTAGGCGGTCTTTTGACGATCTTCGGAGGTCTTTGGCGGTCGTCGTTGGGTTTTCGCAAACAGCTGGACAGTTGCGGTTAACAAGGGGTCAATGATCGAACACCCAAGGGAAGAACTGGCTCAAGGGGTAGACATAGATCGGTAATAGGCGATACATAACCGATACATTGACGATGGGCCCCGATAGCGAATCCGCACGGTCCTGGACAGGGCGGGCTATCGAGGTCATGTAGATGATCAATGGGCGATTGGGGGTCGATGCATCCGCCACCAGAACCCATCCCACCAGATCGTTGGCCCTGAGATCCCTGGTCGGCCAGGCCCCCCCACACCGGTGAGAACTTCCCGTCTGCTGCGGCCCGGTCCTGCTCCCACGTCTTGTCGGTCTTGTTCACAGAGAGGCTGACCGACCAGGGCCTCCTGCACGAGGGAGGCGCTCGGGGATGGGAGGAGGAGGCGGGGGGAGGGTGGATCAGGACAGGGAGGGGCCGTACGGAGGAGGGAGGGGAAGCAGGCCGAGAGGGGCAAAGACGAGCCTGGGGATGCCGAGGGGGCGGAGGCAGGGGGGGGGGGGGGTCAGGCCCTGACCGCCGCCCCCTCCGCCCCCCCCTTGTCGGTGGTTCACAGATGGCGTCCTGAGAGACGGGGTCCTGAGGACGAGGTGCCTGGAGTGGCGTAGACCCACCCTTGGATCCCCTCCTATCCTCAGGACCCCACCCCTCGGGACCCCCTCTCCGAACCACCGACCCTCCGCACTCTCTCCCCTGGCTTCAGGCCCCCCCCACGCCCCCCTCGCCCCCCGCACCCTCCTCGCCCTGGCCGTCGTGGGCGCCCGGCGGGAGCGCGCGAGGGCGGGCCGCACCCTCTGGGCGTGCTTTTGTCGCCGGCCCCTCGCGCAGCCCTGGTCCCCGACGCCTCCCGTCCCCATCCCCGTCACCCCCTCCCCCATCCGCTGGCCCCCCCCCCCCCCCCTCCACACCCCCTACACCCTGCGAAATGCTTTAGAAATCATGGGTTCAGAAATTCATAGTCTCAGAATCTGAATGAAAACCCAGAATGTCTATTCAAATCTTGGGATTTACATTGAAACATTAAGAATAATCGAGACTCTGGCCGAAAACTTGGGTTTTCTTAAGCATCGCCTAGACTGTACTCCCCCCACACTCCCCCCCTTTGCCTCCAGGCCCCACGCGCCCACCCTTCGCACCCCTTTCCCCCTCCAACCCCTACGACTGGGCTCCTGATGACCGAGGAACGCGGCAGAAGGAACGAAGCCCCTTTTTGTGACCCCAAACTCGCGCACGCGTGGACGAGGAACGCAAAGGGAATGTGCCCAGGAACGCAAAGGGACATCGAACCCTCTCCGAGCCGAAAGTGCTCGCTGTTGCAACAAACGCGCTGCACCTCCGTCACCTCCTCTATCCGCTGCCCGTCCGCCCCCTCCTCTGCACCCTGCCTTCCCGCACCTCTGGCCCCCTCCCGTCCGCTCGTTCCCGCCCCCGCGCCCCCTCCTCCCTCCGCCCCGCCCCGCTGGACCCGTCGTCCCTCCTCAGATGCGCTCCGTCCAACACCCATCCCCTCACACGCGTCCCTCCGTCGGGCGCCTGGGGATGGAGCCCGGATCCCCTTTTTTCAGCTATCGCATTCGACTGCAAAGGAACAGAGAAAGAGAAGCAATCGACGGCCGCGGCAGCGGCGCAACCGCCTCGTACAAGCCCCCTCCACCTCCTCCTCCTCCTCCTCCTCCTCCTCCTCCTCCTCCTCCTCCTCCTCCTCCTCCTCCCCCTCCCCCTCCCCCTCCTCCTCCTCGTCCCCCTAAGGCAGCGAAGACGATGACGACGACGACGACGACGAAGACGACGGCAACGACGACGGCGTCGACGACGGCGGCGGCGACGACGACGACCAGGACGACGACGACGGCGGCGGCGACAACACTGCGGCGGCGGCGACAACGCTGACCCTGACGCTGACGCCGACGCGAACGACGCCACCCCACCACATCCACCTTCTCATCACTCCCGCCCCCATCCCGTCTTCACCACTCCTCCCGTATCTCTTCTTCTCTCCTTCCCTCTCTCTCTCTCTCTTTCTCGCTCTCTCTCTCCTCCCCCCTCCTGGTGACTGGAGCACGGGGGTCAGAGGCAGGGGTGGAAGCGGAGAAACAGGGGAAGGGAGAGAGAGAGAGAGAGGGGTCTACAACAAAAAAATGAGAGAGAGAGAAAGAGACAGAGAGAGGGAGAGAGAGGCAAAGAGAGAGACAGTGGCGGGAGGCCAGTGGACGCTTGCCACGCGGCGCACGGGCATCGATGAGAAGTTTAGCTGTGGGCGCCCCTGGCGAGGGGCAGGTGGTCCGAGGTGGACTGGGCGCGCTGCGTCACTTAATTAGGCGGCGTCGGCAGGCTGGCGCCGCGGGTAAAGGGCGCTGCCTGGAGCAGGCCTTCTCCCCTGAGAGGGGCGGCCTGATGCAGCCCCGTGCTGTTGCTGTTGACCGTCGCAAGGCCGGGGCTCGCCGGCAGGGCGCTGCGGCCCGGAGTAGGCTGAGCCATCTCCGACGCGCCGTGGGTGGAGCGCTGAGCGGGGTCTCCGCGGGCGCTGGCGGCGCCTCCAAGGGGGCTGCCAGGATCGTCGAGCGAGGCGTGCCCCCGGCCGCTGGCGGAGGAGGACCGCGCCCGAAGCAGTCCGCCCCCGCCGCGAGGCGTCGCGCGATGCGGCCCCTCGCCGCTTGGGCCACTGGGCGCGAGGCGACGGTGAGCAGCGCGGAGACACGCAGCCCCGCCGGGGCGGGCCCCTGGACCGCTGCCGCCTGCGGAGGGGAACGGCGTCGGCGCCGTCGGCAGCACCGCGCATGCGTCCGAGCCAGCGAGGGAGCAGCGCGGGGCGACGCGGCGGAGGCTGCACCTCGGCAGCCGCGGAGCTGACCTGCAGAAGCGCTCCTATGGCCGCCTCTGTCTGATCGGCGGCGCGCGGGGGGCTGGTCCGTGAGCCAGCGTCCACGGGGCTCTCTCTGGCACCGCGGTGGCCCCCGTCGGATTGGCGGGGGGGGCGCGCTGCGCCAAGCCCCGAGCGGCTGCCCAGAATCGCGCTGCTCACCTCTGCGCCGCTCCTGCCAACTGTCGCGAGGCCGGGGCTCGTCAGCAGAGCGCCATGGGGCTGGCTGAGCCGTCCCCGAAGCGCCGTGGGTGGAGCGCCGAGCGGAGTCTCCGCGGGCGCTGGCGGGGCCGCCGCTGGCGCTGCCCAAATCGCAGGGCGCGGCCCGTTCACGGCCGCTCGCAGCGGGCACGGCAGTGCGGAGCCCCCTGGACCCGTGGTTGCCCTGCTGCCCGGACAGCGCGGCGCGCGAGCGACGGGCCGCAGGACCAGGGGCATCGTCGACGGGGCGAGCGACGCGGCAGGCCCCCGCGGTAGCGGAGAGCTCGCGCCGAGGAATGGCCCGCGGAGCTGGCGAGAATTGAGCCTCGGCGCTCGCAAAGGGCGCGGCCAGCGCCGACGGTCGCTCGGCCTCGTGGCAGAGGCGGCGCCTCGCCGCATGACAGCCAAGACGGCCTCCAGACGGCCCTGAAGCACCCGCAGAGGGCCCCCAGACGGTCCAGAGAGGCCCCCAAGACTGCTCCCGACGGCGTCAGACTGCCCAGGAACGCCCTGAGACGGCCAGAAGAGGCCTCGGCCAAGCCCGCAAAGGCCCTCAAGAGGCCGACGGACACCCGCAAGAGGCCTCCAAGACGCTCCCAGGCAGCTCCCAGGTGCCCCAAGAGGCTGGCAAGAGGTCTCCTCCTCCTCCTCCTCCTCCTCCTCCTCCTCTTCTTCTTCTTCTTCTTCTTCTTATTATTATTATTATTATTATTCTTATTATTATTCTTATTCTTCTTATTCTTATTATTCTTATTATTCTTATTATTCTTATTATTCTTCTTGTTATTATTATTATTCTTCTTATTATTATTCTTATTATTCTTCTTATTATTCTTCTTATTATTCTTATTATTATTCTTCTTCGTATTATTATTCTTCTTATTCTTCTTATTCTTCTTATTATTATTATTCTTCTTCTTCTTATTCGTCTTCTTCTTCTTATTATTCGTATTCGTCTTCTTATTCTTCTTATTATTCTTCTTCTTCGTCTTCTTCTTCTTCTTCTTCTGCTTCTTCTTCTTCCTCCTCCTCCTCCTCCTCCTCCTCCTCCTCCTCCTCCTTCCTCCTCCTCCTCCTCCTCCTCCTCTCTCCTCCTCCCCTCCCTCTCCTCCTCCTCCTCCTCCTCCTCCTCCCTCCTCCTCCTCCTCCCTCCTCCTCCTCCTCCTCCTCCTCCTCCCTCCTCCTCCTCCTCCTCCTCCTCCTCCTCCTCCTCCTCCTCCTCCTCCTCCTCCTCCCCCTGCATTTCCATCATTCTCCTCATTATCCTCTTCCTCACGGCTTCCCCAAAGGGTTTCAACGAAGGCGGGGGGAACACCTGGTCCGATAGCTTGGCCAAGCTCTAATAGCTTGGCCAAGCTCTAGCCCAACTTTCGGCCACACCGGCGCATCCAAAAAGGCAGAGGGCGGCTGTGATTCGCCGTAGGCGTCTTCGGAGCGGACAGACACAGTCAGTGGCATGACCAGCATCAGCATCAGAATCATCATCATCATCATCATCATCATCATCATCATCATCATCATCATCATCAGCATCATCATCATCATCAGCAGCAGCAGCATCAGCATCATCATCATCATCATCATCATCATCATCATCATCATCATCATCAGCATCATCAGCATCATCAGCATAATCAGAATTATCATCATCACCGGCACAATCAGCATCAGCATCGTCATTATCAGCATTCGCATTATCATCATCAGCATAATCGTCATCATCATCATCATCATCATCATCATCATCAGCATCAGCATCATCGTCATCATCATCATCATCAGCAGCATCATCGTCATCAGTATCAGCATCAGCATCATCCTCATCAGCACCACCACCACCACCACTGCCACCACCACCATCACCACCGCCATCATCATCATCATCATCATCATCATCATCAGCATCAGCATCAGCATCAGCATCAGCATCCGCATTAGCATCAGCATCATCCACATGAGCATCAGCATCAGCATTGGCATCGGCATTGGCATCGGCATAATCTGCATCATCACCATCATCATCATGCTCACCATCTTCAGCATCATCATCAGCAGCACCTGCATCATCATCCTTAGCATCATCGACATCTGCATGTTCATCTTCATCTCCATCGTCATCGTCAGACTCATCTTCATCATCATCTGCACATTCATCGTCATCAAAAGCATCACCTCCACCAACCTCACAGTCATTTCTCTATCAACATATTAGACACCGTCCTCGTTATACCCATCAACATCGTCAACCACAACGTTATCATCGTCATCATCAGCAGCATCATCACAATACGCAACATGAGCAGCCGTATCAACATCAGCAGCAGCATCGGCACGCTAATCATCAGCATGATTATGACTAACACCATCGCCATCGTCGTCGTCATCGGCATCGTCATCGTCATCGTGAACATCGTCGACGTCGGCATGGTTGTCACACCCACCCTCGTCTAATACCCACCAATGTCTATCGTCTACCTTCCTCATCCCTCCCCATGATCGTCCTGAAACAATTGTTCTTCCCTCATCAATGCCATACTCTTCCTCATAATACTCGTGATGAACGTTTCGTCGTTATTGGCATCACCCTCACGCTCGTTGTTCCGAATAATCATCCTCATCATCAATGTCCCTCGTCCTCGTCATAGGTATCCCCCTCTACATCGTGAGCGTCATCTGATTTCTTCCATATACGTATTTCTCGCCCCATCCTACGCCTCGTCAGTATCACCAGCTGCAGCAACTCCAGCAGCATCATCATCATCATCATCATCATCATCATCATCATCATCATCATCATCAGCACCTCCACTATCGTCATCACCGTCATCATGATCAGCATCATCAGCATCCTCATTAGCATCATCATCATAATCATAATCGGCATCATCATCAGCGGCGTCATCATCGCCATCGTCATCGTCGTCCTCAACATCGCCGTTCTGCTCATCAGCATCATCATAATCAGCAGCATCATCATCACCATCACTATCACCAGCACCATCATCATCATCATCATCATCATCATCATCATCACCAGCACCATCACCAGCACCATCATCATCAGCGGCATCATCAGCAGAAGGATCCTTACTGTAAGCGTCATCATCGCCATTGAAATGAGAATCATTAACACAGGCATCATCGCCATACGTATCAAGCATCTTAGTATAATCATTGGCCGCAGCATCGCCACCCGCATTGTCTTCGCCTGCATCAATATCATCATCATCATCATCATCAGAAGCAGCAGCAGCAGTATCCTTACTGTCAGCGTCATCATCGCCATCAAAATGAGAATCATTATCACAGGCAGCCTCGCCATCATTATCAAGCATCTTAGCAGAATCATTGGCAGCAGCATCGCCACCCTCATTGTCTTCGTCTGCACCATCAACATCATCATCAGCAGCAGCATCATCAGCAGCAGCATTATTAGCATCCTCCTCACCGGTCTCCTCCTGCTAACTTCTCCTTCTCCACCTCCTCCCCCCCTAACTTCCCCTTCTCCCACCTCCACTTCCTCCCCCTTCTCCTCCTCCTCCTCCTCCTCTTCCCCCTCCCTCCAACCTTTTCCCGTCCTCCCCCTTCTCCTCCTCCCACCTCCACTTCCTCCCCTGGACGGGCGGCGTCGCTCATGCCGTCTCCATCGCCGACGAGCATCATGACGACGCGGGCTCGCACGTGCCCTTTCACGTCGAATTTTCTCTCGCAGCCCGCGATGTAGCCTCTCGGGCGTCGCCGAGGCGCGATCGAGGGCTGCAGGAAGGCTGCTCTAAAGTGTTCGTAGCTAGAGGCACCTGGTACTCTAAGGTGATCGTGGAGGCCCCTGGCGTTCGTTGAAGGAGGTGCGTGCACGGTGCGCCTTTCTTGGCGAACCCGTGAATTCATATGGTCGCCGGCGCCGCCCAAAGAGCAAGACCTGTCCAGCGGCCAGTTTCTGGGTTCCGAGGCCCAGCGCAACGGGCCAGCGAATAAAAGGCCAGTTTTGGGAAGGGGCCGAGAGCGTCGTCGTCATCTTCGCCGCCGCCGTCGTCGGCATCCAGGAGGGGGGCGGTCACGACGAGGGGCACGCAACTCTCGGTACGGATGAACCCGCTGTGCTTGGTGAATGAGAAGAAGAACTTGAAAACAAGGGGAAGGAGAAGGAGGAGTAGGAGGTAAATGAGCACAAGCCCCAAGCATCGGAACAGGAACGGTGAATGTGCACGGTTCTCCTCGCAGGACCTCTTGGCGTCGTCCCCTGGGATATGAGAAGACAAATCGGCAAAGACATAAACTGCTGGCGTTCGATTCGCGACAAGGGCGGCGCCAGAGGCGCCGCCAGGGGGGTCCACTAGCGATCCGAGAAATTCGCGCGGACGTCCGACATGTTACATGTGTGCCGCCTGTTCTTCCTCGACGCTGCTAGGTCCACAGACACTGTTATACCTTTGGTGGCCAACTTTTGCTGCCGCCAGCCTTCTATTTGACGCGCCCGCAAGGGGATGGCGCGAGGGGGGTGGCTTTCTAAGAAGGCGGCCGTGCTTCCAACAAGGCTGGGGGCATGCGATAGGATACGACCACCGCTGCGGACACCCCGGAGGGGCTCCAGAGAGCCCAACAGGGCCCCAAGACAGCCCAACTGGGCCCCCAGACCGCCCCAGAGCAGCCCCAAGAGGCAGCCAAGATTGCCCTGAGGGACCAAGACAGCCCAGGAGGCCCCCTAGATGGCTTGGAAAAGGCCGCGAGGGCCCACTCGGGACCCTGCATTAGCAGCGACGGTCAGAAAATCTACAAATATATACATGTACATGTATATACATGTACTACAAATACTGAGATCGAAAAACAGATTGGTTGAGAGATGACTCGCCGGCACAACAGGCCAGAGTCGTGCTAAAATCTCCAGTTAGGATTTAAGAATGTTTCCAATTCGCGCGCGCGTGGCAGCCCCTGGGGGTCCGCAGACGAAAAGAATCCCGACAAGGTCACGGAAGGTCCCGGCAAGGTCTGGGCAGAGTTGGGCCAGAGATGCCAGAACTCCTGGGCGCGGCCTCAGGGCCCCCCCGAGCCCCCCAATGAGGCGCCAAAAGGATGGCACGCCCCACGGCTTCCTACCAAGAGCGTTCCAAGATGGCCCACGTTGGTCCCAAGACGGGCCACGAAGCGCCCAAGACGCTCCAAGAGAGTCCCAAGAGGACTTCGAGAGGCCCTGAGGAGAGGGAACCCGACCTGATATTTTGAGCTCTAGGCTCCAAGAGGCGCCAAGGAAGCTACCAGAGGACCCCAAGCCCCAAGAGGCCCCCAAAGAGGCTCCCGAGCCCCCAACAGGCTCCCAAGAAGCCCCAGCAGGCTTCCGGGAAGACCAAGGAGGCCCCCAAGAAGCCCCCAAGAGGCTCCCAAGAGGCTCCCCAGCTTAACTCCCCAGAGGCTCCCGAGATCCCTCCAAAGAGACCCAATAAAACATGAGGGCTCTGACCCACACCAGGTACGTCTCGAAACTCTGCTGGAGCTCTCTTGAACCATCTTGGCGCCCTCTGGGGCTTTCTATCGGCTCTCTTCGACGTTGTGCGAGACACATCTCCAAAGACCTCCTCGAGGACAGTCCTGCCTGCCCCACCCTTCCCCATGGGTACGAGCACACCACCATGCAGCCACCGTGATGCGAAATCGGCTGGCGACATGAGCGAAGCGATCAAATATTACTACGCGAAGAGCTATATACCCATATTACAAATGTATATATGGCCAAACACTGCACAGTTCGGCAATGATGCATTAGATAAAAGGCCTCAATCTTGATGTCCCGATGCGTCCAATGCAAATCAAAGATGGCGTGCCGGCCCCGTCCTCCCCCCTCCCCTGAAACAAAAAAACAGCCAGCCAAAGAGTGGTTTACGCGATAGTGTTATGAAGGTAATGAAACCGTTCGGTGCTCGGTGACAACAGTATATATAATATGTACACTAATGATATATGTATGTACACGTGGCGAGATCACTATCGATACATTGCGAATGGAATCCAGCACCAATCGCACACCGAAGCTACCCCCCGAACTCCTTATTACCCGAAGGGTGGTCCTACTGGTATAGAAACATGCATACATACTGCAGGAGGGAGGGGAAGGGTGAGGAAGACGGAGGAGGTGGAGGATTAAAGGAGTAAGAGGCGAGGATGAGCGCGACGGCGAGACAGGAATGGAAATCAAGGGCGATGGAAAGAAAGGGCGAAGCCTCCAATGCAGTCAGGCACAGGAGGTGAGAATGCGATCTCCAGACGCCCCCCGCTACTCTGCCTTGGGGGAGGGGGAAGACGAAGATATAGGCAGGCACACGGCAGGTTCGTGCCGTGACGACCCTTGCGCTGACTTCTGACACCGCCTGCCGAATTTCTTTTCCGCACAAAAACACCCAACACCTTCCGTCGCGTCCGCTTCCCCTCCAGGGGGCTATGACCGCACCGACAACGAACCGCAGCCGCCCCCAGGCAAATCGCGCGGGCATGGGCGCGCACCGCTCTGTAGCACTGCAGCGGCAGAGCTCGGAGGTGGCGGCAGAGCTCGGCAGAGCGGACGTGGCGGGGGAGCTCGGAAGCAGCTCGGAGCGCGCGAGCAGAGCTCGGACACTACATAGACACCGCCTGCCCGAAATTGAGCAGACCTCCCCATGTCGGCCAGTCCCGGGGCCCCTGGCGGCGTTCATATCCTTGAAACACCAGCGCCGGCAGAGGAACCAAAAGACCGCAAAAACACGAGCGTTCGACGGCGCGCGGATTCCCTGGATCTGCACTGGACCCCCCCTCCCTGGCGCGCGGAGCGCGCCAGGGGCGGCGCTGGAGGCGCCGCCAAGGGGGCCCAGGCGCCGATCCAAGAACTCTGCGCGGAGCGCTGGCTGCGCAGTCCGTCCTTCTTCGAGCCCGGGTCGCCACCGCGCCCGACGCTGCGCCGGCTTGCTGCGGGGTGCGGCGGCAGGCAGGCCTGCTTTGTCGTCCCCCTCGCGGTACATCTTCGGGAAGGAGCCTCGCACCTCGTGCGGTGGCCGCACTCGAGCCCTGCCCTTCTGCTCCTCTCGCCCTGCCCTCCTCATCCTCCTGGCCTCCGTGCTCCTGCATGCAACTCCTGCCCCGCCGCGTCCTCCGGCTCCCCTTCCCCGCGGCCTCCTCCGAATCCTCATTTCCGCCCCGTCATACCGATGTTATTTTTCCTCGCCCCTGACCCGAGAGGAGGCAGGAGCGGAGGAGGCAGGAAGGCGGGAGGGTGAAGGGGCAGGGAGGGGCGTACGAGGAGGGACGAGAACGGAGGCGGGCAGGAGGCGAGGAGGAGGAGGCGCAGGACGAGAACTGCAGCGAGGAGGAGCAGCAGCACGCGGGGGGAGAGGAGGGAGACGCCGTCATAAATTTCTCATGAAGGAGTGCGTGTATGAATCAAGGAGTTCGTGGAGAGGTGCGCCAGGTGTCATTGTGCTGCTCGTGCTCGTCAAATTTGGATGTCGTCTGGGGGGCGGGCCCCAGCGGAGCGTGTGAATTCGACCTGATACCGCACATAGCTGCCAGCTAACTGCAACATTCCAACAGGCCGCTCGACCCTCCCCCCCGCCAATAGATGCCCAGGACTTCTTCCGACTGGCAAACCGCCCCCCCCATGTCCAGCATGTATCGAGGACAGTGTCCTCGAAGTGTTCTGACCCGTGGACGCACCGTCGGTCTCCAGTCCTGGAAACGCCCTGGAAAACACCAGTTACTCTCCCCCAAACGAAAGCAACGTGAGGGGGGAACCAGCTCAAGGGGGGAAGCATCGATCAGACATCGTCGATACATCGCCGATAGATCGGTGATGGGGCAAGCCCGCATGCTCCTGGGCGGGGTGGGCTATCGGCCCCCTATCGGCGATGAAATGGCAGTTCGGGGTCGACGCATGCCCCCCTGAGCCTGTCTGGGACGGCCGCCTGGTCGATCCAGGCAGGAATGCTGCGGAGAACCAACGAACACGTCCGAACACCGCAAACCCGGGGGCCCCTGAGGGAGCCTACCACGCCACGGCCCACCCACCGCCCGCGCCTCCCTACCGTGATGGGCCGACTCCGATCCCCCCTCCCCCCGCCCTCCTTACACCCCTGCACCATCACTCCCACCGACCATGCCCCCCGACTCCCCCCCTGGGAAGAGGCCGCTTTCGGCTTCGGCACGTATCGGCTCCGGCCTGTTTCGGCTCCATCTGGTGGGCCTGTTTTCCACCGCCACCACCACCATCAGTTGGAGAGGGAGGTGCTCCTCCCCCTTTTCTTCTTCCTCCTCCTCCTCCTCCTCCTCCTCCACCTCCTTCCCCCCACCAACTTATGGTGGTGGTGGAAAACAAGCCCATCAACTTCGGCCCGTTTCGGCTTCGGCCCGTTTCGGCTTCGGCCCGGTTCGGCGTCGATCCCTTTCGTCCCGGCCCGTTCGGCTTCGGCCCGCGCCGTAACGGGCCGCGCCGAACCGGGCATGAAGCCAAATCGGGCCCTCGTGACCCTTGTGGATGGATCCCTGCACCCCCCTGCCGCGTACGATCCCCCCCCCAGCCCTCCACCCCCCCTCCCCCCCGCGGACAGATCGACCCGTGCCCCCGCCCCGCACGCTGCCGCGGATCGATGTCATCACCCCCCGTTCCTCCTCCTCCGCCTCCTCCTCTACAATTACACAATATGAATACTACTCTCCTCTCTCCCCTGGTGACGTCTGGGAAATGTCTGGCGCCCCTCCACGTGCTGGTTTTTTGTACACAAGATTCCCGGGAGTTGGGTTTTCGCTCGGCTTTTAAAATGCTGCTCTCGCTGAGGCGCTGGCTTCATTGTCGGGCTACTGGTCGTTCCGAATCGTGCTCCCGCTGCAGCGCTGGCCTCATTTCCGCGCTTCCGCTCGATCCGAACCGTGCTCCCGCTGCAACGCTGGCGTTATGATTTACAGCGCCATGCCACGGCACGGTTTTCGGCCCTTCCGAATAAGCCCCAAAATCTACAAAAACAAAAAAACAAAACAAAAACCATCGGAAGTGATTACACGTTCGGTGTCGATTCATTGATTTTAGGAGTCGCAGAAGCCAACCCCGCCATGCTATTTCAGGCTACGCGACCTCCGAATCGTGTTCCCGTTGCAGCGCTGGCCTCATTTCCGCGCTTCCGCTCGTTCCGAATCGTGCTCCCGCTGCAGTGCTGGCGTCATTATTTCCAGCGCCATGCCACGGCATAGTTTTCGGTACTGCCAAATAGGCTCAAAAATCTAGAAATGCCCCCCGAAACAAACATCGGAAGTGATTACGAATTCGGTGTCGATCCGTTGATTTTTAGGCCGCAGAAGCCCCCATCTTCTTGGGGCATCGCCATCGCCATGCTATGTCAGGCTATGCGTTGATGTTCAGCACTAGACCATGCCACGTAATGCTATGCCCTGCTACGACATCCCACTGTGCGAATAGAGAGGACAGATCTACGCCATGGTAAGAGATGGGAGGATGGGTAGGACGTCGGATATGACGCGAGCACACCTGGCTTGTCCTTCCCCCTCTCCTCCTCTTCGCCTCCTCCTCCTCCTCCTCCAACCTCCTCCTCCAACCTCCTCTTCCTCCCTCCTCCTCCTCCTCCTCCTCCTCCTCCTCCTCCTCCTCCCCCTCCTTCTCCTCCTCCTCCTCCTCCTCCTCCTCCTTCTTCTCGTCGTCCTCCTCCTCCTCCACTCCTCTTCCTCCTCCTCCACCTCCTCCTCCTCCTCCTCATCATCATCATCATCAGCAGCATCATCACCATTATCATCACACTTGTGCGTGACCACCGTTTGGCGGCCCGCACAAGGCGATTGTGTGAGGGAACCACCCTTCTAAGAAGCCCTGGGGAATTATCGGAAGGCAGAGGGGCTTCTTAGAAGCCATCCTGGCTTCGTAGAAGCCTTTATTAGAAGCCTGCGGGTCCATCTAAGTAGGCTTACGTAAGGCTATCGTAGAACACGTATTAGACACGCCGCCTCGTCCCTGGAAGGAGAAAGAACTGCATAAACCTAAACGTTCGACGGTCGGCGCGAATGTATTATATCTGCGCTGGGAGCCCTTCCCTGGCGCGCTCCGCGCGCCAGGGGCGGCGCCAGAGGCGCCGCCAGGAGGGGCCGAAAGTTTATTGTTACGTCCTTTCTTCCTCAACATTGGAGTCCCGAAACGGTGCGGTGACGAATCGCGCGGTGACCTCGAAATCCCCCGAAACCTCGCCGCACGGTCCATCACCGCACGGTCTGGGGACCCTGGAGGCCCCTGTCGCCCGAGACGTCCTCGGAGAACGACCCGAGTCCCAAAGCCGTGCGGTGACCCCGAATCCCCACCGACTCACCGCACGGTGTGGTCACCACCCCGTTTGGGGGCTCCCGATCAACTTGGACACGCCCCCTCGTCCTTGCCACAAGAACTCCCGAAACGATCGCTCCGGCACGCGCCGCACCCCTCCCGTGCGCGTGGGCGGTCCTCGGAAGGGTTCACCTCGACGTGGACCTTTAACCTGCCGCCGGGCGCCGCGGGGGCCTGCTCTGGAGAGAGAGAGAGAGAGAGAGAGACATATAAAAAAAGAGAAAGAGAAAGAGAGAGAGGGACCCACACACTCACACACGCATACACACACACACACGCACACACGCATACACACACACACACACACACGCATACACACAAACGCACACACACACACATATGTACGTGTACCACACACACACACGCATACACACAAACGCACACACATATGTACTTTTACCATCGCGAAGGAGCCCGGCGGCAAAGCGAGGGAACGACCGCCGACAACGACGAGGGCGACTGGCAGGGGGCGAAGGGGTAAGGCGCGGCGGCCGCCCCCGGAGCGGCTCCGTGGCGAGCCCCGCGGCTCAGTAGGTGGCGCCCGCTCACACTGCAGGCGAGCGCATAGGTCCGCCCGCAACACATACATACACACATGCATGCAAACATACATACATACATGCGTACATACCTACCGACCTACCTACATACATACATACATACATGCATACACATACATACACACATACACATACACACACACACACCTACAGTCATGAATGCATGCATGCATATACATACATGCATGCATGCATGCGTACATACATAGAAACATGCATACTAACATACACATACATACATGCATACATATATGCATACACATGTGCATACACAAATGCATACAACATGCACATGTGCATACACATATACATACATGCATACATGCACCCACACATACATGCATGCATGCATGCATACATACCTACCTACATACAAGCATACATGCATGCATGCACGCGTGCGTACGTGCATACATACATACATGCATAAACACATACATATATACATGCATGCATACATACATACATACATACATACATACATACATGCATGCATGCATGCATGCATGCATACATACATACACACATACATACACACATGCATGTGTGCATGCATACATACATACTTATACATGTACGCACATACATACATACATACATACATACATGCATGCATGCATGCATGCATGCATACGTACATACATGTAAACATACCTATATACATACATACATGCATACATGCATGCATCCATACCTATATACATACATGCATACATGCATACATACATACATACATACATACGTACATACATTATTTGCATACATGCGTACAGACACACATACATACATGTATACATGCATACATACATTCATACATACATGCATACATACATGTATATATACATACATACACAGACATCCATACGTACATGCATGCATGCATACATACGTATGTACATACATCTACACATACATACATACATACATACATACATACATACATACATACATACTTACTTACCGATATATATATATATATACATACATACATACATACATACATACATACATACATACACACATACATGCATGCATGCATGCATGCATGCATGCATGCATGCATACATACATAGATACACACAGACAGGCAGACAGACAGACAGACACACATACATGCATGCATGCATGCAACACGTACGTACATACAGACGACAGAAACCCCGAAGCGGCGAAGTAACGCCGCTACGCAGACCTGACGCCGCTACGCAGATTCTCTGGATGCCGCTTACAGAATCGAAACGGGAGGAGGATGAGCGTAGAGGGGCCTGATGTGGACACGGCCTGGAGGGGAGGAGGAGCAGGAGGAGGGAAGAGGAGATGGGGCAGCCGCGGGGGGGGGGGACTGGCCCACGGGGGTGAGACACCGCCCCCCTGGAGTCTACGACGCGTCGCCGACAGATCGGCGACTGGCTCCCGATGGCGAAACCGCACGCTCCTGCACGGGGCGAGCCATCTGCCCCGTTGTGGGCGATCAGCGGTGGGCGATTGGGGGTCAGTATGTGAAGGGGCCCATGGACACACATAAGTAAATGAACACAAACAACCAGATTCCCCATGTTTTCTCATACTGTTTGTTTCTTCGTCATTCCCCCCCCAAATCCCATATGTTCCCGTATTTTCCTGGGAGTCGACGATTAATTGTGTCTGTGTGTTTCTTTCCCTCCTGAATGTATTCCCCCATGGGACGATCCCCCCCCCCCTAACACTGCCCACGCGGTCTGGGCAACCACGTGTGAACCTGTCCCTGCAGGTAAGGTTCATGAAACGCGGCAAGGAGCACAGAATTCGAAGGGCGTCTTCACCAAAGCAAGTCCGGGGGGGAGCAGTACCTCTGAGTGCACGGTTTCCCCAGGGGCCGTGGGCAACCCGAGAAGGAGGAGGAGGTGGTGGAGGAGAGCAGAGGAAGGAGGAGATCGAAGAGGAGAGAGGAGAAGGAGCAGGGAGAAGGAAGGAGGAGGAGGAGGACGAAAGGGAGGAGGAAAGGGAGGAGGAGGAGGAGGAGGAGGAGGAGGAGGAGGAGAGGAGGAGGAGGAGAGGCGGAGGAGGAGGAGGAGGAGGAGGAGGAGGAGAGAGGAGGAAAGAGGACGAGAGGAAGAGGCGGAGGAGGAGGAGGAGTAGGAGGAAAGAGGAGGAGGAGGAGGAAGAGGAGCAGGAGGAGGAGGAGAGGAGGAGGAGGAGGAGGAGAGAGAAGAGGAGGAGAGGAGGAGGAGGAGGAGGAGAGAGGAGGAGGAGGATGGGTCGCCTAAGCCCTTCGGAGAAACCCTCCACCCCGGAGGGGTCCTCGCTTCGTTTCCGCGCAGTGCGTGCGCATGCGGGGAGACACGTGCGTGGCAGAGGGACAAGGGAAAGGCCAGCCCGTGAGTCGACCCTCCGTCGATTTCACTGCACTGGCAGTCGGAGGAGGCGGATGGCGCAAGGAGGGTCCGGCAGCCGGATGGCGGAGGAGGAGGAGGACGAGGAGGAGGAAGAGGAGGAGGAGGAGGTGGAAGAGGAAGAGGAGGAGGAGGAGGAGGAGGAGGAGGAGGAGGAGGAGGGGAAGACGCGCCCCATCGGCAAGGGAACGTCTTGCCGTCAGCTGGCTTGTCGGGCTTTTTATCGTCATACTCGTCGTCTCTCTGGACCACGCAATTGACAAGGGTCCCCTTGCTGAAGTTGTCCTGCACCGGCACCAGGCCCCCTCCTCATCTTTGTTCCGCCCTCCTCCTCCTCCTCCTCCTCATCATCATCATCATCATCATCATCATCATCATCTTCTTCTTATGACTATTATGATTAGTAGTAGTATGATTGTTATTATTCGACATAGTATAATTATTATTATGCTTCTCATCATTATTATTAGTATTATTACTAGTATTATTATTATTCGTTTTCGTTTTCGTCTTCGTCTTCGTCTTCTTATTATTCCTGATATTAGTATGATGATTATTATTATTATGATTATTATGCGTATTCTTATTCTTCTTCTTCCTCCTCCTCCTCCTCCTCCTCCTCCTCGTCATTGTCCCCCTCCTCCTCCTCCTCTTCCTCCTCCTCCTCCTCCTCCTCCTCCTCCTCCTCCTCCTCCTCCTCCTCCTCTTCCTCCTCCTCAATTGTTCACTACCTCCCTCCTCATCTCTTTTTCCGCCCTTCCCCCTTTCCACCGTCTCCTCGTCATGATCCTCGTTTACCGCCACGCCTTTTTTTCTGACAGCCTCATCCTCCTCATCCCCCCCCCGTCTCCCTTGATCACTCCTCCCCGCCTGGAGCCCCTCATCCCTGGAAGTTTCTGGATTGCCAACTCACCCCAAACTTCTTGAACCCTCTAGGACTCTAGAATGTCGGTCGCTCGTTCCCCCACCATCATCATCATCATCATCATCATCATCATCATCATCATCATCATCATCATCATCATCATCATCATCATCATCATCATCATCATCACCATCACCATCACCATCACCATCATCATCATCATCATCATCATCAGATTCTTCATCATCATCATTATCATCATCAGCAGCAGCATCATCATCTTCATCAGCAGCAGCAGCATCATCCTCGTCCTCATCCGTCCATCATCCCTCCCAGTCCACTTTTCTTTCCGCCCCTTCCTCCTTCTAGGATGAGGATACGTAACAATGTGGCCGTGGGTGGGGGTGGGGGGGCGACCTGCTCATCGTCATCCACATTGGAATGCTGTGTCTGATCTCTCGATGGGGGGGCGACGCCAGCGACGGCGCCGACGACGAGAGGAGGAGCAAGACGATTGGTTGGCCTCGACGCACCAATGAAACGACGTCCTCATCGGGCCTCTCATCACAAACGTTCCTGGGCATGTATCCCAACCACCAAGCACAAAGAAAACCACTCAAACACAAATAAATCTACAATGACCTACGATTCGTACAACTCGTTGCCCATTAATTCTTTGACCCCACCACCCTTCCGGGACGCAGTAAACACGAACGAATTGTCGGCACGCCAGTGATCCCCCGGGGGGGCCCCCGAAAAGACCTTCAAATCCGCAGCATGTCTCGAACGAAACCACCCTGGGGACCACCGCGGGATTCAACTGCGAATTAATTATTAAACACCCCTAGGGGGTCGACCTCTCGGAGGAGGAGCCCCTGACCTCCCGAAAAGAGGACTCCGAGACCTCCACGGACACCAAATCTACAATACTTGTCAAGTACTTGCCAATTCATTGCAAACGCTCCCCTAACCTGGTACGTCCCTTAGCTCATATGACCCCGCCCTCGTCGGCACTGCGCCACAGCTAACCTGACCTACCCATGTCAATTTGTGGGTGACGAAAACAATTGGGGCGAGAGCACCAAAAAAACCTGCTCGGGCAAATCGCGAGGGGGGCGCGCCCGCCAAATGGAAACACACGGCGGCAGCGCCGGTGATTAGCGCCGGCGCCAGCCGCCAACGAGGTGGCGACAGGCGCGGCGAAACCGGCGCCGCTTCAGCGGAAAGGGGACAGCAGCGCCTCCGCAATAACAGGGCAGTTCGAGCCAAAACGGCATCAGGCAAAGAAAAAAGGAGGCGGGGGGAACAGACGCCTCAGCTGGCGAGCGGTGCTGACATGGTTACAGCCGAACAGAAGGAAGAGGGGGAAAACCAGCAGAAGCAGGCGCAAAGGGTTCCTTTCCCCCCCCCCTTCCCCCCTCCCGCCCCACCAGTATACTAAATCCTACGAGGGCGCTGACGACGACGAAGAAGACGACGACGACGACGATGGCGACGACGACGGCGACGGCGACCGCGACGGCGACGGCGACGGCGACAGCGACGACGGCGACGGCGACGGCGGACGACGACGCACTGCGGATGCTCTATGGGGGGGCGAGGGTCTTGCGCATGCCCGCTGTAGACGTCGACGACGACGACGACCACCACCACCACCACCACCACCACGACGACGACGACGACGACGACGACGACCACGACGCAACGACGACGAGACGACGACGACAACAGACGACGACGCAGCACTGCGGATTCTCCAGAGGAGGGGCGCGTCGCTGTGAGCCCAGGTGCAGTCGACGACGACGACGACAACGACGACAACGACGACGACAATGACGACAGCGGAGACGAGGACGACGACGACGACGTCGAGGACGACGACGACGACGACCACAACGACAACGACGACGGACGACGCCGACGGCGACGGCGACGACGCACTGCGAATGCCCCAAGGTGGGGGTGGGGCTGCGTAGGTCCAGTGTAGTCGACGACGACGACGACGACGACGACGACGACGACGACGACGAGGACGAGGACGACGACGACGACGACGACGACGACGACGACGACGACGACGACGACGACGACGACGACGACGACTGTGGCACGTTCGCAATGAGCCCGGCGGGGAAATTTGCATCTGATGTATACGACCCCTATAACAACTCCACGCGAAAGGCAGGCGTTGCACTGCTACCGTGCAAAGGGAGCACACGATGTGCGACCCCCTCGGCGGCGCCCGCAGCGCCCCCCTGGCGCGCGCGATTGAAAAAAAAGTTTCGCGCCCCTAGAGCTCTATTCATCAGCCGCGGGAGGGGTCCAGGGGGAGGTTCCCCCTCCCATGTTGGGCGGCGAGTCGCTCGGCTAACCCGCCGGCGCTCTGCCCCGCTCACTCGCCTCGCTGCGCGGACTGGTCCGCGCAGTGCCCGTCGTCCACGGGCCCGCGGCTGGCCCTGGGCAACCGCGCCCCCTGCAGAGCGGAGCTGTGACTCGTGGCGCCGTCGGCGTCGCCGGCACGTCCTCTTTCCCGGAGGTCGGGCCGCCCTCGTCAATGGGGCTCTCCTCTAATAACTCCGACGGCAGCGCCCCCCTTTATGCTGCTCTTCTGGGCCGTTGCCTCGGCCGCTGCTCGCGCAGCGGGCTGAGCTGCCGCGCCCTCTCCCACGGACGCGCGCGCTCCTGCAGCGTGCTTGGGCGCCCCGGCAGCTCCTCGTGGCTCTGCGCGGCCTCAGCCGCCCCCCTGCGGACGTCTGCGACCGGCCACTCTCCGAGCATCGCCCGGGCGCCTCCTGAACCGCTCGCCGACCCAGTCCTCTCGAAGCCCCTCGTCATCGGCAGATCACGCTCCTGGATCCGTCGCGCCTCCGCCTCCGCCTCCTCCTCCACCTCCTCCTCCTCCTCCTCCTCCTCCTCCTCCTCCTCCTCCTCCTCCTCCTCCTCCTCCTCCTCCTCCTCCTCCTCCTCCTCCTCTTCCTCCTCCTCCTCACAGCAGACCCCGCCCGGGCGCGGCTGGCGCCTGCCTATGGGCGTCCCCATGCCGCGCGACGCCAGTTGCTGCCCGCACCGCCACGGCTGCTGCTCCCCCCTGCGACGGCGGCGCCGTCGGTGGCCCCGGGCCAAGGGGCGCCGCGACAGCTGGCCGCGGCGGGCCCCGGGGAAGCGCGCCCATGCCGAGGGGCGGACGCTCCGGGGAGAGGAGCGCGAGCGCGGGCCCCGACATCGCCCCCACCCGCACCGCGACGCCGCGCCCAGGAATCCCGCTGATCTTGCGCCCCTCGCCCGCCGCTGGCCCGCCTCCTCGGGGCTGCCTCCTCCCAGTGCCGCTCCCCGCGTGGCCCTGGATGCGCCCCCTTCAGCTCGCCGCCGGGCAGAGGTCGTCGCGCTCCGCGGCGCTGGCCCTCCCTCGTCCGCGCCCCATCGTGCCTGGGCGCCGCCGCCGCCCCTCCTGGCCTCGAGCCCACGTGCCTCTCAACATTGGCGGAGGGCCCCCTGCCCCGGACGCCCGTCCCGGATGCCCCCCCCGGGCCGCGCGGCGGCGCGCCCTCGCCCGCGCGCCGGCGGCGGGGCCCCCGACCCGAAGGGCCGCGCGGGGCCCCGTGGCCGGCCGCGCAGGACCTCGTCTCCCCCTGCCGGGGCGGCCGGCGCGCGCGTTCCACCGGAAGGGAGGGCGCCTGATCCTCGGCCACTCAACGCTGAGGTGGTATCGCTCGGACACCTGGCTCCACCAAGGCCCGCCTCTCGTCTTCGGGGAGACTTGCCTCGCCGTCTGTCGGTCGGTGGCGCCTGCCAGCCGGGCCCAAGAGAGCCCAACGGGCCCCGAGGCCCCCAGGAGGCCCAAAAAGAGACCCCAAGAGGCCCCCAAACGGTCCCCAAGAGGCCTCAAAACTGCCTTCAAGAGGCCCCCGAGAGGCCTCCCACGATATCCAAACGAACATCCAACAAGCCTCTGACCCACAACCCAAACACGGTGGCGGGATGGGCCGTAGGCCACTATATCCGCCAACCCCTGTTAGGCTTGCCACAGAGGTGCCTGGCATGCTGAATCCTATACGGTTCGGTTTTGGTTCTTTTGTCCAAAAGAACTTCCCCTGGGGCTTCGGCTCATCAAGCCGGCCACGCGGAGGGGACCACAAAACACCTCAACGTGCCAAAACAATTCCCGCAGACGGCTCAAGATGGCCTCCAAGAGGGCAAGATAGCCCAAGATGGCCTCCAAGTTCGCCCAAGATGGTCCTAGATGGCCTCGAAGACGGCCCGAGAGGGTCCAAGATGCCTCCAAGTTCGGCCAAGAAGCTCCCAAAACGGCCGAGACCCCCAAGAGGCCTCCAAGACGGCCCAAGAGGCCCCCAAGAGGTCTCCAAGACGGCCCAAGAGGCCCCCAAGAGGGCCTACAGGAAGGGCCGAAGAGGTCAAAATCATTGATGTTCCCTAGGTTTTCGAAGGAGTTTGGCATCTGCTGCAATTCGGCGTTCCGACGCCTCGAGACGGCCCAAGAGCCTCCAAAGATAGCCCGAAGATCACCCAAGAGGCCTCCAAGATGGCCTCAGGACGGCGACGGCACAAGAGGCCCCAAGACGCCCCCAAGAGGTCCCCAAGACGGCCCAAGAGGCCTCCAAAACGCCCAAGATGGCACCCTAAGAGGGCCCCAGGTCGGCCCAGAGAGGCCCCAAAGACGGCTTCCGACGGAGTCACACGAGCCAGGAACACCCTAAGACGGCCAAAGAGGCCCCCGCGAAAGCCACAAAGGCCCCCGAGAGGCCCAAGGAGGCCCCCGAGAGGCCTCAAAGAGGCTCCCAGGAAGCTCCCAGGAGGCCCCAGGAGTGCCCTCAGAGGCTCCCAATATGCCCCCTCCTCCTCCTCCTCCTCCTCCTCCTCCTCCTCCTCCTCCTCCTCTTCTTCCTGATCTTCCCAGCCATCCTCCCCCTAGTTTTCCCCAAAGAGTTTCCGCAACGGCTGGGGGAAAACATGGTCCGATAGCTTGGCAGAGCTCTTGCCACAACGCTCAGCCAGATGGGCGATTCCAAAAGGCAGGGGCGGCTGTGCTTCGCCGTAGGCGTCTTCGATATGCATATATGTGAATAGATGTGTAGATACAAATGTAGATAGATCCCCATCGCAAGGACGGTGACCTGACTTAGGCCACACCTCAATTGTGTCATTAGGGGGTTCAAGGAGTTCTCTTATTCTTAATGAGACCACACCCTGGAGGAAACTTCGTAAACAGAACCTGTTGGAGGCTCGCGCGGATTCCTTAAATCTGCGGTGGACCCCCCTCCCTAGCGCGCGGAGCGCGCCAGGGGCGGCGCAGGAGGCGCCGCCAGGGGGTCCAAGCGCCGATCTGGGAAATCCGCGCGGACCTCCACAAGTCTGTGTTGATGCCGTTCTGTGCCCCTCGAGAAAGAGCACCACAGCAGCCATCTGCTGCTCGGAAGGTGTGGAAGCTGGAGGGTCAGGGCTGATGATGACTACCTACCAGGCCACCCCAACCCGACCCGAAGACCCGAATTTCAGGTTGGGGGGGTACGGGGCTTCATATGTGTGTTTTTCACTGCTCCCCGACCCCCCCCCACTGGAAATGGAGGGAAAATCGGGGCCTTCGGGTTGGGTTGGGGTGGTTTGGTGGGCGGCGAAATGAGACCACACCCCAGCGGAGCTAGTAGAGGCCTCCTGGATGGGGTCCCAGTAGATGGGGTCGGAGGATCTCGCCGCTTCGACGATATATCGGCGATGCATCGCCGATGCATCGGCCATCCACTGGCGACGTCGGCGTGGAGAAAATCGGGCCCCACATCGAGCCGCATCGCTGATGCATAGCCGATGCATCGGCAATGCGGCGCGATCCTCCGACCCCATCTATAGAGTCCTCCTAAATGGGGTCCGAGTAGATGGGGTCGAAGGATCGCGCCGCATCGCCAATGCATCGCCGATGTCTTGGCGATGCATCGGCGATGCATCGGCGATGCATCGGCGACGCTGGCGATGCATCGGCGACGTGGGTGCGGGGAAACACGGGCTCCACATCGAGCCGAATCGTCGATGCATCGGCGATGCGGCGCGATCCTCCGACCCCACCTACTCGGACCCCATCTACAGTCGGGTCGCTGAAGAAGGAACCCTTTTCGTTGGGGAGGGGCTCCGTGTTCCTCAAGTGTTTCACAGCTTGCCTCAGGTTTTCCTTATGTTTTCGGCGGGAAATCAAAGCTCAACCCATGGAAGAAAGGGGCCTCGTTCCTCATTTAGGGTTCCTTAGGTCAACGCCCCGACTGTAGGAGGCCTTAGAACCCCCTCCGGTGCCCCGGGCCACGGCCCCGAGCGCCGGCCCCGAGCCACGGCCCCGAGCACCGCCGGCCCAGCACGCCGGCCCCCAGCTGCGGCCTCGAGCCACGGCGCGACCACACCCCGAGCGCGGTCGCCGGGCCACGGCCCCGAGCTGACTACCCACCAGACCACCCCAACCCAACCCGAAGGCCCGAACTTGACCCGCATTTCGGGTCGGGGGGGTGGGGGGCTCCATGTGTTTGTTCAATCTTCCCCGATCACCCCCCCCCGTGGAAAAAACGGGGGGCAAATCGGGGCCTTCGGGTCGGGTTAGGGTGGTTGGGTCGGCGGTGAGCGTCCTCGTTCTCGCCGATGGCGAGGTAGAAGGCCTCTCCGGCGCGGAAAGGGGGGGGCGGGGGCGCGCGCGCAGGGCGGGAGGCGGTGCTCCGAGAGCGCCTCGGGGGCCACGTGCGAACCCTACCCCTACCCCCCACGATTTCTGAGGGGGAGGGTGGGGTTCACCACGTGCGGGAGCTCCCCCTACCGAGAGCTAAAACAGGGCTAGGATCGGGATAAATCGCTCCAGAGCGTTCCGGAGAGCTCTCAGAGCGTTCCGGAACGCTCCGGAGCGGCCGCGGCGCCCAATACATCCTCCAAACCCGCCGCTCCTCAGAGATTTCGAGTTATCCCGATCCGATTTTGTCCCGATCTTCGCGTCGTTTGAGTGGGGGGTAGGGGTAGGGCTCGCACGTGGCCCCCTACCGAGAGCGCCCCGGGGGCCCAACCTGCCCCCGCGCGGCGCGCGGGCTGCTCGGACGGGAGGAGGAGGAGGAGGAGGAGGAGGAGGAGGCGAGTAGAGGCGGAGGAGGAGGAGGAGGCGGAGAGGAGGAGGAGGCGGAGGAGGAGGAGGAGGCGGAGGGAGGAGGAGGCGGAGGAGGAGGAGGAGGCGGAGGAGGAGGAAGAGGAGGCGGAGGAGGAGGAGGCGGAGGAGGAGGAGGAGGAGGAGGCGGAGGAGGAGGAGGAGGAGGAGGAAGGGCCCGCGCTGCGCCTCCGGGCCCCGAAGCCTCGGGCTCCGGCCTCGGCCCAGGAAGGGCCCGCGCTGCGCCTCCGGGCCCCGAAGCCTCGGGCTCCGGCCTCGGCCCGCAATTCGGCCTCGGCGCGCTTGTGGCGCGCCCTCGGCGCCGAAGCGCGGCGCGGCTCGGCCTCGGCGCGCCGGGCGCGGGCTGGAGCCGCGTCGGGCCAGGAGGAGACGGGCCGAAGCTCGGGGGCCCCCAAAACGGGGTGGTGCCCGGAAGGCGAGGGGACGATTGTTTGACTACTCTTGACAATTTCACAGTTTTTCATGTCCATTTCGTCCCAAAGTCCGCCTGTATGGGGACACGCCCGACCTCACCATATGCAGAAGGTACGGGTCCGATGCCATCCGCCAGTCCGCAGCGGGAGCCGGCGCTGCCCGGAAGGCGAGGGCCGACGCCTCACTTCTGGGGGCCCGGCGCTCCCGAAGCGCGGCGAGCAGGAGGCCGGCTCGAGAAGGCTCTCGGCTGCCCTTGGCGCCCGCCGCGGGGGGGGGCGATGGTTCGGGGGCCCCCAAGCGGGATGGTGACCACGCCGTGTGGTGAGTCGGCGGGGATTCGTGGTCACCGCACGGTTTTGGGACTCGGGTCGTTCTCCGAGGATGCCTCGGGCGACTGGAGCCTCCGGGGTCCCAAAACCGTCTGGTGACGGACCGTGCGGTGAGGTCTCTTGGGGTTCCGAGGTCACCGCACGGTCTGTCACCGCACTGTTTTGGGACCCCCAAGAAGCCGAAACGGGCCGAAGCCGGAGCGGCCCGAAGCCGAAGCAGACCGACGGAGTCCAAACAGGCCAGAGCCCAGACCGGCCGAAGACGAAAGCGGCCCGCTTCCTGGGGGGAGGGGGCATCTCGGGTGGGAAGGGGGCCCTCGTGGGTGCAAGGGGTATCTGGTCGAGGGCTTCGGGGGTCTCTGGGAGGATGCGGCAGCATCAGGAAGAGGACGACGACGAGAGAGGAACGAAAAGGACGAGGGAAAGAAGAGGAGGGGGAGCAGAGACCTCATCAAAACCAACATAGCCATCCATACGATAGATGTAGCTACATATACAACTGGATATATGTGCATATATACATATATATATAGACGTATAGAGATACACGCATGGCTATAGATGTATTATAGATACATATACATATCTAGATATACATGAATACATACACAGAGATATTCATAAATATCCGCCGACCCTGTCGGCGTGTGGAAGCTGCTGTTCTGTTTGACTCGTCGTCGTCGTCGTCGTCGTCGTCGTAGGCGTCGTCGTCGTAGGCGCCGTCATCAACGTCGTCGTCGTCGTAGGCGTCGTCGTCGTAGGCGCCGTCATCAACGTCGTCGTCGTCGTCGCTCTTGCCGTGGCCCGTCGCCGCTCCTCCCCCCTTCACTGAACTGAGTCGACAGGAAGCCCCTTCTCTTTGATCCATTCCCCGGTGTCCCGGGGAAGGGGTCCCTGGGGGGTCCTTGGACGGGGTCCCAGGGAAGGATTCGAGGGGGGTCCCAGGGGGTCCCCGGGGGGTCCCTTTTCAGAATACCATCACCCCCCGGGTGTCCGGGTGCTCACAAACGCGCCAAAACGGACCAGGAGTGCCCCAAGAGGCCCCAAAGACAGCCCAAGAGGGCTTCCTCCTCCTCCTCCTCCTCCTCCTCCTCCTCCTCCTTATCCTCATCCTCATCCTCATCCTCGTCCTCCTCCTCCTCCTCCTCCTCCTACTCCAGAGAGATCAACAATAATGATTATTCAAATATGGTAATTCAACAACTACAAGATCACAACATCCTAATCGTCAGCATCAGCATCAACATCAGCATCATCATCATCATCATCATCATCATCATCATCACCATCAGCATCATCATCAGCATCAGCATCATCAGCATCACCATCATCATCATCACCATCATCATAATCATCCGCAGCAGCAGCAGCATCAGCATCATCATCGTCATCATCAGCATCATCACTCTCCTGCTCCTCATCATCATCATCATCATCATCATCATCATCATCATCAGCATCATCATCATCAGCATCAGCATCAGCATCAGCATCATAATCATCACCATCAACATCATCATCATCACCATCATCATCATCATCATCATAATCATCATCATCATTAGCAGCATCAGCAGCAGCAGCCTCATCATCAACGTCACCTCCACCACTATCATCCTCATCATCATCATGGTCCTCGTCCTCGTCCTCATCATCAACATCCACCTCGTCCTCGTTCGTCATCATCACCAACATCATCAACAGTATCATTACCATCACATGCACTATCATCATCACAATCATCATTATCATCAGCAGCAGCATCATCCATCATCACCACAATTAGCATCCTCATACGTATCATCATCAACATGATCAGCATCATCATCATCAGCATCGACATCAGCGCCGTCAGCATCATCATCATCATCATCATCAGCATCAGCATCATCATCATCAATATCATCCTTATACGCAGCAGCATCATCAGCATAATCATCCTCATCCCCAGCATCATCAGCAGCATCGCCACCATCATAGTTAACAGCATCATCGTTAACATCATCATCATCATCGTCATCATCATCATCACCATCATCACCAACACCATCACCACCACCATCCTCATCATCAACAGCATCATCGTTGTCATCATCGTCGGAATCGTCATCGACATCGTCATAATCATCATCAGCAGCATCGTCATCATCGTCACCGACATCGTCATCGCCGTGATCATCAGCAGCATCATCATCACCATCATCATCATCTTCAGCATTATCAACAACATTATATGCTGCTTTACCATGATCATCCCCATCGTCAACATGCTCATCATCACCACCATCACCACCGTCATTATCACCATAACTATCACAATCATCATCATCATCATCAGTATCAGCAGCATCATCATCGTGATCGTCGTCATCATCATCACCACCAACACCATCAGCATCACCATCTCCATCACCCTCGCCCTCGTCCGCACCATCACCATCACCATCACTCTCCTGCTCTTCCTCCTCTTTCGCCTCCTCCACCTCATCACCATGAGGACCAGCATCATCATAATCGTCATCATCAGCATCATCATCGTCATCCATCATCATCATCATCATCATCATCATCATCATCATCATCATCATCACCTTCATCATCATCATCATTATTATCATCACCATCATCACCATCACCACTACTATCACCACATCATCATCATCATCATCATCATCATCATCACCATCATCATCATCATACTCATCATCAGAAAGAGCGTGTTCTACCGCTGCTGGTGGAAAACTGGGGGGGTCGTCCCCCCACCCCCTCGAAAACCGGGCCCCCTCGAAAACCGGGGGGGGGTCACTACCGGTTCGAACCCGCCCCCCTCGACGCCGGCAAACGATTGCCGCACCTCGGGACAGATGGACAGTGGTGGGGATGCTGGGACAGTGGTGGGGACGGTTGTGGTGGGGACAGTGGTGTGGGCACAGTGGGACAGTGGTGCAGACAGTGGTGGGGACGGTGGTGGTGGGGACAGTAGTGAGGGGACAGCGGGACAGTGGTGGGGACAGTGGGACAGTGGTGGGGACGGTAGTAGTGGGGACAGTGGTGAAGGCGGTGGTTAGTGGAGTGGGGAGAGTGGTGGGGACAGTGGGGACAGTGGGACAGTGGTGGGAACAGTGGGGACAGTGGAGCGGCACATTGGGACAGCGGCGGGGACAGTGGGGACAGTGGGACAGTGGTGGAAACACTGGGGACAGTGGGACAGTGGTGGAAACCGTGGGGAGACGCCCCCGAAAGGCCAGTGTGCGCAGACGGCCAGCCCGACGCCGCCCGGCGGCAAGCGGGGAGGCCTCCAGCTCGTTGACCTTGTCGAAGTCCTTACGATTGTCCCGGAAGGGCTGACTAATCTCGGGCATCACGCGCACCAGCAGGTCCTCGATGCTGGCGTAGGCGAGCTCCTGAAGCGGGCGTTACTTCGTCGTCGTCGCCGCCGCCGCGGCCTCCGTCGTCGCCAACGGTGCAGAGGAGAAAGAGGACGACGATGACGACGGCGACAAGAACGGAGGAAAAGAGATGGAAGAAGAGATGATATAATATGGTATGGCGCGGCCAAGTGTAAACTATGTGTGTATGTGTATGCGTATGTGTATGAATATGTGTATGTGTATGCGTATGTGTCTATATGTGTATGTACGTGTATATGCATGTGTATGCGTATGTGTATTTGTATGTGTCTGTGTACGTGTACGTGCACTGATAGGTGCACGTGCAAAAATACGTCTATGTGTACATACATATAAATATATATATATATATATATACGTGTACGTGTGCGTGTACGTGTACATGTACATGTGCGTATGCGTGTATGTGTACATGTACGTGTACGTGTGCGTGTGCGTGTGCGTGTGCGTGTACGTGTACGTGTACGTGTACGTGTACGTGTACGTGTACGTGTACGTGTACGTGTACGTGTACGTGTACAAATACATGTACGTGTACGTGTACAAATACGTGTACGTGTACGTGTACATGTACGTGTACGTGTACGAGTACGTGTACGTATATGTGTACGTGTACGTGTACCTGTATGGGTACGTCTACGTGAACGTCTACGTATACGAGCGTGCGTGTGAGAGAGAGGGAGGGACAAAAGTGTGTGTGTGTGTGTGCGTGTGCGTGTGCGTGAGTATGTGTGTGCGTCTGTGCGTTTGTTTGTGTGTGCGTGTGTGTGCTTGCGTGTACGTGTGAATGCGAATGCGAACGTGAATGCGAATGTACATTTGAATGCGAATGCAAATGCGCATGCGCTTACGAACGCGAATGCACATGTCAATGTGAATGCGACCGTGGGTGCGAATGCGATTACGAAAGCGAATGCGAGTGTGACTGCGACTGTGAATGCGACTGCGAATGTGGATGTGAATGCGAATGCGAATTTGAACGCAAATTCGACTGCGAATGTGAATGCGAATGTGAATGTGAATGCGAATGCGGATGTGACTGCGGATGCAAATGCGAACGCGAATGTGAATGCGAATGTGGATGAGAATGCGAATGTAAGTACGAATACACATGCGAATGTGAATGCGAACGTGGATGATAATGTGAATGCGAATGCGAATGCGCATGCGAATGTGAATGCGCATGCGAATGTGGATGCGGATGTGAAGGCGCACGCGAATGCGAATGTGAATGTGAATGCGAACGCATATGCGAATGTCAATGCGGATGTGGGTGCGAATGGGCATGCGAGCGCGAATCCAAATGCGCTGATGAACGTGAATGTGGATCTGAATGCGACTGTGAATGCGACTGTGGATGCGAATGTGAATGCGAGTGCGAATGTGACTGCGAATGCGGATGATAATGCGAACGCGAATGCGAATGCGAGTGTGAATGCGAATGCGATTGCCGATGTAAATGTGAATGTGAAGCGAATGCGAATTTAAGATGGAGGCGAAGGTGAAGGCGAACGTGAATGTGAATGCGAATGCGATTGTGACTACGAATGCGGTTGCGAATGTGACTGTGAATACGTGTATGCGTGCGTGCGCGTGTGTGTGCGTGGATGCGTGTGTGCCTGCGCATATCCGTAAATATGCGATTGTGTAATTGGAAGTGTGTATACGCGCGCGGATAAGTGTGTCAATGTGAATGTGGGGTTGCGCGCGCGTGTAAGCGCGCGCGAGAGGTGCGCGTGCGCGCGCGTGCGCTTAGACACTATAGAGGAGCGGCTAGCAAGCCCAAGAGGGTCAACCGGCTGCTCTCCGCGAGTGAGTGTGTGTGATATGTATGTGCGTATGTGCGTCTGCGTGTTTGTGAAATGGTGTGTCCGTGTGTCTGTGTCTGTGTGTCTGTGCATCTTTGTGTCTGTGTGTCTGTGTATATGTGTGACTGCGTTCCTGTGTCTGTGCGTGTCTGCGTGTGTCTGTATGTGTGTGCGTCTGTGTGTCGGTATGTCTGTGAATGTGTGTGTGTGTCTGTGTGTGTGCGTGTGTGTCTGCGCGTGTCTGTGTGTGTGTCTGTGTGTCTGCGTGTCTGTGTGTGCCTGTGTGTCTGTGTGTCTGTGTGTCTCGGTGCGTTTTTGTCTACATGTGTGTGTCTGTGTCAGCATGTATGTTTCTGTGTGTGTGTCTGTGTGTGTCTGTGTGTGCCAGTGTGTGCCGGTGTGTGTCTCTGTGTGCGTCTCTGCGCGTGTCTGTGTGTCTGGGTGTCTGTCCCTGTGTGTGTCTGTGTGCCTGTGTGTGCCTGCGTGTGCTTGTGTGTCTCTGCATGTCTGCGTGCGTCTGTGTGTGTCTGTGTGTGTCTGCGTGTCTGTCTATGTGCACGCGTGTGCGTATGTGAATGCCTGCGTGCGTCGGTGCGTCGTTGGCTGTCTGTGCGTGTGTCTGTATGTGCCGTTGTGTGCGTCTGTCTGTGTATGTGTCTGTGTGTCTGTATGTGTCGGCGTGTGCCTGTGCGTGTCTGTGTGTGTCTGTGTGTGCCTGTGTGTGCCTGTGTGTGCTGGCGTATCTTTGTGTCGGGTTGTGCCTGTGTGTGTCTGCGTGTGTTTCTGTGTGTCTGTGTGTGCCTGTGTCTATCCGCGTGTCTGCGTGTATCTGTGCGCGCCTGTGTGTGTCTGTCTGCGTGTGCCTGTGTCGGTGTGTGTGTGCCTGTGGTTGTCAGCGTGTGTCTTTGTGCCTGCGTGTTTCGGGAAAACTGTTCGTGTCTGTGTGTGTGGGTCTGTGTGCGCGTGTCTTCGTTCGTGTCTGCGCCGGCTCCTCTGAGGCGCCACCAGCCCGTGTGATTGTGGGTCTGTGCGTCCGGGTGTTTGTCTGCGTGTGTGTCTCCGTGCCTGTGCCTGTCTGTGTGTGTCTCTGTGTGCCTGTGTCTGTGTGTTCTGTGTGTCTGCGTGTGTGTCTGTGTGCGTGTGTCTGTGTGTGTCTGTGTGTGACTGTGCGACTATGTGTATGTGTGTGCCTGTGTGTATGTGTGCATGCGCGCCTCTGTGTGCATGCGTGCACCTGTGTGTGCCTGTGTGTGTCTATGCGTGTCTGTGTGTCTGTGTGTATGCACGTGCCTGCGTGTGTAAATATGTGCCTGTATATATATATATATATATATATATGTATATGTGCCTGCGTGTGTAAATATGGTGGTGCGTGCCTGCGCGTGCCCGTGTGCGTGTGTCTGCGCGTGTGCTTGTGCCTGCGTGTTTGCGTGCGTCTGCGTGTCTCTGCTTGCCTCTGCGTGTGTCCGTGTGTCTCTGTGTCTCTGTGAGTCTCTGCATGTCCCCGTTTGCTTCAGCGCGTCTCCGCGAGGCTCTGCGCGCCGCTGCGTGCCTCCGTGTGCCCGCGTGTGCGTGTGCGTGTCTCTGTGTGTCGCTGTGTGTCGCTGCGTCTCGCTGTGTGCCTGGGTGTGTGTGTGTGTGTGTCTGTGTGCCTCTGTGTGTCTCTGTGTGCCTGTGTCCCTGTGTGTGTCTATGTGTGCGGCAGTATATATGCGCGTTTATGTGTGACTGTCTGTGTCTGTCTGTGTCTGCGTGTGCCTGTGTTTGCGCGTGCGCGCGTACGTCTGCGCGTGTCTGCATTCGACTGTGAGCATATGTGTGTGTCGGTGTGTCTCTGCGTCTCTGTCTATCTGTGCGCATCTGCGCGTCACGTTGTGTTCGTGTGTTCCTGCGTGTCTGTGCGTGTCTACGTGCGTCTTTACGTGCCTCTGGAGGTCTCTGTGCGTGTCTGTGTTTGTCTCTGTGTGTCTCCGCATGTCTCTGTGTGTCTGCGTGTGTCTGTGTGTCTCTGCGTGTCTCTGCGTGTCTCTGCGTGTCTCTGCGTGTCGCTGCGTGTCGCTGCGTGTCTCTGCGAGTCTCTGCGAGTCTCTGTGAGTCTCTGTGTGTCTGTCTGTGCGTCTTTGCTGTGCGTCTCTGCGTGCCTCTGTTTGTCTCTGTGCGTGCTTCATAAGGCGGTGCGCTCCGCATCTTCTGCATTACAGTCCGACCAATATGATGCATCTTCCGCATGTTATCATAGGCTCCGGGAGCCTCATAGAGAAGACCTCGCGCATGATACAGTCAACCAGTATAGTAAGGATGCGCGACAAGGATGCAAGGGCCCTGGAAGGCCGCGCCGAGGCTTTCCGAGCGGGGGGGCGGCCAACGCAAGTGGCCAAGGATGGGCCGAGGAGGCGAGGATGCTTTTAAGGCCACCCCTGGGACGGTGGCCGCTCCCCTCGGGTCGGGCGAAAGGGGGGGATAGCAAAGGGGGGGTTTGAGAATCAGCTCACGTAGAGCTGATTTCCCCGGCGCCTTCTGGCGCCGGAGGCGGCCATGTCTCGAGGAATGGGCCCCTCGGTGAGGCCGAAACCAGCTGCATGCAGCAGATTTCGTAACCCCCCCTTTCCCAGTTCCCCCCCCTTCGTCCTGCCCGATCCCCTTACCATCACGGTGGACGGCATGCCCCTCCGTGCCGGCCGACGGCACCGCGGCGCCGCGATCGGAGCAGGCGCCCCGGTGTCCATCGCCCCCCACCGCCCCCCAAAAAAACCGGTTATCAATCGCACCCCCACCGAAAAGACCGGACCTCCTCTGAGCACCCCAGATCCGTTATCCATCGCCCCCCCCCCTAAAGACCAGACCCCCCTCCAAATGCGACCCTATATGCCCGACCCCCCTCCAAATGCGATGAGTAAGGGACTTGGAGCAGAGGTGGAAAAAACCTATCGACATACACTTTTGGAGGTCCGCGCGGACTTCTTGGATCCGCGCTGGGCCCCCCTCCCCGGCGCGCGGAGCGCGCCAGGGGCGGCGCCGGAGGCGCCGCCAGGGGGCCCCAGCGCGGATCCGAGAGATCCGCGCGGAGCGCCGAGAGTTCATGTTGGTGTGTTTTTAGTCTTCGTCGACTGAGGGGTGGGGAGCCACACGCCCGCAGCGGCGGGCGGGCGGGCAACGGCACGACGCAGGCAGGAATGAACGTCATTTTTGGACGCCCGAAAGGGGTGCGGAAAGAATGGGTACAATGCCCAACGACAAATGTTGTCCCAAACCAACAGCGGCCGCTGTTGGGCAGGCGGCCTTCTGCCCCAGATGTACACAGGCCGCGGCGACACCGACAGCGAGTCCTGCTCAAAATGAACAGGAACTGCTGTTGGGCATCGTACCCATTCTTCACGTACCCATATCGTTCGTGATGAATCATTGTGGAGTCCCGAAACGGTGCGGTGACAGACCGTGCGGTGACCTCGAAATCCCCCAAGACCTCACCGCACCGTCCGTCACCGCACGGTCTTGGGAACCCAGAGGCCCCTGTCGCCCGAGACGTCCTCGGAGCACGACCCGAGTCCCAAAACCGTGCGGTGACCCCGAATCCCCACCGACTCACCGCACGGTGTGGTCAGGTGTGGTCACCACCCCGTCTGGGGACCCCCGAATCATCGCCCCCCCCCGCGGCGGGCGCCAAGGGCAGCCGGGAGCCCGCTCGAGCCGGCCTCCGGCTCGCCGCGCTTCGGGAGCGCCGGGCCCCCAGAAGTGAGGCGTCGGCCTTCGCCTTCCAGGCAGCGCCGGCTCCCGCTGCGGACTGGCGGATGGCATTTGACCCGTACCGTCTGCATATGGTGAGGTCGGGCGTGTCCCCATAGAAGCGGACTTGGGACGAAATGGAAACGAATTAGCCTGAAGAAAGACCCAACCATACGTAGTTGTGAATACCGCAATTGTGGATATATTTTTCGGTGGCGCCCCCGGGCCACGAAACGTGTGAGGGGTGTGCCGAAATGGGGGGGTGGAACCGCATGCGGGCGCAGCCACTGGGGCGCTCGGTGGAGTTCCCTATGGAGCCACGAAACGTGTGAGGGGTGTGCCAGAATGGGGGGTGGTACCGCATGCGGGCGCAGCCACTGGGGCCTTCGGTGGAGCTCCCTATGGGGCCACGAAACGTGTGAGGGGTGTGCCAGAATGGGGGGTGGAACCGCATGCGGGCGCAGCCACTGGGGCCTTCGGTGGAGCTCCCTATGGGGCCACGAAACGTGTGAGGGGTGTGCCAGAATGGGGGTGGAACCGCATGCGGGCGCAGCCACTGGGGCCTTCGGTGGAGCTCCCTATGGGGCCACGAAACGTGTGAGGGGTGTGCCAGAATGGGGGGTGGAACCGCATGCGGGCGCAGCCACTGGGGCCTTCGGTGGAGCTCCCTATGGGGCCACGAAACGTGTGAGGGGTGTGCCAGAATGGGGTGGAACCGCATGCGGGCGCAGCCACTGGGGCCTTCGGTGGAGCTCCCTATGGGGCCACGAAACGTGTGAGGGGTGTGCCAAAATGTGGAACCGCATGCGGGCGCAGCCACTGGGGCCTTCGGTGGAGCTCCCTATGGGGCCACGAAGCGTGTGAGGGGTGTGTATGCGGGCGCAGCCACTGGGGTTTTCGGTGGAGTTCCCTATGGGGCCACGAAACGTGTGAGGGGTGTGCCAGAATGGGGGGTGGAACCGCATGCGGGCGCAGCCACTGGGGCCTTCGGTGGAGCTCCCTATGGGGCCACGAAACGTGTGAGGGGTGTGCCAGAACGGGGGGTGGAACCGCATGCGGGCGCAGCCACTGGGGCCTTCGGTGGAGCTCCCTATGGGGCCACGAAACGTGTGAGGGGTGTGCCAGAATGGGGGTGGAACCGCATGCGGGCGCAGCCACTGGGGCCTTCGGTGGAGCTCCCTATGGGGCCACGAAACGTGTGAGGGGTGTGCCAGAATGGGGGGTGGAACCGCATGCGGGCGCAGCCACTGGGGCCTTCGGTGGAGCTCCCTATGGGGCCACGAAACGTGTGAGGGGTGTGCCAGAATGGAGGGGTGGAACCGCATGCGGGCGCAGCCACTGGGGCCTTCGGTGGAGCTCCCTATGGGGCCACGAAACGTGTGAGGGGTGTGCCAGAATGGTGGGTGGAACCGCATGCAGGCGCAGCCACTGGGGCCTTCGGTGGAGCTCCCTATGGGGCCACGAAACGTGTGAGGGGTGTGCCAGAATGGACGGTGGAACCGCATGCGGGCGCAGCCACTGGGGCCTTCGGTGGAGCTCCCTATGGGGCCACGAAACGTGTGAGGGGTGCGCCAGAATGAGGAGGGGGAGGAGGGGGAGGAGGAGGAGGAGGGGGGAGGAGGAGGAAGGAGGAAGGAGGGAGGAAGGAGGAGGAAGGAACGCGGGGACCGTCTCTTCAAAACGAGGACCCAACAACACAGTTTGATTGGGAAAAAATGTGAGATTTTCAAAAAAAAAAAAAAAAAAAAAAAAAAACTGCGACGTACCCAACCCAATGGCATGAAGTGGCAAGCGGAGTAGGGAAACATTAGCAGGAACCGCGACAGTGCAGGCGCGGCGATTTGTAGTGCGACCTACATGGGATGCGTAATGTTGCACGACTCACAGAACAGCAATCGATAAGACGAGGAGTATGTCTCAAGGCTTGTTAAACAATAGCGGGGGCGGAAACGAGGGACAGGAGAAGGACGAACCCAGTAGGAAGGGGCGAGGAGCCATCGCAGCAGCAGCACCATGAACGCATAAGGTAACAGGAGGACTAGGGCGGCGATGATGAAAGAGGAGGGAGGAAGCAAGAGACTGTTTCGTTGTTGCAGGAGCTCGGTCAACGCATGCCTGCTGCCTGTCCACAGGATCATACCTGTTTAAATCTAGTGCAGGAAGCGATCGAGACCTAGCTCGCGCGCCAGCTTCTCTGCCTCCTTCCTGCATGTTGCAGTGCGGGAACTGACCTTCCGCAGTTTCTCCGCAAGGTCTGCCGGTGGGCCGCGGGCAAGAAAGTCAAGGCCGGGGTCGCGCACCATCAGTAGGTTGTCTATCGTCGTCGCCCTGGACAGCATCACGTAGAGGTGCAGCCACAGAGCGTCCAGGTCGTTCGCATCCTTGCACCCTGCGTCAACAATGACTCCGCGGTGCATGGTGCGGCCCTGGCAGGCAGTGGACGCAGCCCCCCAGGGACGGCGAGGTCTAATCTAAATCTGCGTGGTGCCTCACTCCGCTGGACCCACCAGCAGCCCTCGAAAGTGACGACAGTTTCGCAGATCGCAGCCCCCAGGGATGGCGAGGTCTAATCTGAATCTGCGTGGTGCCTCACTCCGCTGGACCCACCAGCAGCCCTCGAAAGTCGAGGTCTAATCTGAATCTGCGTGGTGCCTCACTCCGCTGGACCCACCAGCAGCCCTCGAAAGTGACGACAGTTTCGCAGATCGCAGCCCCCCAGGGATGGCGAGGTCTAATCTGAATCTGCGTGGTGCCTCACTCCGCTGGACCCACCAGCAGCCCTCGAAAGTGGTGACAGTTTCGCAGATCGCAGCCCCCCAGGGATGGCGAGGTCTAATCTGAATCTGCGTGGTGCCTCACTCCGCTGGACCCACCAGCAGCCCTCGAAAGTGGCGACAGTTTCACAGATCGCAGCCCCAAAGGGATGACGTAAAAGGCAAGAGAGAAGAGGAGGAGCGAAGAGAGGAGGAGAAGGGAAGCAAGAGAGGAGGAGCGAAGAGAGGAGAAGGGATGCAAGAGAGAAGAGGAGGAGCGAAGAGAGGCGGAGAAGGGAAGCAAGAGAGGAGAGGAAGAGGGAAGAGAGGAGGAGGAGGCGGGAAGGAAGGAAGGTGGAGACCGCAGTGCTCTATTCAAAACGAGTACCCAACGCAGGAGGGTTGGGAATAATCCAAAAATCGTCCCAACACTATTTTTTGCTATGTTTGAAGATTCCTCCTGTAGAGGGACACGCCCGACTTGACTCTACAGATGGCCTTCTTGGAAGCAGTCAGCATGCCGCGAGCAGCGACATTCTCAGCAGACCAACCACTCTGCCGCCAACGCCAGCGACCATGTGCAAAGAGACGCGGGCAGTGCTCGCCCAGTCGCCCCTCGCCGACCGAGCTGACAGACCCATCGCAGCCAACGTCACAGAGTCTTCAACGATGGTTGCCGCATGAACTCCTGGGGGCTTCGCCTTTTGCTGCGCTGCCGCTGCTAAGTTACAGTTTTGCCCTTGCGCGTGGCCCTGCCGAAGCGGTGGCAATTGGTGGCGCAACGGCTACGACACGCAACGTTCCCCGGAAACCAAATCTGGGGGCGAGAGAGGCCTCTCAGGGAGCCCAAGTCGCCCCCTGGGAGGTCCAAGAGGCCTGCTAGGATGCCCGAAAGCCGTCGCAGGAAGTCAGAGGGCTGTCTGTTTCAAGGTTCTCCCCCAGGGGACCCCCAGGAGACGCAGGAAGCTCTGCGGGGGGCCCAGGAGGGCCTTCGGGAAACCCGCATGAGCCTCCTAAAAAACCAAACCTGTATAACCACATCAGAACCAGGAACGCACCTCGCACTGTGGGGAAAAGGTTCCCACTTTCGCGAATGCATCGCAAAAGTGGCATCCCAACCCAATAATATGGGCGGACATGAAGCCAGATAATTGTAAACGATCACTTTCTAACCTGGCCCGACAGCCCCGCAGGGGTCTCCCTGAAGCCGCGGAGACATTTCCGGAGGACCCGAATCGCCCCCTGAATCGTCCCCACGAATCGGCCTCTGGAAAATCCCAACGAAATTCGGCGCGCCCCCTGAAACAATGCAGATTTGCATGAGAAATAAATTGCAGTGTGATTTAGGGTTAACGAATCGCGGCACGATTCGGGCCGCAACTCGGGGGGCAGTTCGGTAGAACATTCGAGGTGTCACTTCGGCGGACGCTTCGGGGGGGCGAGGGAAAGGGGGGAGTTGGTCGAATTCTTGGTTGGAGTTCTGGGCTGCCGAGAAGGTTCCGAGAGTTAAGTCGGGCCTGTCCCTCTACAGGGGAGAACCTCAAAAACAGTCAAAAAAATAGTCTGGGGACGATTTCGTTCACCATCTTTGACTATTTGGGAACATGTGTTGACCATGTGCTATTTTTCGTCCAAAAATCCGCCTGTGGGGGGACATGCCCGACCTAATCCAAGATGCTCGCTAGAAGCGCCCCGAGGGGGCCTCGGACGCATCCGAGAGAGGCCACCGGCCCCTCCACCCGGGCGGGGGCTGGCGGGGCGGGCCGGAGGCCGCTGGACAGCGGTCCGAACCTGCGCCCCCACGCGATGCCCTGCTGCACCTACAGTCAAGTCGGGCCCGTCCCCCTACAGGCCGATTCGGGACGAAAAATGAAAGATAGCCAAGAAATACCCTAAAATATTCAAAAATGGTCAACAGATCGTCCCCAGACTATTTTGGGACTATTTTCTAATATTCCTCCTGTAGAGGGACAGGCCCGACATAAACCTAGTGGGGGCGCGCGTCAAGAAACCATGTGCTTTTCGTCAGGGTATCTTGGGTTTCTCCGCTCCTCGCGCTGCGCGACGACCTCCCGCAGCCGCTGATGGAGCTGCTGCGTTCGGGGTGCTCCAGGTTTCCCCTCGGGTGCACCTCGCGCACGGGTTCTCAAGGTTGGGTTTCTTGCGAGGGCTTCTTGCGGCCGCGCCCGCACTGTACCCCATCCACCGCGAGTGCCCTAGATCGATCTGGGCGGCAATTAAATCATTCATCGCATGTAGATACAAGATATGCTCATGCGTTGACACCGCGCACTGTCGGTTACACGGGCGCTTCTTCGCACGAGTTGTCCCTCACCTGCTTTTCGAAGACGATTTCGGGGGACCCACAATTGAGGAGCAGGGGACCTCTTCGATCCTCCACCCGCGCCCTGGCCCAGAACACCATGGCCCGCCGCCCCAGCCGGCGCGCGGGCCCGGGGCAGCGCTCCCCGTCAGGCCGCCTCATGTCCGCATCGGAGTAGCCCGCCCAAGTGATCCTGGCAGTGCCCTCCCATCGTCGCCGTCGCCGTCGGCCGTCGGCCTCATCCTCCTCCTCCTCCGCCTCCTCCCGATCCTCCTCCTCCTCCTCCTCCTCCTCCTCCTCCTCCTCCTCCGCCGCCTCCGCCTCCGCCTCCGCCTCCGCCTCCGCCTCAGCCTCCTCCTCCTCCTCCTCCTCCTCCTCCTCCTCCTCCTCCTCCTCCTCCTCGTCCTCCCTCCCCCTCCTCCTCCTCCTCTTCCACGTCCTCCTCCTCCTCCTCCTCTCTCCTCGCCTCCTCATCCTATCATCCATCACCACCCCCACGACCACCACCACCACCATCCATCATCATCATCTCATCATCATCATCATCATCATCATCATCATCATCATCATCATCGCATCATCATCATCATCATCATCCCATCATCATCATCATCATCATCATGATCATCTCATCATCATCATCATCGCATCATCTCATCATACATCATCATCATCGCATCATCATCATCATCATCTCATCAGCATCATCATCATCAATCAGCATCATCAGCATCATCAGCATCAGCATCAGCATCAGCATCATCATCATCATCAGCAGCATCAGCATCATCAGCATCAGCATCAGCATCATCATCATCAGTATCAGCATCAGCATCAGCATCAGCATCAGCATCATCATCATCATCAGCATCATCATCATCACCATCATCATCATCATCACCACCAAAATCATCATCATCATCATCAGCATCAGGATCATCATCATCAGCATCAGCATCAGCATCAGCATCAGCAGCATCATCATCAACACCATCATCATCATCATCGTCGTCGTCATCATCACCATAATCAGCATCATCGTCATCGTCATCGTCATCATCGTCATCATCATCATCAGCAGCAGCATCACCATCATCATCAGCATCAGCATCATCATCATCATCTTCATCATCTTCATCGTCAACATCAGCATCATCATCATCATCATCAGCATCAGCAGCATCATCATCTGCAGCCTCAGCATCATCATCATTATCAGCATCATCATAACCATCAGCATCGGCATCATCAGCATCATCAGTATCGTCATCATCATTATCAGCATCCTCATCACTGTCATCATCATCATATTCATCATCATCAGCATCATCAGTATCAGCATCATCATCATCAGCAGCATCATCATCATGTTCCTCGTCATCACCATCATCATCATCATCAACAGCATCAGCATCATTATCAATATTAGCCTCATAAGCATCGTCATCACGATCATCATCAGTATCATCATCGGCATCATCAGCATCGTCAGCATCATCATCATCATCAGCAGCATCAGTAGCATAATCAGCATAATCGGCAGCATCGTCATCATCATCATCAGCATCATCATCGTCAACAGCATCATCATCATCATCATCCTCATCAGCATCAGCAGCATCATCATCGTCAGCATCATCAGCATCCTGATCATCCTCATGATCATCAGCAGCAGCATCAGCGCATCAGCATCAGCAGCAGCAGCATCGTCGTCGTCGACGTCAGCACCATCATGACAATCATCAACAACAGCACCACCACAATCAGCATCATCGTCATCAGCAGCATCATCAGCATCATCAACAGAATCGTCAGCACATTCATCATCACCGTCTTCAGCAGCATCACCAGCATCATCAGCATTATCAGCATCACCATCTCCATCATCAGCATCAGCATCAGCATCAGCATCAGCAGCGGCAATATCATAATCATCAGCATCATCATCTCCAACAGCATCAGCACCACCGTGAGCATCATCAGCATCGTCAGCATCATCAGCATCATCAGCAGATGTATCATCATCATCGGCATCATCATCATCATCGTCATCATCATCATCATTATCATCGTCGACAGCATCAGCATCATCATCAGCATCATCACCTGCAGCATCAGCATCGTCATCATCATAAACATCGCCATCATCGGCATCATCATCAGCAGCAGCAACACCATTGACACCGGCATCAGCAGCAGCATCATCAGCAGCAGCAACAGCAGCATCATCATCAGCATCACCATCATGATCATCATCATCACCAGCATCACCAGCACACTCATCATCACCGTCATCAGCAGCATCATCAGCATACTCATCGGCAGCATCAGTATCATCGCCAGCAGCGTCAGCATTAGCATCATCATCACAATCATCATCATGGTGATCACCACCACCATCATCATCAACATCATCATCATCGCCATCATCATCGTCATCATCGGCAGCAGCAGCATCATCATCCCCATCTTCCTCCTCCTTCCCCCCCCCCCTCCTCCCGCCTCCTCCTCCTCCTCATCATCCCCTCTGTCTGGTCCTCCTCCCCCTCCTCTGCTCCTCCTTTCCCTCCTCCCCCCCTCTCATCCCTTTCCTCCGTCTCCTCCTCCTCCTCCTCTTCCTCCTCCTGCTCCTCCTCCTCCTCTTCTACTTTTTATTGGTAGTGTCCTTCTTCTGCTTCTTCCTCTCATTAGTCTTAATAGTACTACTAGTATTAATACTATTGTGCATATTCTTCTTATGTTTCGTATTCCGAATATCATTATGCTGTGTCTTCCTCCTCCTCCTCCTCCTCCTCCCGCTTCCCCCCTCCTCCACCTCCTCCTCCTCCTCATTCTCCCTCTCTCCTCATCCTCCCGCCGCCTCCTCTTCCACCTCCTCCTCCTCCTCTTCTTCCCCTCCTCCGCCTCCTCCTCCTCCTTCCTCCTCCTCCTCCTCCTCCCTCCGCCTATCCTTATATCGTCCTACTCCTCCTCCTCCTCCTCCTCACGCTCCTTCCTCTCCACCTCTACCTCCTCCTCCTCCTCCTCCTCCTCCTCCTCCTCCTCCTTCCTCCTCCTCTCCTCCTCCTCCTCCTCCTCCTCCTCTCCTCCTCTCCTCCTCCTCCTCCTCCCTCCTCCTCCTCCTCCTCCTCCTCCTCCTCCTCCTCCTCCTCCTCCTCCTCCTCCTCCTCCTCCTCCTCCCTCTCTCCTCCTCATCCTCCAACTCTGTTTACATGTGCCTGTGCGGCCGAAGTCATTGACACTCGGCAGCGAGCAAATCTGCCCCTCCGAATGGAGGTTGGCAACATGCAAGAGCTTACTCCAAATTACGGGTGTCTGGTATGGCCATGTCACGCTTCTGAAGTGTCCGCTCTTCAAGCGTGGGGCTCCAGTCCGCTACCTAGCGTCAAACCAAAGCGGGAAGCGAGCCGCTGATCCGTCGAAGGTTCCACCCCCACTCCACGCCCAACACACTCCACCGTCTTCCCCCCGCCTCGGGCCATGAGGCTTGAAAGGCGAACCATTGGTGCGGGCAATGAGCTCCAAATCAAACGGAACTGCAGGGCGGGGTTCTGCGATGGTCCACCCCGTGACTTGGAGGGCTCACCCTGGGAACAACCTATGAGCCGACCTTGATTTCTGACGACGAAGCGCAATCGAAGGCCCCGTGGCTTAGGGCAGGCTTTGCACAACGATTCGATCCCTCCCCAGCTGCAAGCGTCACAGGTCGTGTCAAAAAGGACAATCCTCCTCCTCATCCACATCATTCTCCTCCTCCTCTTCCTCCTCCTCCTCCTCATCCTCATCCTCTTCCTCCTCATCCTCCTCCTCCTCCTCCTCCTCCTCCTCCTCCTCCTTCTCCTCATCCTCCTCCTCGTATTCGTCCTCCTCCTTCTCCTACTTCTCCTTCTCCTCCTCCTCCTTCTCCTCCTCCTCCTTCTCCTCCTCCTTCTCCTCCTCCACCTCCTCCTCCTCCACCTCCTCAACGGCCATCGCCCCCCGCAGCGGCCCACGGCTCGGTCCAATTCTCGCAGATGTCGAGCCGGTTTTCCAGCCGCTCCACCACGGAGTGGTCGCCCTGCCGGGCCGCGCGGCGGGGAGGGGCGGGGGAGGAGGCAGAGGAGGAGGAGGAGGAGGAGGAGGAGGAGGAGGAGGAGGACGACGAGGAGGAGGAGGAGGAGGCGGAGGAAGAGGAGGAGGAGGAGGAGAGGAGAGGGGGAGGAGAAGGGAGGGAGGAGGGCAAGAGGGAGACAGAAGGAGCAGCGGAGGAGGAGGAGGAGGAGTAAGGAGGAGGAAGGAGGAGGGACGGAGGGGAGGAGGGACGACGAAACACGAGAAGGGAGGAGGGGAGGGAAGCGGAAGGGGTGGGCGCCTAAGGACGAGGGGGGAGCGGGGGGGCACGAGGACGAGGGGGGAGGCGGGAGAGGGAAGTGAGGATGGGGAGGAGTGAGGAGAGGCGAGGAGGGGGGAGGCGGAGGAGGGAGGAGGAGGAGGAGGAGGAGGAAAATGAGGAGGAGGAGGAGGAGGAGGAAGAATAAAGGAGGAGAGGGAGGGGAGCACCCGCCACCCGTCAGGCTCAGACGATCTGAAAATTACGTCAGATGCGGGTGAGGATGGGCGGGAAGAGGCGAAGGGAAGGCTGGCGAGGAGGAGCGAAACGAGGAGAAAGAGGAGGAGGAGGAGGAGGAGGAGGAGGAGGAGGAGGAGGAGGAAGGGGAGGAGCACGAGGAGGAGGCGGGAGGGGAGGGAGGAGGAGAGGCGAGGAGGGCGGGAAGGAACCAGTCTTTGACGTGCGCGCCCTGGGCCCAGGAGGAAACTCCGGGGGAGGACGAGGGCGGCGAGGAGGTGCAGCGGCCACGAGGCCGCGCAACGCCCGCCCTCCTGACAGAGGTGTGGCCCTGCCCCGTGCCCCGGGGGCTCCGAGGCACTCGACGGCGCCCCTTTGGCGGCGCGCGCAGATCGGGCGTTCGCAGAACTGGGTTTAGTGGAACCTGGTTTAGTGATGCGTACTGGGGGACGACCCCCCGCCCCGTTCCACTAACCGGAACTGCCGTCACCCGAAAAAACACCAGCTGCGGCAGACCTGGTTTAGTGATTCCGGCCGATTCAGGGGCTCCGGGGCCCTACCACTCGCCGGGTCCCCTCACCTGGGGTGCTGGCTACACCCGAGGCAGAGGGGGGTGGGGGGGGAGGGGGGCGGGCTTCTTGGAAGGAGGCTGCCTCTTGGAAGGCGCTGGCCCTGCATCTACAGACAGGGCCCGCGCCCTGCAAGAGGTGGGGGGGGAGGGGGGAAGGCTCCTTGGAAGGAGGCTGCCTCTCAGAAGGCGCCGGCCCTGAATCTATAGACAGGGCCCGCGCCCTGGCCCTCCCCCCCTGCCCCCGCCCCCGCTCTGCGCGTGGCCGCTCCCTCGCGTGGGCTTCGCGCCACCGGGCCGGGCACTCTCGGCGGAAGGGGGGGGCACAGCGAGCGCGGGGTGCAAAGGTCGCGCGCCTCCTGCACACCTGCGGGGCCCACGGAGGCCGGCCAGGGGCCTGCCATCCTCGATATCCCCCCAGTTGATTGCCCCCCCCCGTTGCCATCCACCCAGGTCTCTCGCGACCGCCGACCTGGCCTCTCAGGACGCCGGATGGGGCCGAGGGGAGCCAGCGTGGCAGCGGGCGTCCTTGACGTGATTGATCAACTTCTTCACGCAGTCCCCCCCGGGGCCGTCCTCCTCGTCGTCCGAGTCGTCCATGAACTCCTCTTGGAAGCGGCACTTCAATCGGCACTTCAATCGGCGGTGGACAAACCTCCCTTTAGTAAACCTCCCCTCAATGAAAGCGGCCTGGGACCGAAACCGACGCACCCGGGCCGGGAACAAAAGTGACGGCCGCGACGCCCTTCTCGCGCACCGAAAACGGCCAATTCCTCAGTCGACGTGCCAGGGTGGGAGGTCGACCCACCGGCGCTCCGAGGATGGGGGCCCGAGACGTGGGGCCCCCGGGCGAGTAGGCCGTGGGGAAAATGCACACACTCGACCTCGAGAGGCCCGCTCCTGTCCCGGGGGGGCCCTGCGCTCGGGGCCCCGGCTTCGACCCCTCGAGCGGAGGGGGCAGGGCGGAATCAGAGTAAGTATGCCCACGGGGGGCAAAGAGCGAGGAGAGGGGCGGGATGGGAATCGAAGGCATCCCATGCCTGACCGGGAGGGCTCCGAGACGGCCTTCAGAGCGCCCCCGGGAGCGGCGCGAGGGGGCCTTTGGTAGCCACGAGCTGGCCTCCGACGGGGTGGGGTGCGTAATGGAGTCCGCCATCTTTTTTGACTGGTGGCCTCTAGGATGGTCTCGAGAGGCCTCCGAGACTCCCGAGAGGGCCTCAAGAGAGACCTAAAGGCCTCCCAAATTGCCCAAACGGGGCCCAAAAATGGCCCACAGAAGCTGCCAAGACGCTCACACAACGAAAGGTCCACGAAAACATGTCTGGTTGACTACTGGGTCTCCTAAGGTTGATGCCGGCGTCGGCCTTCGGTTTGAGGGCAGCAAGCCCTCTTTGTTCGACTGCGTGTTCCTAGATCGAGCCATCTCGACTAGGCATTGGTTGTGGAATGGTTGGTGCGAAGCGTCAAGCAGTTTCACCAAGGATACAGTTACAACACAAGCAAGTTTTAAAATTGGGTTTCCGCCCTTGGCGTCACACACTCTCGTGAAAAATGAGCCTGGCGCCATATGCAATTCCGAGTGCCGTCGTTGTTAGTATCGTTCTCGGTGGAGCCCCATTACAGGGCCACGAAACGCGTGAGGGATGTGCCAAAATAGATAAGAATGCCGCTTGCGAACGTGGCCACTGGGGCATTCGATGGAGCTCACTCTATGGGGACACGAAGCGCGTGATTGGTGTGCCGAAATGGGTGGGGCGGCCGCATGCGAACATTGCCAATGGGGCCTTTGGTGGGGCTCCATGTGGGGCCACGCAACGCGTGAGCGGTGTGCTGGATTAGGCGGGGCGGACGCGTGCGGGCTGCGCCGCTGAGACCTTTCGTGGGGCTCCCTATGAGGGCACGAATCGTGTGAGGGGTTCGCCGGCATGACTGGGACGGACGCGTGCGGGCTGCACCACTGGGACCTTCGGTGAAGCTCCCTATGGGGCGTGAGGGTGTGCCGAAATGGGTGGGGCGGACGCATGCGGGCTGCGCCGCTGGGGCCTTCGGTGGAGCTCCCTGTGGGGCCACGACGCGTGTGAAGAAGGTGCCGAAATGGGTGGGGCGGACGAGCCCCGGCTGTGCCGCTGGATAACCTCATGCCCGTGAGAATAAACACTAGGGGATAATAAAGTTCGGGGTTCAGGGAGAGATAATAAAAGTAGCCCAGCAGACCTCAGCAGAATCTCGATGTAAGAGATGATCAAGAGGAGACCAAGCCGAGCACGTTTTGAGACATCCTTGGCGTTTAGTTTTCATAGAAATATCCTCAACAATGGCTTATCTCGCTGGAATGGAGGAAGCTATATATAAAAAAGAAGAATAAAAAGAATAAAGAATAAAGTAAAAGAAATGATAGGAGGAGGAGAAGGACGAAGAGAAGAAAAAAATCTCGAGTTTCAAATCTATTAGATTTTATTTACAAGCGCTTTATGAAAATTGTTTTTTGTAAGTGCTCGTGTAGGGTAGCTCATGTGCCTCAATTTCCATGGATAATCAACCCCAGAGATAAAAAAGTTCAGGCGAGCGTGGGGACAGAGAGAAATATAAAAGAAGAAGAATACAGTAGAAGAATAATAAGAAAGAAGAAGAAGAGGAGAATAAGAAGAGGACGAAGAAAGGAAAAATCCAAAGTTCCAAATCTATCAATTTTAATTTACAAACGCTTTATGAAAATTGATGTTTTAAGTGCTCGTGTAGGGTAGCTCATGTGCTTCATTTTCCATGGATAATCAACCCCAGGGATAAAAAAAGTTCAGGCGAGCGTGAGGACAGATAGAAATATAAAAGAAGA